>OZ024708.1:13221910-13295669 GCA_964016945.1 Microplitis deprimator | reverse complement strand
CTGCCACGTCACTACCGAGCGACAACGAAGGAAGAAGCCGCCGTTACAACCTCTCGATCATCATCGTGAATCAATCAGTACAAATACAGCTATCCGTCTAACCGCTTCGCTCAATATAAATTACTCTTCCCGGGAAAAAATCACCATGCATGATCATGTATGATGATTTCATGCATGCTCTGTTATCCATGCATGGCGCAGACATGATCGTACAAGGTTATGCATGGTCAACCTTAACCTTTCACGGTTATATGCAAATAGTGAAAAATATCCATGAATATTTAGACTTAATCATACACGACTGAGCGCACTCGTTCATATTCATAGATGAAAGTTAGTCGTGAACAGAAACTGTTAGATTAATTATAATTATTGCTTCCTTTATATTTTATTATTTATTTAAATTAGATTGATTGTCCGGGGAAAAATCAGCATGCATGATCAAGCATGATGATGCATGATTCAGGCAAGAGTAAGCATGTTCAAACATGGATCATGCATGAATCTTGCACGGTCAAACATTACAAATAATTTAATCATAATCTATAATTAAAATCTCCGATTGAACTGATTGAATTCGATTAAAATCCGGTCGAGCTTCAATCGGATTTGATTGAGGTTTTTAATTAAGGATAATCATATATTTTTCATGAAAAACTTCAAATAATTAAACATTTACTTTTATTTTGACGATAGTAGTTAAAATTATCATTTTTTAAATCGATAATCAAAATATATTTAATTTATAATTTTTGGTTCAATTAATAACGAAAACCAATCTTTTTTTTCCGAAAAATAATTCAACTGAATTTAATTAATAATTGTTTTTTTGAATTAATTAAAGGATTGAAATAATAAATTCTTGCCAAATTGATAATGACACTCAATATAATTGTTTTTTTTTTTAATTAATGATTAATGTAATTGTTAAATTTGCTTGTAATTGATAACTACAATTCTTTTCATTCATTATTCAAAAACGATTTAATAACCAAATTAAGATCGAGTTCAAATAATATTTTATTTTTTACAACCCTAAGGTTTCAAAAGATGTTAAAAATCGTCATAAACTGAATAAGATAGTTTAGCCTAGTGGACAGTGGACGTACTTCTTAACATGACGGTCGTGGGTTCGAGACCCATCGCGGGTAAAATTTCAAAAGTAGTTTTCAACCAGTAAACATTAACTACACAATAATACCCACAAAATAAGTTAATTACAAATTGACTTATCATTATTTTTATTTTTTTTTTTAACAATTTGAGGGATTGTGCTTGCTCAGCCCTGATCATACCTGAATATTAGCCAGCTATGAGCATGCGTGATCATGCATGAAAAAGCACAATCATGCCTTACCAGCCATGATCATGCTTGCTCATGGCTGGCCAATATTCAGACATGATCATGGATGAGATTAACGCATGATCAGGCCTGATGCTTTTTTCCCGGGTTGTAATATAAATCCGCTAAACTTACGCTTTATTATTCTCAATAAGTAGACAATACAATAAGGCTGCTATTTACTGAGGATAATTCTATTGTCATCCGCGTTGAATTCATTACAAATTAATTTCCGCGTGTTTAACCTCTATCGATTACGAGTCGAATGTAATATACGTGAACTTAAACGCGTTGCATTCGCTATCACGTTATTATTGAGTCGCATTCGCTATTAAGTATTTTTCTCACAGGTTTGCAGCGTACATATTGTGAATCAAACATCTAATTGATAATATGTAATTTTTGTGTTAATTTTTGGTTATTGAATTAACCGCACCTACACCAGAATCCTTTTGTGCATTCTCTCAATTGAACAATATAATATATATATATATATATATATATATATATATATATATATATGTTTCATGTCAATTGAGCGTGATCAGGTCTAATCATATATAAACATAACTATATAGAAGTATAAACCCATATGTATGATATGAATCAGTCATGTGTGATTAGATCAAAACATTTTTTTAAATTCAATCAGATCTTGGGGACAATGTTTCTATGACATTTTTGTCTAGGTTACTCAAATAATATTTTTTTTGACTATTACTATCTGAAAATTGCACAGAATCACCGACTAAAAAATATTAAGTTAGACAATTTGCTGATTCGAACGTCGATATGACAATTTTTATAATATTATAAACTTTGTAAAATTTTACACAGTTTTATAAAATTTTATGTACTTATTACTCTTCTTATTTCATGTACTTATTACTTCCTTCTAAGATCTCACTTTATAAAATTGTATAAAATTTTATATAATTTCATGAAATCGTATAAAATTTCATACAATTATAAAAAATTTCATCTAATTACTACTTCCCTTCTAAGGACTTATTGATAAAATTGTTTAAAATTGTATAAGATTGTATGAAATTTTATATAATTTTATGAAGTCGTATAAAACTTTATAAATTCTTCTAAGATTTTATTGAATTATTACTTTCCTTACTAAGATCTTACTTTATACAGTTGTATAAAATTTTATATAATTTTATGAAATTGTACAAAAGTTTATAAAAATTTGTTTTTTTTTTAATTTTTTTATAGTAGCATAAACATCTAAGTCATGTGCGACTACTAAAAGATACAATATTTGGTTAACAATTTACACAACTAGATACAATAGGTGCAGTATTGAGGAGATCAGTGGTTCTATATTTTTGTGGTAATTTTTTCGTTTTTTAACAATTTCAGTACTTCGTTTAGATTCTTCTCGTCACTTAAACTCCTCGATAGGTCTATTTGTGTGGTTAAAGGGGGACATTTCTCTAGAAGGTGGTGTATTGTGATGGGGGCCTCGCACCTTGGGCATTTTTCTCTGGCTACTCGTGTCATTAAGTGGTTGTCGGTCAAATAGGTATGTCCTATTCTTAGCCGGGTGTATATTACTTGCGTTTTGCGATTGTTCGATGTTGGGGATAGTTCCCATACATTTTGTCTTACTTGGTGCAATTATGATTTTGCATTACTCCATATGCCGTTTCATTTCGCCCATATATATGTGTCCACCAGATTTTTAAATTCATCTGGTGTACCTGCTATGTCCGTAACTGTGATGCCTTCGGTTAGTGCTGTTTTCGCTGCTAGTTCTGCTTCAACATTGCCTCGCAGTCCTTGGTGTGATGATACCCATGCTAGCACTGTGTGAAGCCTGTTGGGGTAGATTTGGTGGAGCTTGCTTTGGATCTTTCTGACTTTGGGGTCTTTGCTGATAGTATCAGCTATGTCATCTAGTGCTGATTTTGTGTCAGAAAAGATTATTGCTCTATGAGTGTTTTCCTGCATTACAATGTCGATTGCCTTATCAATTGCTATGACCTCGCATGAGAATATGTTGGTAAACTGGTAGTTGGTACATGTAAGTGTTATCATTGTAAATGATCGCACATCCTTTTTTTCCGTCTTTGACTGACCCGTCGGTGGACATTTTAACGTAATCGTTATATTTACTATACATTTCTCTCGTTAGGTCTTTGTATAGTTGTTCACTTGTATGTCCTTTGCTAAATGAGTTGTCGTACACATAAAGGTCAATTTGTGGTTCGGTCAGCTCCCATGGTGGGATCGGGTGTGTTGAGCGCTTATGGACTGATACTTTGATGAACATTGGGTCACTGAGGATGTTATTGAGTCGGTCACTTATTGGTTGGTAGTTCTTCTTAGTTTTTATGTTTCCTGGCTGTATTGGAGATGGAGTGTTGTTGTGAAAGCGGTTGTTGGCCATGTATTTTAGTATTTGCGTGATTCATCTCAGGTGTAGTGGTAGCTCACCACTTTCAGCAAGAATACTCAGTCTTGGGCTGGTGCGAAATGCACCGATTGCTACTCTCAAGGCAGTAGTTTGTATGGAGTCTAGTGGTTTGAGCGTGCTTTTTGCTGCTGATCCGTATATTGTTGCTCCATAGTCCATTTTAGATCCGATTAAGTTTGGAGTCAAATGTTAATCCTAGTAGTTTCAGTCTAGTTGTTTTTTGAAGTTTGATCTCTTAAAGAGACAGATTTGTTTCTGGATTTTGTTTTAGTCTCAAGAATACCATAAACTCCAAGTTGGGGGAGGAGAATTTGAAGTCCGTTAGTTTACAGCAGTCGTTTAATTTGTCGAGCCCGTCTTGGAGGATATCAGTAATTATATTGATTTTGCCTATACATGTGAGAGAGATGTCGTCAGCGAATGCTCTTGTTTTGATGGGTTTTGGCATTAACGAAATTAGGGGGTTTATTGCGATTAGGAAAAGGGTAGTACTTAGCACTGATCCTTGTGGAAAACCATTCGTTAGTTCCAGCAGGTGTGATAGTGTTGTTCTTATTCGTACTTGGATTTTTCTGTTTGTCAAAAAATTTTTTAAGAAGTGCATTATGTGACTGTTGAACCCCAATTGTATTAGTATCTCGATGACTCGGTATACCCAAGCCATATCATAAGCTTTTTTGATATCGAGGGACACTACTATTGCTTGTAAATTTTTAAAAAGTGCACTACTGATGTCCGAATGGATTTGGTTGATATGATCCATGGTGGATCTGAAGTTGCAGAAGCCGTATTGGTCACTGGATATGAGCTCTTTTGTTTCGAGTAGCCATTTTAACCTGTGGTTTATCATTTTTTCAAATATTTTTCATGAACAGCAGGTCAAGGAAATAGGACAGTAGTTAGTTGCGTTGGAGTGGTCCCGGTTTGGTTTAGCTATCGGAAAAACTATAGCTTGTTTCCAGATGTTAGGAAAGGTATGTGATGTCCAGACTTTGTTGTAAAATTCTAGCAGGTGACGTAGTCCATTTTCCGGTAGATTTTTTATTAAAGCTGTTGGTATATTGTCGGGCCATGGGGTGTCGTTTTGACACTCTCTCAGTAATATTTTAAGGTCATTCATGTTGAATGCGTTATTTATCGATTTTGTATGTTGGGTTGGATTTTTTCTGTTTTTGATTAAATCTTCTAAGGGAATAGTGTTTTCTTTATTGCGCTTGAGCGCTACGAATTCATTAGTGTGGTTATTGTCACTGGTGTTGTTTGCAAAAGTGTCGGCTAATATGTTGGCAACATTGGTATTTGTCGTATAGATTTTGCCGCTTTCGTTCCTCAGTGGCGTGATGATGAATTTCGTGTTATTGCCTTGGTATTTCTTATAGGATTTCCAGAACGTGGTGATAGGTGTGTTACAATTGAAGGACGTGAGTAAATTCTGCCAGGATGTCTGATAGTTTTCCTTAATGGCCCTTCTGCAGATTGCTCTTTTTTTTATAATTTATTTGGTTCTCTTCATTGGGGTTTTTTTAGGCGGTTTAATGCCTTTTGTCTATTTTTGACAGCGTCTTTACATTTTCGGTTCCACCAGGGCAATTGGCGTTTATGTTTTGTATTTTCTCTGTCTACTTTCGGTATTGTTGATTCAGCTGCTTCATTGATGGCATTCATGAAGTTGTCGAGTATTAAATCGGTAGTGTCGGAACTGGCGCCGGGATCATCTAGATCTTTTATGAAGACTTCGGCAGTTCTTTTATACTGAGAACAATTTGCTTTCTTGAAGTTCCCTTTTGTCGTGGCTATACTTGGTTCGTGGATTTGTTCATTGGTCAGTTTGATGTTGATGGGGTAATGGTCACTGTCATAGAGTTTGTTTACAGAAGACCATTCGAGTTTGCTGGTTATAGCTGGAGTGCATAATGATAGGTCAATGCAGGTGCCCGTTCCTGATCTTATTGAAAAGTGGCTTAGACTGCCGTCGTATAGTAGAAAGAGTTCTGTATTGTCGATAAGTTGTTCAATTAATTTTCCTCTATTATCCGTATTGTTGGATCCCCACATTAGATGATGGATATTGAAGTCTCTCAGAATGATATAAGGCTCTGGCAGAAGACTTAGGATATTGTTGATTTACACAATGTTTAGAGGTTGGCTGTTCGGTAGATAAATATTGCAAATTGTAATTTTGACTGGTGACTCGATGGTAATGGCTATTGCTTCGAGGGGCGTGTTTAATAGAACTCTATCTGCTTGTATGATATCTTTGACATAAATGGCGTCACCCCCGCTGGAATTAATGCAGTTTGTTCGATTTTTATGGAATTTAGTGTATCCTTTTAATGCGCCATTTGAATTTTCGTTAAGGTTGGTTTCTTGGAAACATAGAATATTTGGCTAGAGTTCGTTTTGTAGTATTTTTATATGCTCAAGTCTTGCAGAGAATCCATTTATATTCCACTGTATTATGTTTAGATTATATTGTTTGTTCGCCAAGCGGCTGAGGCAGCCATTCGGCACGCACGTGGCTCGGGCGATCATCAAAGTTAAGTAGCACTGAGCACAATTACTACTTGGCTGGGTGATCGTTTAGCCACGCGTCGGGCTCGAACGAAAGTCTCAGACCGTTAGGCACGGGATGAAGATCCAGTGGTCGGTAAAATGGGAATTTTATCGACCACTGGAGCTTCACTCAAACCGAAAACTGTACTGGCTAGGTTTTCTCTGTGGTTTTCCTACGCCACTGCGCCTCCATTGCACAAGGGAGGTAGCAGGGCATCACTGTAATGATGCAGTACAGTGATAAGCACAAGTCGAGCCACAGCCGTAAAAAGATTAAAATAAAAACTGGGAGCAATAAAAAGTAAAAAGGGACAGAGTCTTGTAAAACACAATTAGAGCAGTGCGAGGCATGCGATGAGATACAAGTAAAAATCAATAAATAAAAAATTGTTTGTTCGCCATTTTTGGTGTGGTGGTATGGTATGAGCTATCTAGATTTCTGTAATGTTAGACTCAGATGCCTGCGAGTCGTACTCTGAATCGGTGTCATCTGTGATCTTTTCCCCGAGGCTTTTCATTGTGTGGCTAAATCTGTTTTTCGCTCGTTGACTTGTAAGTTTGGGGTAAAGGTCAGATAGCATTATGATGAGGTCTGTGAGATTCTTAATGAACTTGGCTGCTGCTACTTTCGCGGGAATTTTGTTGACGACTTTTTCCATGAAGTTGCGTAATTGTTAATACGTGAGTGGATATTTGCTTGTGTTGCTCTTTATTACAACCTCTAGTTCACTTAGTGGTATTGTGTCTGTTTTGGTCGTTTCGTTCGATTTAGCTTTCTTTTTAATTTTAGGTTCTATGGGGGGTTATTTAGGTATTATAAAGGATGTTGTCTCTTTACTTGTTGTGGAGGGAATTGATTCGGTATCAGAGTGGAAGCGTTTATTTGTGGAAGTTTTCTGTTCATCCACAAGTTTGCTGGCCAGGGTTGATTGGCCAGAAACGGGGATGTCTACTGTTATGCTTGGTGTTTGTGTCGTTTGGTTTAGTTCTTCGTTGGATTTATGTACTGTGTCGATTGGTATATGTGTGTTGCTTACTATTTTTGTTTGATTACTTTTTCCATTTATTTCTGGGAATTGTTTGCTTGCTAATGCCTGTTCATTATTATATTCGTCTCGTTCTTTCTCAAGATTTTCTGGGCATTGTTTTGCTATGGGTCCAATATCGCTGCACGTGAAACATTTGACCTGGTCACTTAAGAAGTAAATCCAGAAGTTGGTATTTTCATGCTTGATTTGTAATTGCCCTGGGATTATTTCTGCGTTTTCGGGTTTAACATACATTTGGCGCCTGAAACTGAAGCAGTGTGTGTAGTCATGGTCGCTCACACCAGCTCGAAGTGACAAAATACCCGATACGGGTTTAATGTTTCTTGAAGTAAACAGTGCTTGTTCAATGACATCATTAGCGATGAACGGCTGTACATCTGATATTATAATTCTCTTGTTTGGAGTAAACAATGGCTTTATCGGAAGTCTATTACCTTGTATATGAATGTATTTGTGAGTATAAACGAGAGTTTGGGCTAATTCTTTATTTGCTATATACATACAAATTCTGTCTCGGGAGATCTTTGACACATAGTGCACGTTTTTTGGTCCGATTTTACTTTCATCTTCTTTACAATATTCTACAATTGGCACTATCAATGGCTTCAATTATGATAGCTTGCTATTTGGTTGGTCGTTCGGTTACTGTGGCGTAGGGTCTTCTCTGTTGGGGTGTCATTTTTGTTTTTCTACTTTTCTCGGTGAAAAGAGCAGATCAAATAGAGTTGTTGTAGCAACCTGTGAGTTTTATTAACCACCTTAAAATTTCATTGAAATTTCAACCGTACTATGATATAGAGAACACTATATTATACTTGTTCACACTAACTCGATAACTCGCTATACCTAGGGCACGTCCGTCACCTTCGAGTGTCAACAGTAGACTGTAAAAAATTTTGAAGAATTTTATATAATTCTATACAATTTCACTTAATTATTACGTTCCATACTAAAATCTTACTATATAAAACTTTATAAAATTTGATTAAATTCTATGAAATTTTATAAAATTATATAAAGTTAAATGAAATTCTATGAAATTTCGCTGTACAGTCTTATACAATTGTATAAAATTTTATGAAATTAGGTAAAACTTCATAAAATTTTATAATATTTTATACAATTTCATAAAGTGTTATACAATTTTGTGAAATTATATTTATTTATAACGTTCCTTACCCAATTCTTACTTTATAAAATTTTATTGAATTTTATAAGATTTTATGAAATTCAGTAAAATTTTGAAAAATTCTATAAAATTGTAGAAATTTCGATAAAATTTTGATGTGAAATTTATTTAATAAAAAATCTTGTTTGAATTCACACAATCTCTAAACATGAAGTATTGATTTTTCACTAATTTTAAGTTCATATTCACTTTTTGCTAATGTAACAATCGTACCACGCAGAATTATAGAATATTCACTATATGAAAAATAAGTGCATAGATAATAACAACAGTACGAAAAATGGCAGCTAAAGTTTACGTGAATGACAAGTTCTTAAGTTATAATTAATTACGATTAAATCATATAGAGTTGGATGGTGATTATCGGAAGGGTTCTTGAAGTCACCAAACTGTCGCTTATAAAAAAAAGTAGGCCCGTGAGCCGTTTTATTCGAAAGTTATCATGATCACAATAAATCAGTAAATTAATCGACACTAGGGTTTCCCTCAACTAAATTATTGATTTCAAAAATAACATTTGAAGGAATCATTGTTATGTTGTATTATAATTATTCTTCATTAAATTCTCTATATGATGATATAAGTCTCAACCTATTTTAATGTACTTCAAGAAGTGTAAAGATGTTTGAAAGTGATTGAGGTACCCGAAAAAAATCAAGCGGCAGTAAACCATCCTCAGCGCTTTCGCGGTTGAGGTTTGCAAAAGAAATAAGGGGAAAATCCTAATTACGTAACCCTGTGTTTGATAAACTTATAATTACTTATTTGGTAATTCAATTATATGCAGACTTACATCCCCAGGGAAAATGATTTAGATCTGACCAGATGTAATTATATCTGATCAGACAAAATTATATCTTGGCAGATTTATTTATATCTGATCAGATCTAATATTTAGACAAGATCATATCTCATTATCTCTGGCTAACCACTGCATATATCTTGTCAGATCTACACGGAAAAAAGAAAACAGGAATAATTGCTGTTTGAACGAGCATTTATTACATTTTTAAATAGTAACGCAGCGCTTCATAAACGAAACTGTAAAAGTTACAGTTTGGCGCCGCGCAGTAAGTTTTACATTTTAAGTATGAAATATTACAGTTTGAAAATGTATTAAGTTTACTTTCTCACACTGTAATATTTGTTGAAAATTATCAAAGTATCATTCGATATGCTTCAAAACTTACAGTTTTTTTCATCAAGTTTTACGTTAAAATTTTTAAAACTTGTTTCTCAAAATAACGATATTGCCACTATAAACTGTAAATTTTACATTTTCAGTTAGTAATATTTGTGTTTATTTTTTTCAATAATCGAGTTTGAATAGTGATAGAACCCACTACGAAATGTAAATTTAAATTACAATGATAAATTTAAAAAATTTTATTTTCCTAAATTTAATAATTATTTAATTTTCTTTACTTATTTAATTAAGACTGATATTGTAGTACTACTAATAAAATATCAAAAACAGAGGAAAACTAAAACAAATGAAAATTTTCATTAGAAGAGATAAATAAATTTTAAAGGTTAAATATTCATTTAATTTAAATATAATAGTTTAAAAAATTAAAAAGTACAGGTTTTAATGTTCCTATTTTTATTATTAATTATCACAACTTACACATACAATCACATGCTACAATAATTCTCACATATTTCGTAAGTCTGGAAATGGACACATCAAACTGAGAATTAATTTTATTTGTTATAAATAATGCACTAGACGACACCACGTGGAACAATAACTTGATACGAGACACCCGTGAAACAGAAGACTCTTATTACTATAACCTCTAATATTGAGGCATGGCTAAGTGCAACGTGCACTCACATATACTATTTAAAAAATATTTACGGACTATAGAGTAAGATTAGTACACGGTCTGAAATTTCAATATCTAAAATGTAAAACTTACAAATTCAAATGCAAGTGATTTCATTGAATCGAAACACAAATTTTCAATTTTCAACCGTTAATGAATGGTTGTCAAACTGTAAAAGTTAAAAAAGTAAACTTTTAATTTTCTGAAACTTATTAACGATATTATAACAGGGCTATGCTGTTACTCTGGTCGTCCTTAAATTACCTTTTTAAGGGCGCCACTGGAAGTGATAACGGCCTCCCAGAGCCGGATCTTGAATCGTCAGGGTCGGTGTAATTTGTTTAATTGCAAGAGAAGGATGAGGAAGGATAATTTGTAAATAATTATAATGATTTCAATTAATAATTTTAACCTTTTATTTTATAAACCTTTTAACCTTATAACCTTTTATAAACCTTATATTTTATGAACCTTTATAAACCTTATCAACCTAATATACTTTTTATTAACCTTTTTTCTTTTATAAACCTTAATAACCTTTTATCCTTTATTTATTAACCCGCAATATTTTCTTATAAAATCAGCCAATTACCTTTGGCATTCTACACACACTCACACACACAATAATTTGCCAACTACCTTTGGACTTTTTATTTAACTAATCAATTAAAATCGCTTAACCTTCGCGAGACCTTACATTACTAATTCTTAAAATCGCTTTACCTTCGCGAGACTTAATTTTACTAACACAATAATTTCCTAAATTATCTCACACACACACTCACTCAGTCCCCTGGACTTTATTTCCACACACACTGATTTAACTTAATTTTTTTTCCCGCAAAATTTTCAATAAATTAATTAATTGAGAAGTTTAATTAATTATTAATTAATTTATTATTTAACCTTTGTTTTCCTTAATAATTATTATCCCCTTTATCACTTTTATTACTAAATTTCTTTTCCACAATTCCGTGACCGTTTTCACTATCACTTTTTCGCAAAATCTTATACCAAAATTCACTCTCTACAATTTTCACGTTTCTATGTATTTAGTTCAGGTACTTTTCATCACAATAATTATTCTTATTTTATACACTAATTTCCTTAATTAATTATGGTTTATTACTTAACTTAATTTTATTTATTTACTATTATTATTGGTGACTTTGACCGCGGACGTTTTATACAACTTTTACCGAGACAATTCACTATTAAATTTATTTATAATTATTTGTTTTATTATTTAATTAGAATTAATTAATTTTACTGACTAGAAATTCGTGACTAGATTCGACAATTTCCGGTGCGTGGGTTACACGTTCCACCTGGAAACTTCTAGAATATTTCCGGCTACCTGCCTGGAAATATTTTCTACGCAATAGCTCCGGCTACCTGCCTGGAGTTTATCAATTAATTATTTTATTGTCAATTCCGCGTTAGTTTATTGAATACTATCTACTTAATTTACGGACAAAATTAACGCGACGCTACCCGACGTACGACTATGTATTTAATACAATTTTCCGGCTTACTGCCTGGAATAAATTTTATAAATACCTCTACAATCAATTACTCCAGATCCTTTCCTCGTCGTTGTTTTTGTCCTGGTCTCGTCTTAATAATTGTCCTGGTAATTTTTCGTCTCGTTCTGTCCCGCTTTATTTTCCTCTCTCCCTCGTTCTCTCCTTCAACCTGCTATTCAGACACAATCAGTAATATTTATAATAGATACCGGCTACCTGCCTGGTATCTGATAAAATAATTTAATAATTTATCGCTTGGTTCCACAATAAGACTCAAGCTCTCAATTAATTAATTACCTGATATAATTTTAAGCGTCTCAAAACCGGCGTCCGTGATGGTGTCTATTTTTGTGGCTTCTCTCAGCTGTACTCTAGACTAGGCCCGTTCGGTCGTTCCGGTCACTAATAATTTTTCACGTTCCGGTCCCCGTTTATAATTGCTTTCTCCCCGCATGACTTCGGGCGTCTTCGGACTTCGGAAACTCCTACTTACTTCTAAATGGGGGCTGACGCTCGAACATTTGAATTTTCACTCCCGGTCGACTAGTCGCGTTCTACCTGGGGTAACTCTGGTTGGAATTGTCACGTGATCGACAGTACACATACTAACTTTTATTTTATTTTAAATTGTACGCGGTAAATTCAAATTTACCCCGTTACAATATTTTAAAATGTAGTTTTACTATTTTGACATTTTAAATAGTAAAAGTTCGTGATTGCTAAGGCATTGATGATACTTGACATAGAAATTTTAAAAATTACAGTGTGAGATGTAATAGTTCCATATTCTACATTAAGGTTCATTATTGAATGCCCATACTGTAAATCTTCTCGAACCACTCAACAAATTTTCTTATTTGATACTTTAATTTTCACACAACGGCCAAACTGTAATTTTTACAGTTTTAAAGAGGAATAAATGATTTTTAAAGAAACAAACTTTCTGTGAGCAAAAGGTAATAATTATTTTACATTTTGTTGTGTACGATTTACATTTTTAAACTGTAAATATTACTGCTTAATTTGCAACTAATTTTTTACAGGATAAAATTTAAAAATTACAGTATACATTTTAACTCTTGTGATTTTTAATATGACGGGCTGGTTTTTACATTTTATTCTGTAACTATTCCAGTTTTCTTTTTTCCGTGTATATTTATATCGAGTAAAATATTTAATTATTAGTTTTTCACAGAAGTCAATGAAATAAATATTGACTCTCGTGAATAGCAACATACACCCACGCAAGACCGTAACTGATCAAGTGTGAATATATATGATTATTTATGATCAACGCTAGAAGTCATTTGATATTAAATACGAAAGACAACATGTCACGGATGATCATTCATTACCATTCATGATCATGCATGACCGTATATTGATAATGTAAATACTCTTGCATCAATTATGATCGTTCAGGCAGGGTTTGTAAGTTTCTAGGTATGATTAAGCATGATAAGACATGACCAAACATGACCAGGGTGTTTGACCATTACACTGCTTTATTAGTTAAAATCATTAATTTGCTAGGGGAAATTGTAGAATCATATTTATCAGTGGAATTTCACTAGTGACATTGTGAAATTCACAAATTAAGAAGTGAATAACGGCTTGATGTGTAAAAATTATGAAAATATCGCTAGTTCATTAGTAAAAATCATTGACTTATCAGTGAATATTATACTACTAAATTTATTGATGAGAATTCACTAATTTGTTGTTTTAATACACTGATTATAAAGTGAATATAGCTTCACTAACGTAATTAATAAAATTTTCACTGATTCGTGTTAAAAGAGCACAAAAATATTAGTTTAGTTTAACCCAGTACTCATATTAATACAGTATTAAAATGTCCTCATTTTTAATCGAAATAATTGTGAGTCAAATTTATTCTTTAAGTTTAAAATAAATTTACGTGGAAGGAGATCAAGTATAATTTGTAATGAAGAATCCCACTTACTGTGTATCTAATGATACGTTCCATCGTCTAAGGTATTGTAGAGGACCCTTAGTAAGTGTAGACAGGAACAAAGCAGCCAACGTAGCAGCAACGAACTGGATCTAATCTACGGTGGTGACAAACCCCAGTTGGTACGATATCAGACTGAGAATTTAGGCAGGACCGATCCCACAATACCACTAACTTGCACGACTCACTTTTTGAAATTTTATCGTGAGACTAATTTTAAATTTAGGATTTATAATTCTATCAAAAAAGAATAAAGCGTCTTTTTTAAAATAATTGAAATCTAGGAAATGGGAAAATTCCAAATATAGACGAAGGGAATAAGACCCGAGTGGAAAATATTTTAGGGTGACGACAAGTTTGAATCGAAGAGTTGGACAAACCGATAAAGTATCTAGACGTGGGATCTACATATCGATCAATCAGGTTATTGTTCGAAATTTATTCCTGGCATTGAAGCCGGAATAAGGTGATTTTTAATATGACGGGCTGGTTTTTACATTTTATTCTGTAACTATTCCAGTTTTCTTTTTTTCGTGTAGTCAGATATAATTCGATCTAGGTTAGATTCAATATCAGACATGATGATATCTAGTCAGATTGGCGTGTATCTTGTAAGATCTGATCAGATACCACTATATATAAACAAAAAACAACATCTAACATAGTTAGACCTTAATATATCGGCTCAAATATAATCATGTAAACGTCTTATTTTTATAGAAAATTGTTTACATATGGTCAGATTCGCGCGTCTCTCGTAAGATCTGATGAGACATAACTATATCTAAACTAAATACAACCCTTAACATAATCAGACCATATTATATCTGCTCATATACAATCATGTGTAAATTGTATTTTCATTGAAAATTGTTCATACCTAGTTGTTTACACTCACGTGATCGCATAAGTGGGTCATCGCAGTGGATAGTATCAAAGACTTTGAATCGGAACGATGTACGTTCGACCCCAGCAGTCACCGGGATATTTTAATCAATCATAATCATGTATAATTACTTTAAGTAATGTTTTTAATACAATAGTTCTCATTTGGGATCGAATTAAAACTATCTTATGTTTTTTTCACAATTTAATATTTTTTAATCGGGATTCTCGGGGAAAAAAGTTTAGATTTGACCACATATAATTATATCTGATCAGATCTGGCCGGATCTCGTCAGATAGCGACAATTCAAAGTTCTGACCCGATCTGCTTTGTTAGATCTGATCAGATATAATTATATGTGTTCAGATCTAAACCTTTTTCCCCAGGTCGGTATTCTCTCAAATAAAACGCAAGACATATCGAACATGGACAGCGAAACACTAGAATGACCCAGTGACGGGGCTGTTGGTACAAGGTGTTAACTCCATTTGATTGGCAACTGATTTTATTAACACACATATGGTAAACTAGATTTTTAGTTACTGTAAACTACTTGAGTAAACTTGATGGATGAAAAACTGACTAGACTTGATTAGTACAACGCGTAAAGTGGATAGATAACTCAATTTAGCTCAAAATAGCCTATGTATGTACTTAGTGAGCTTGGAAGTGAAGAGATTAAGGACCTTGCTAGGCGTCCTTGGCCCATCTCTACACCTTCTAACTGCTTGTCGGTTAGGGGCCTAAGTCTCCTAGTCTAGTTAGATGCTAAGTACTAAGTAATAAATGCCGATTACAAAATACTGACTTTTGCTCACCGTTACATACGGGTTAATTCGTAGGAGGGGATTACTTTCGTGACTTTGTCTGAACTGCCACTTATGATGGTTGGTACACTGACCTATGTTTCTCTTTTGGAATCTCGGTGAACCAGGAAAGGGAATATATGGGTTGATAAAGGTAGTAAGTGAACTCAGGGGCTTCCTTAAATGGCGCGACTGATTTGAGCAGTCAAACCTCAAGCTGCCCCGTCACAACATTCTGTATGCAAATAATTTTTTCTAGATAATCGTTTCATTCTCTAAACTAAACCAATTATAGAACAGGTTACTACGATCAGTATTTGGAAAATTACAGTAAATCATTTTATTTGTTTCTTTTACCTGGTACCTTTCTTTTTTCCTGGTTATAATTTTCTATCAAATTTTTTATCTTCACGTGTAACGGCGCGTCTTTATTTTCGTCTGGAAAATCAGGCGCGAAAATTGAAACTACCCTACCGCCATGTATTATGATAATTATATGCTAATTAACACTTTTCAGTCACCTGGGGCCCTGGAAGAGGCCCGTGAGATCAAATTCCAATCGAATTTTAAACGGCAGTAGGGTAGCTACACGTCAATAAAACTTACCCTTAAATCAAAAATCTGTATCAAAATCGTTAATACCTGTGAGCTAAATTCTGAGTCTTGAGTTACCATGCTCGTAAATACAATAAAATCAGTTGGTGCTTGTGACGTTCACTTTGATTCGACCCCCATTCAAAAAATAACGTCACAACTCCCGTCTTCCTGACGAAGATTTTACGGTACGGTGATTCAACGTTGTTTTGAACTCTATCCTGAAGTCTGAAGCTGATGTCTGCATGCGTTTGTTTTACTGACTCTGGAACTGTACTGCTGATATTTTCTATCATGATCGTGGTTCGAACTCTCTCGACCTTGAACTTTTTTATACTATTTTCTCGAACCCACGACCTGAAACATATAACTATCGATATTGCGTATGTCCTGGGACATACTTTTAATCAAACCTATGCAGGTATTTGCAAATTTGCTTGTAACTTTCGGTTCCACAACCTCTCATAACTCAACTCGGCAAAAGCCACTGTAGGTGTGACGCTGTAGCGAGGTACGAAATACTTTTTTTCTTTTTAACTGTAGCGTGAATCTTAAATCATGTACTTGGTGTCCGGTAGCGCCAATGTCGTTGCCTTTATACTGTAACCCGGAGACGGGATCTTAGTATGGTCGACCGCGGTTAGGCGACCGCTCGTCTTCCCGAATTCTGAGAGCCTTCCTCAACTGCTCCCGAGGAACATTTCCTCCGTACTCGTTCTTGTACGGCCCCGTCGCTTTCCATTTTTCTCCGCAACTCGGACACGTACGGGCTGTATAATTCGCCCTGCCACACATCTGGCAAAAGGTCTTTCGGGCTTCTGGGTACACCGGATAATTCCTGGAGCGGACATCCGATGTCTCTGGGGTGGCTCATACGAACGGCCACTTTTCCCAGTGCCTTTAGCAGACCAGGCTTAAAATGGTCAAGCCATGTCAGATGCTTGACGTATCGGCGGATCGGATCCCATAGGGTGTTCTCATCGAGCCTCATTGGAAGTTCTCCGGGTAGACCCTCGTACAAGCTGTCGGTCTCCGTACCTGTATCGCTGGCGTCATCTGTCCCAGAGACAATGGGAGGCTGATCAGGACTTTTTCAGAAACTTTTTTTTAGTTTTTCGAGGAAAAATAGAAGAAAAAATTTTTTTTTCCAATTTTGAATTTCATACTCTTATAGGAAATTAAATTCCCTACAAAAATGTGATAAAAAGTCATGTTTGTAACTACAATATAGAAAAAGTTACAAGCCTCCAAAGTTCGGAAAAAAATAATTGTATTTTATGTATAATTATTGTTTTTACTTTTTGCTATTAATTGGTGGTATTTTTTACTTCAAATTTTAATTTGCAATCTTCTATTTAAAATCTATTTTTATGCAAGAAATGTTTATTTATTTATTTATTTATAATAAATATGATTTATAATTTATAAAATAAATTATTGCTATATGAAAAATTTTTTTTTGTTTAACTTTCTGAGCATGATAAAATAATAATTTCTCGCATAAAAATAGATATTATATAGAAGATTGCAAATTACAATTAGAAGAAAAAAAAAACCACCAATTAATAACAAAAAAGTAAAAATAATAATTGTACATAAAAAAAAATTATTTTTTTTTCGAACTTTGGAGGCTTGTAACTTTTTTTATATTTTTGTTACGAGCATGACTATTCAGCACATTTTTGTAGCGAATTTAATTTCCTATAAGAGTATAAAATTCAAAATTGTAAATAAAATTTTTTTCTTCTATTTTTCCTCGAAAAACTCAAAAAAAAATTTTTTTACATGTATTTTAAATGGGAAAATGAAATTGTAAACCGCCGGCTCAATTTTCGAGATATCGAACTGATTTTTTAGGAGGATTATTTTAAGTCCGAAAGAAACTTTTGAGACTATGAGACCTAAAAAAAAAAATCATTTTTTTTTGACACACCCTAATATATATATATATATAAATTTTCTCAAAGAAATTTAAACTCATTTAATACTTAGTAAAATTTTGGGGTAAATTATATTTATTACTAAGGGTTGGTTAAATAAATCTGATTGTGTTGAGAGAAAATTGACGATAATATTTATTTTCTATCAAATAATTCCTCCGTCTATTCTTATTAAAATTTCCAGAAAAAATTCCGTTGATACAAGGTGAGCCCGCGAGGTACTTAATTTTATTAAATATAGAGCCTATAAGTTTCGAAAGTGATTTTGGTCCTGGTTTTTGATGACTGAACTGGTCTCCAGGACCACTGTTATACACGATTTAATCTGGCCACGACTTTATCGAGTGTAACATTTAACTTTTTCTCATATTCGTTCTTCTCATGCAGTATTTTTTCCGATCAAACGTTAGGATTTATTCAGTTCAGTGGTTTGATTTCTTATAACATATTTTTTTTTTGTGCTCAATCTGGATAAAAACCCGACAATTGAATCATGATAACCACTCGCAAAATACGTATCTTGTTTGATGCAGTGATTAGAATGCAGAATTATTTTAAATTTTTTCGAGTCATTCTTAGTACTGAAGAGTCTAATGTTATCATGCGATTCCAAGAAATACGGGTGAGTATGAATTAGAGTGTTAGTATTTTGGAGTACGTTTGAATTGTGCGTATAGGTCAAAACAGTGATATACGAAAGTCTGGCTGAGTCACGAATAGTGGACAACGTAAGCAGCCTTTCGACCGGTGATGACGCTTGGGCCTGGAGTCTAGCTATTTGGATAATAGGGTGATCGCTGAGGAAGAACTGGAATGTCGTCATCTTATTAAGGAGGACTTTGGGATCAGTATAAGTTACGGGTGGGGATATTTATATGTGGTATGCCTCGTTTGCGATGCTCGCGGAAGCCAAATTCAACATTGACTGAATTACACGGAAAGTAGGACCGTAAAAAGGCCTATGAGGCTACCTATTAGGCGCGCGAGTGTACAAAATAGAAATGGGCCATAAGAATCTATTCATCGAACTATCGATAGTTCTTACAAAGAATGGACTACTATCGACGCGATGTTTTTTGCATTCGATTGATCGATTGTTGATACTTTTTTTTTTTTTTTTAATATCGAAATTGAATAGCGTAGATAATGACATGTAATTATATCAATGTATTTTGAATCTTACAAGAAACAAAATTATTTCCAATCAAGATAAAAACATCGAGGTTGTTTGGAAATCCATTTATGGTGTGAACTAGTAAGTTAATAACTTAATACTTTTTTTATTTTCTTAAAATTTTAATTCAAATTTCGACGAAAAATTATATATTTATTTTCTGTTTCAAATACGCCTATAAAAATAAGATTTTTTCCTGCTTCTACTTCTCTCGACCTCCAAGATTCAAAACAAAAGTTACCACTGAAATATTTACGATGCAATGACGCTATTCCTAACGATTCTACTCTGACTAAGCGACTAGCGTTACCTGTTTCTACCCCTAATGCTATAAATCGTTACATTCGAATAATTTTATTCAATAATATCGTTTAAATTGTAAATTACGATTTTTCAAATCCAATTAATCCTATTATTGACTTTTTTAGTAGATTTCATAGAAATCTAACTATTGTATTTGTTCTCATAATGGAATTTTCGAAAAATTTTTTTAACTTTCGAATCAGCTCCACGAGCTGAGTCAGAAAATACATTTGGTTCGAAAGTTTATATATATATATATATATATATATATATATATATATATATATATATATATATATATATATATAAATCCATATATAAACTTTTGAACCAAATGTATTTTCTGACTCAGCTCGTCGAGCTGAGTTGAGAGGTAGCAAAATTTTTTTAAAATTCCATCATGAGGACAAATACAACAGTTAGATTTCTATGAAATCTATTAAAAACTGCAAAATATCCTCTATACGACACAAATAGTTAATTTTGATAAAAAAAAATTTTTTCGAATCGACGATGTTGATTGAAAAAAAGGTTAAAATTTGCATCTTAAGGGATTTTTGGAGATCTTGGTATAACTTTGGATATAACGGATAAACGAAGGATATCGTCGGTTTTTTTCTACCTCGAAGTATGCCGAAATAAGCCTAAAATTTTGAAGCGCTGCGATTTTTGGCGAAACCGATAAATTTAAAGCTTCGGATCACTAAGAAAGAAAAATCACAGCGCTTTAAAATTTTCAGGGTTTTTTCGAGATATTTTGAGGTTGAAAAGGAACCGACGGTATCCTTCGTTTATCTATTATTTCCAAAGTTATATCAAGATTTACAGAAACCCCTTAATCTGCAAATTTTTACCTTTACCTCAATCAACATCGTCACTTCGAAAAAATTTTTTCATCAATAGCTACTATTTGTGTCGTATAGACGATATTTTAGAGTTTTAAAAACCCTACTTCCATTTCTTGTACGATTCACTTCGTTCGTGCGCTCAACTTCGCTCTTGAAGGCAATCGACAACTTACCGCAATAGTTGTACAATATACTATTAGTTGTAAGATGTTAGTTTTTTCTTTAGACTCACGGTTGTAAAATCGAAGATAAGGACGTCAGTAAAACACTAAAACAGTCGGACAGGCTGTTGCGAGATGCTGAAATAATATTGAGTCCTTTAGTTATATCTTTTAAAATAAGTAAATGTGGATATTGTAAGGAAAGGAAGAAAAAAGACAGTACAGGGTATGAAGTATATAAGTATACAAATATGAGGGTAAGAAGGGACAAATAGGCCTAATAATACTAAGAATAGTTCTAATTTTTAGTGTTTCATAAACCACTCTAAAGAGCAGACGTGCTCACTGATGTAACCCTGTTTTAAATAAATTAAATCGTTTTTTTAATCCTCTCTTTTTCCTCAACTTGCTATCTCCTAAAAACTAATAATATTTTTATTAAAATATATTATACTACATATATAATAATGAGTTAATGACATTTTTATTATCACGCAAGAGTCAATCATGTAACTTTGAACCCTTATTAAAATTGGAAAAATTATCGTAAAACAAAATGTAAAAAAAGGAAAATATAGCTTATTCTATAAGATGTTAAGTTTTTTTTTTTGCATAGTAAGGATATATATGTCTGTTTAAAAGTTATTCACGAAAAAAGCCTAAAAAGTAGCATTTTTCGCGATTTTCGGAATTTTAAATGTCTACCATTTCTAAACTAATTGAATCATTTTGCTTATTTTTGAACTTAACCGTGATAATCGTTCACAGAATCAGCCCTAAAGTTGAAAATTGTAGTCACTATCGTCGCAACATGGCGCGTTATATTACATATACATACACTACCACTCAAAAGTATTTGGCCACCAGCATTTTTCATTATATTACAAACAATACATCTGGTTTTACTAGGTTTCAGTGCGTTTCATTTAATAAGACTTTCACATGATACCGTTTTCTGAGTGGCCAAATTCTTTTGAACGGTGGTATATCCATATATATATTGAGACAAATCGCTTTTTATGCTCGCGATTTTCACCAGCAGCCACCAGAATTCGCGAGTTGAACCCTAGCTTAGGCTGGCCTCTAACAAATTTTTATTTTACTGGGGCAGAGCACTGGGCTGGGGTTCTTGCAAAGCAAAGACCCGCACTTATTCAAACTCGGCAACGTATGTTAAAACTTACTAACTTACCTCACGGCTTAGTACTTACAAATTATTCTCTTATTGTTGATTGAATTATCATTTATAACTTAATAAATAATACTTTTATTAAACTACTGAAGAATCTTATCAGTAAAATAGGATATGAATAGGATGAACAGTGATAGATAGAGTAAAAGGAATTATTTAGAAAAGTACAGGTTTATTGCCAATTATAATAAGTTAAAGTACAATATAGTTCAAGTATGTGCCGGGTACAACGCAGTTTCAGCACTCTGAATCTCTTATTAATCTTGAAAATTATTTATGGCATGAGTATATTGCCGGTAACGTGCAGTAATACTTAATTACTAAAACTTTATTCATAATGATTAAACAATTTAAACAGTAAAATATAATTGCCGGCGAATTGCCAGTAAAATAAGAAGATATCGCAAGTTAATTGCCGAAATTTATAATTATTTCACAAGTAAATTGCCAGAATTGATATAGAGTAATTATTGCAAAGTGATAATAGAAAATACGTGTATGCGCTAATTGATCCAGGATCGAAGTGATTGCCGATAATTTTCAGGCGTAGGACTAGTCTCGGGACTCTGTCCCCACTGCACCCTTACGAACGCGTCGACGTGATAATTATAGTCATGTGACCACGGCACTATGACTTGTGTAGTTTCAGACGGCAACGAAACGGGAAAAATAGGAACTGCAAGGCTGAGAACGACGAAGACAATTCATATTGTCTCAATATATATATTAGGGTGGAGCGAAAAAAAAAATTTCCTTTTATTTCTTAGCCTTAGGGTAGAATCTGTAGCTTATAAAAAAAGAAAATTTTTGAAAAAAACAATTTTTTTTCTACTCAATATTTTTAGTTAGCCCACTGACTTTTAAAACTAATAATGAATTAAATTTTTAGCTTTAATGGAAATTGTTTTTTTTTTACTTAGAATCTGTAAAAACATTCAAGAATTAACCAATATAATCGCTTTGGACTCAACTTTCACTTCAATTCAAGTAATTAAGCATGTCATTTGTTAAACTTATTTTGAAATTAAAATAATAGTAAAAAAAAAAAAAAAAATTTCATTCATAACTTTTCATTGGCTTTAAAGAGGACACTTTACAGTTTCTAGAACAATTTTGAACAAATTTTTACGATCACCCGTTCCGAAGTTATTAATAATAAAAAGTTGATTATTGACCGAGAAATTAGATAATCGGAAAGTGTTATGAAAATTTGGTGTAAATTCGTACATTTTTAATTTTTTTTTCTCTAAAAGTAATATAATTTATAATTGAATCATAATTCAGTAATATTTTAGTGAAATTATTTATTGAGAAAATGAAATAATGATATAAATTATTATTGACATGAAAATCATAGTTCTAAACTGATTAATTGAATCACTATTATTATCAGCTTCACTAAGTTTTATTATATAGTCTTTTTTAGTATCAAATGTTAGTTATTCATTACGTGTTTTCAATGTTGTCCGGATATAACCATCCCGAAAATTTGAATTACCTCAGTAACCAACTTTACAGATCTTTTGACAGCTTGATTATGGCAAGGATATCTAGTAATATTAATTCCAAGCTATTTTGAATTATTGCTCTTAGTTTGTGTTCCTCCAAATCTTGTGTCAATGGAGATTCAGTAATATCGATATCTCCCCAATCAATCATGTCAACATAATCTTGAGCATCCATATTTAAAGTTAGAACCCTGAATAAACGCATGATTTTTGTCGAATCAGTGTTTAGTCTAGCCTGTATAATATTTACACTTTTTTTTCGTACCAATTTTCTTTCATCCCCTAACATACCAAGTAAAATATTTTCAGGATGTGCAAAATATCAATTTCGTTAAATAACACCATCAATTATATTTTTAAATTATTTTTCTAAGTATCTGGAACTCTGGATAATATTAGATAAATGATTTGGTTGTATAAAATCGATTAAAGGACTATTATTTTTATGAGTTTGACATTAAAATTAAGTATCTAGCAAACAATGCGGAATTTGAATGAACTTTATTCGTAATAATTTGTAGGAAATAAAATTGTCTACAAAAAAGGTTCTATGACATTTTTTGATAAGTCTGATGGTTTTGCTGGGAAAGTAATAGATTTCAAAATTTACGATAGATTTGATTTCCAGTTCCAATAACTTTCGAACAGATGTAATTATCAAAAAATGATAAGAGACTTGTTTTATATAGCATTCAATTCCCTACAAAAATTTGTCGGAAAATTTTTCCTACGACGCACCATTAGCTAGCTGTTGTTACGTTCTGGCTGTAATTATATTAAAATAAAAATTTCAGAATTTTTTTTTTGAAGTCTCGAATCATTTATTCGCCACTGTAGGCGAATAAACGGTTCAACACTTCTTATAATCGTAAATAAATGAATAAATCGTTATTTTGCTGGCGAAATTATTTCTTTTCAGCGCCAACAATGTAACGGAAATCTCTTGTGATAAGAGAATCGCCATGGCTCGTGGATAGTCTAAACAGATGATGATGTATGAGACCTGGGCCACGACGATTCTCTCATAGGAAACCTGAGATGCAACGTTGACATTTTGATGAATGTATGATATCAACGAAGAACAGCACCAAGTCAGTCGATCTAAAAGAGTCGAGAACTCTGATCAAAATATACGTTGACTTGGTCCAGCCTCTTTGTTCGTATTTTCGAACAATAAAAGCTGTCACTTCTGCATACGTGGTAGTTATCATTAAAAAACCCACCTTTCCATTGAAGAATGCTGACACCGGTGGTCCTCATCTCCTGTCTTGCTATTGGAAATGCTGACACCGGCGACCTGGTACTCTACCTGAGTGCTGTTGGCGGCTGTACAGATAATCCCTACGCCTCATCCCAAGCTTACGCCAAAAAAGAAACGATGGGTCAAGAAAACCCAATTATGCTGGATTGTCTGACGATCCACGAGGATCTCAGTCGCTCAGTTCACCGAATTCCCCACCTAGAGATCGTTGCCGAGGAAGTCCTCCTCAATCCAGTGACGTTAGTCATTCGAAATCAGGTTAACGAGTTACCAAATTCGGGTATCGCGTTAATTGAAGTTCATGAGTCGTCGAGCTCGGGTGTTGTTGAGCCGTCAGGCTCTGGTGGTGTGATCCAACAGTTGAAATCGCTTGCCTTTACGGAGGAACCGAGCCTTCAAAGCTTGTGCTATTCAGAGGAGGATTCAAGGGAGAACCTGGCCTTCTGGATCGGCATCAGCAAGGGCTGGCAGTTGGTTCCTGCTGATGTAACATTCGTCCATCCACCTAGCAGAAGCACCCCGTTTCACAACCCTCGCTACGGGTACAACTCAAAAGCCTACTTCAAGGCCATCGGCAGGGACGAGTAGGCAAAGAAGCTACTTGAAAAAGGGATTATTAAGGCCAATTATGGGGCCCATAATCTCCACCATGGTAAGTCAATAAAATTTGTTGCATAAAATAAAGGAAGGTCAACAGCTGAAGCTCCTGGGGTCTATCGACACCGTAACACCGTCAACCTGGCAGTTTAAAAATATTGTCTCATAAGTTGAGAAGCCAGAATGTAACGCAACAAAAATCAGAAGACACAAAAAAAAATTTTTCCATGTTATTCTTATGAAAAATAAAAAGTGCGATGTGGAACCTCTTGATGTTAATAATAAGATTTCTAATTTTCTCAGGTGTATTTTTATATCTAAATAAAACTTTTAAGCCGGGTTCCGAGAAAAAAAAATTTTTTTTTAAAATCTATATAAATAAAAATCAATTGCCGTTCGTTAGTCTCGCTAAAACTCGAGAACGGCTGAACTGATTTGGCTAATTTCGGTCTTGAATTATTCGTGGAAGTCCAAAAAAGGTTTGAAAGGTGTTGTAATAATAATTAAATAAATACATGCCAGGACTGGTTGGTGGTTGGGATATTGGAAAAATACGCATATTAAAAAATATAACAATATTTTTATTTGTCACAGCACATAATATCACTGGGTTACAAAATCAAATTGTTGATTTAATTTATTAATACTGTTAAATTGTCTGAGCTCATGAATACGTAAATAATTGAATGCAAATTAGAAAATTGAGCTCGAGTAAATAATTGAAATAATTAATTTGAATATATTTGAACACTGAGTTGATTGCAAAAAATGTCATGGAACACAGTAACATGAAATCAGAGGTTACCGAGCGAAGTTAATTATTGAACACTTGAATTACTATTGTTAATAGCACAAAATGCATGAATAATTGAGTTCATTAATTTTTTATATTATTGATCACTTAATTTAATTTAATTGAATGAGTTCATAATAAATTGCACTGAATTGAATTTATTTTATGAACACGTGGTAGTGATTGCAGAGGCTACCGAGCGAGAATTTACTTTTAATTTTATTAAAATATTGAGCATGTTGATAATTAATTATTAAATAAAAGGGCACGTGTGATGTCTCCCGTTTGAATAACCTCTTGAAAAACGTGGTCGATGATCACTGGAAGTCTTGAGTTTTTTATTAATTTATTTATGAGCTTCGGTGATTGCGATTACAAAAATAATTATATTTTCGATGAGCTTATTGAGTACTTAATTGATTTTAATTATTATTTTTAATTAATTACTCGAGATGAGCGCAAAATGATACAATTTGTTGTAACACGTGTTATCACTTGAATGAATATTGTGAAAGATAATGGCGGCCGTCTTCTTGACACGAGGCAGGAAAACTCGATGCGCATGCGTCGCACTGCACTAGTCAAGTTTTAAATTTAACAGCTACGAGGCCCCAGTAGGTGCTGCCTCTATCTGTCAGAAGTGCAACTATATTTAAATTTAAATATAGTTCGATTACGCAACAAAAGGTGAATAAATATGCACAGAAAAAAAAATTACTTGGCTCAAAGTAATGTTTCTTGAGCTAAGAAAATTTTGAGGACATAGAATGGAAATCGAGATTTTCTTGAGGGAAGTAAAAAAATTCCTTGGATTTTAAATCTTGACCAAAGAAAAAATATTTTTGACTCAATAAATCTTCAAAGATTGATTTAACAGTGGAGTTATTTAGTTAAATAATTTAAATTTCTTGATTTAATAAATATTGCTCCTTACTCTAATATATTTATTACTTCAACCAAAAAAATATAAATGTTCAGTACGAGAAAGTTACAATGTTGAATAAAGTAATGCGATGTTTTGAATCAATAAACAGTGATAACTTAAACTAAAATCTCGAACCCAGAGTACTGCGGGCTTAAGCCAAGTAAGTTTTCTCTTGGATTCACGCAGAGGTTCTCCCACTCTTTTCTAACTTCTATATCTCTATCTTTGTCACTCCTACACAAGAAATAGAAATTTTGTCCACGTTGTAAAATTAAGTAGATGAAATTTAAAAAGAAAAATAATAATAATTATTTCATAAATGCTGTTATGATTATTTTTAAGTTTAGCAAATACTTGGGCATATGTGTATTTTATTTATTATAAATTCTGCTATTTTAGGATTTTCCGAAAGAAACTTTGTCTGTTTTTTTCGAATTTAATTAATTTTATAAAAGCTTAAAACGGTAAAATTCTTTAGAATTATGAAAAAAAAAAAAATAAATATAAGAATTAAATAACTTTTTTTTCTTTTCCAAAACTGCTTTAATTGAATTTTAAACTATTACAAAAAATAAAGACAACATGATTTGAATTAAAATTTCAATAATAAATATTTAATAGTTATTATAATTTAAAATAAAATATTCTTAAATTTAAGAAACTTGATGATTTACAACTGAAGGCAAAAATTTTTTTATTATAAATATTCAACTCTTTTAAACTTTTAGTATTCAATAAAAGAATTTTTTTTTTTTGCTTAGTCTTGAGTATATATAGTAGTGAATAGCTTTAAGTAAAAGATTAAATTTCCACTTCCAAATGCGTGTGGTGGCCGAGCGTGCTAAAGCACATGACTTAAACTGCTCTCAATTGAAGGGTCGGCAGTTCGAGTCCCACCATATATCGAAAAAACGTGTGTGTGTGTGTGTATGTATGTATGTATGTATGTAAACTCTATATAACTTTTTAACTAATGATCCGATTTGGATGGTTAAGGCGGCAATCAATAGAGCTAGTTGGCCATCAACTTTTCTGAAAATTTCAGATCATTTGATCAAATAGACTCGAAAATATTGGTGAATTACGAAAAACAGATTTTTCAAGTGAAACTTCTTTACTGAGGCTAAAATTGAACGATTTGAGGCGGAAAAGGGGAGGTAGCGCCAGAGGAGAAACATTGAGTGAAAGTTTCGAATAGGCGAATTGCTTGTATAGCAAGCCTTATATATTTTAAAGAGTGGGGGGGGGGTGAGAACAGTCGAGTAGAATGGACGAGTGTAGTGCGCATGCGTCGTAATTTAACCACGTTATTCATATATATATATATATATATATATATATATATATATATATATATTGACCATTAGATCTTATCGGGTAGCATAGCTTCGGGAAAAAAAAAATCACTGAAGATCAAAAATATGTATAACTAGTTTTCTACTGAATGTAAAAATATATGTATACTAATTGAATGTAAAAGTATAAATATGTATTGTAAAATAAGTCACTAAAAAAAATATGGTCAGTATTTGAATATTTGTAAAGAATTCTTGTGTGTACTTGAAAATATCTATAATTAAAAAGAACTAAATTGAAAAGTTAATAAAAAGTAATTTCTATAATTCAAGGTAGACCTCCATATATAAATTACCGTATAAAATTTAATTGCAATAAATAAAAACATAAAACATTAAGAATAACTGTAATTATAAAGGTATAAAATCATTTAAATATATTTAAAATATTTTCTTCAATTGAATAAATGAATGAACGAAAGTATGTAATTTCAAAGAGAACTAAAAAAAAATTACTATAAAAAAACAAATTCTAAAAACAAACTTTCGCATAACTAAACAAGTATATAAGAAAATTAAGTAAAAATGAACATCTCGATAAATAAAATATCTATAAAAAATTAATTGTTTTTGAACATCTCTATAAAATATAATATCAAATTAAATTTGATTATAGATATCATATTTTATAGAGATTTTCAAAAACAGTTAATTTTTTATAGATATTTTATTTATAGAGATGTTCATTTGACATAATTTTTTTATATCCATGTTTAGTTATGCAAATGTTTGTTTTTAGAATTTTTTTTTTCATAGTAATTTTTTTTTTGTTCTCTTTAAAATTAAATACTTTCATTTATTCATTTATTCAATTAAAGAAAATATTTTAAATATATTTAAATGATTTTATACTATTATAATTACAGTTTTTCAAAATCATTTATGTTTCTATTCATTGAAATTAATTTTTATACAGTAATTTTTATGGAGGTATATCTTTGTTTATAGTAATTACTTTTTATCAACTCTTTAATTTAGTTCTTGTTAATTATAAATATTTTCAAATATACACAAAAATTATTCACAAATTTTTAGATAGTGACCATGTTTTTTTTTAGTGGTTTACAAATCTAGAAATTTTTTTTATTGGGGCTTTTTTTTATTCCGTCAATTTACAATTCATATTTATAAATTGACATTTAATTAACATAAATATATTTAGAAATATTGAATTTTCTTCTTACAATTTATTGTTTCTTATATTTTCACATTTAGTAGAAAACTAGTTATACATAGTTTTATTTTCGAGATTTCTTTTTTCCCAATACTATACTATCCGACAAGATCTAATGGCCAATATTATATATATATTTATATTCATATTAATTTATTTATTTATTCAGACCGACTTAATTATTAAAAAAGTTTCACTTCTATTGTGACCTTATGTCTGTGAGGCTCACGCGTTTTTTTTTTTAGTTTTTTATTGATTTCTCGGAAACGACTTACACGGTTGACTTCAAAATCTCATCACCTCTAGAACTCAATAAAACGCGTCAATTGTCACCTCAACCATCAAAATCAGGTCATTTGTCTAAGAGATATCGCGGGAGAATTAAATGGTCCAGAACAGTTATTTGCGAATATCTTTGAAACAACTCAACCAAACAATTTCAAAATATGATTAGCTTTAGAACTCAATAAAATACGTTGACTGCCGCCTCAACCATCATAATCGGTTAATTTGTTCGTAAGATATCGTAAGAGAAAGAAATGCTACAAACTATTTTTTTCGAAAACAATAGCATACAAAAGTATTTTCGAGCTCGAAAATGTATTCACAACAATATTTTTGAGCTCAAGGAGCTCGAAAACAGCGGGAAGTTTTGGGACTGGCCCGCAGGGTTAACCGATAGACAGATTTTTTTTTTTTCAGATAACTTGTTTACAAGAAATCGATGTAACCATGAAGGGGGATTTTATTTAAGGTTCTTCAGCATTGTTGATGATTTTGTTATAATTTAATATTTTTCAATAAAAACTACTAGTAGAGAGAAGCGGATACCTGCTCGGTATGAGTGTCAGAAAGTCATCTTATTGACATTATAAAGTTATCTAAATAAATTGAGTTGTCCCTTGATATCAAATTAATATAGTCCTGACATTCAGGCCGAGCGTGTACCGTCAAAGCTATTTGCATTTCTGTGTTATGTAAGCTGTTGTACACCGGAAAAGTGATAAAATATCAGAAGTAAGCACTTGGAACCTTGAAAAATGTATGCAGCCCTTTTTTCACGAATAACAAAAACTTTCAACTATGTCAGAATTATTTATTGATATTTCTTCCTTATATTAGTGCTTTAGTTTTTCTATTCAATTGATATATAATAAAATCAGTGGAGATGATTGAAGTCGACTGAAACTCAGTTTTTCAATTTGGCGACATGAAAGCATTAACTCTCCGATTTTCGTTCGAAGCGTGCAATATAAAATAATTTAGAATTTCTGATTCTATTATATTTCTGTTCATATATTTTAAATTGTTACTTCGAAAGCTTTCACTATAAAAGTATTGTACATAACTGAAGATTGTGCGTTGCGAGCGATGAATATCTATTATAAGGTTTGAACGAAGGATCAGGACGGTATATACATATGCAAAGTATTTTAAGCTTGCCATAACAAGCACCTCATTGACCCATTCTATGGCCTGGTAGCCACGCATTCAATTATTATTATTTTCGAGTGCAGTATATTCTTTTGTGTCGAGTTCATGTTATGTACTGTTATGCCAAAATAAAAAAAATTATGTGTGTATTTTAAATATTGACTGCGATATATTTTTTATTTTACCTTTATTGTTAACAAATAAAATGTAAATAATAAAATTTTTAACATTAAGTAATGTAAGCAATAAGGATCCGATGGATTAATAAATTGTTAAACAATATTCCAGAAATAAGTAAAGCGATAAAAATAAAATAAATGCATACAGATACTCGTTAGCCTGTGGGTCAGGTTGAATCATGAAGGTAATAGCGTGTGGAGAGATCTGAAATCGAATTAACGTAAGCAATAAGGTTTTTTACAAGGCAATATATATATATATATATATATATATATATATATATATATATATATATATATAAATTTATAGCGTATGGATGGTAAATATATTTAGGTATGAAAGGTATACGTGGAGTAAAGTTCGTAGAATCGACACGTACATGAGGTAAATGTAACGTACGCAGATAAGATCCCCTCGAGTCACTCTTAGGTTCATGGAGTAAAAGGCTGAGAAAAGAAAAATTTGTGGTTGGTAAAGTCAACGTAAACGTGTATAAAGCTAACCCGGGTGCAGTAACACTCATCTTGGACGATACCATGGGTATATAGAATATAGGAGATGCGATATGAGTGTACGCGCCCGTGCTGCGCTGGGTGTAATTGGGCAGACCCTTTTGAGATCGTATCGGCTCATGAATCGAGATGCTCGCACCCGCACTTGTACAAAACTGCAACTGCTATTGCCACTTGACAACACAACTTTTCCACACTCAACATTTATCCTTTTTTAGATAATACCTAATTTAAAATGTATTCATTCATAATCATAATTTTAATCAAACATATTCTTCGATAATTATTTTATTATAATAGCTTCTGATAAATAGTAAGGAATTTAATCAATAAAATTTCTAATTCATTTATTATCGAAAAGTTAATTCAAGTGTTGGTTCAATAAGGATCCGGAGACACAGTAGTGTCTTGCGCCAAGTACACAATCAAACATCTACGTGTAAACATAGCGTTGCTAGAAAACGCTGTCTCTATATAGGAGTCATATGCTATCATAAACTTATTTTTCTTTTAAGTTTAATTTATTATTTTTAAACAATATATTCAAACAGTTTATTTATATTTTTGGTCATTCGCATTTTAGTAGCATCAGCAATGTTTTGTTTTAAGTCTCACTGTCGATAAACTTTATGCCAATGTATTAGGAGTACAAATAAGTTTCCGCCGTTTTATTGTAGATGGCGCGGCACGGAGTTTCGGTTAGCTTTCGCAGATGATAACCGGCTTAAAAAATAGTTTGGACATTCAAGAACAACATGACCTATTAATATCATTGATTTTATATTGGTAAAATATAATTTTTATAAGTTGAAAATGTCAAAATTTGAGCCAAGTAAGCGTCAATTGCGGGAAATATTAGTTTACTTCTTTAATTTAAAGAAATCTGCTGCTGAGGCGCATCAATTGCTCGTAGAAGCATATGGTGAGGGTGCTTTGAGTGAGAGAACGTGTCGAGAGTGGTTTCAAAAGTTTAAAAACGGTGATTTCGACGTAGAAGACAAAGATCGCAGTGGAAGGCCAAAAATTTATGAGGATGCAGAATTGGAGGAAGATTAATCTCAAACACAAAAAGAACTTGCTCTAACATTAGAAGTCACTCAGCAAGCAGTCTCACGTCGTTTAAAATCATTAGGAATGATTCATAAACAAGGAAATTGGGTTCCGTACGAATTAAAGCCGAGAGATATTGAACGCCGATTATGCTCAAGTGAAATGCTGCTAGTTAGACATAAAAAAAAGGGTTTTTTACATCGTATCATAACTGGTGATGAGAAGTGGATACATTATGACAATCCAAAAAGAAGAAAATCATAGGGATTACCTGGCCACGCGTCAACATCAACAGCAAAACCGAATATTCACGGAAAAAAACTTATGCTGTGTATTTGGTGGGATCAGCTAGGTGTAGTGTAGTATGAGTTGCTTAATCCGAGCGAAACAATTACTGGAGCCCTCTATCGAACACAATTGATGAGATTGAGCCGAGCTCTGAAGGAAAAGCGCCCTCAATACTATTCTAGACACGAAAAAATTATTCTTCTGCATGACAATGCTCGTCCACATGTTGCCGCTCCCGTGAAAAAGTACTTGGAAATACTTGATTGGGAAGTGTTACCCCACCCGCCGTATTCACCAGACATTGCACCGTCCAATTATCACCTGTTCCGGTCCATGGCACATGCTCTGACGGCGCAGCGGTTCACATCTTATGAGGATACCAAAAATTGGGTTGATTCGTGGATAGCCTCAAAAGACAAGGAGTTCTTCAGACGTGGGATTCGAATGCTGCCTGAGAGATGGGAAAAAGTGGTTGCAAGTGATGAGCAATATTTTGAATAAATTTATATTACCGTTTTTGTATAATAAATATTTAATTTGTGTTAAAAAACGGCGGAAACTTATCTGTAACCCTAATATAATACCGAAAATAGTTATTACACGAAAATTTTGTTTAAAACTTATTGAACTATACATAAAATAAGTGTAGTAAAGTTTCTAATGCTTTAATAGGTGAACTTTAATAATTATTTCTTGGGTGCTTGGTTAATCATGTATAAATGATATTTAGTCAAAAAATCTATCATTATCAGTTTTCGAAATGGTCAAAAATAGACAGAGCATGATTATTTTTAAGGAATTGACATTTAAATGCAAGTAACTAATGAGTATTGCTGAACTTTGAAAACTTGGTAACAAATAACTTATTGAGAATAAAATGGTCTAAAAAATAATTCTTACGACAATTTATGATAAAACTGAAATTTTCGTCTGGAACGTTAAATAATACTGAAATTTACCATGAATATTGATTAGACGTTGAATAACTTTCGAAACAGTAAATTTATTAATTGAATTATAACTTTCTTGTAGAAGAAGTTTTAATTTTCAACAAGAATATGTATTGACCTTTCTGGTACAGTAATTAGCTGATAAGTTATAAGATTCCAAATTTAAAAAATTCTTCGTTATTAAAAGGAAAATCAGAAAATTGTAATCAGGGTGCACTTCAAATTGATATTAATGGCTTGAATTTTTACAGGCATCTTCTTTTATCTTTCTGAAACTTTTGAATGTGCCCTTGGAAAAAAAAATAGATTGATTTGTTTGAATTGGTCTAATATATTGTAACCATGCATTTAGATTTTCGTTCCGAAAATCGGGCGCGAAAATTTACGTCATCTTATAGACGCTTATTATGCTCATTATGTGCTATTTATTCTCTTCAGTTATTTAGGAGCCCTAAAAGAAGCCTGTTAGATCAAATTCTCATTGAATTACAGACGGAAGTAGGGTAGTTCCATGTCAACAAAATTCTTCCTATATATAAAAGGGCCAGGAAGCAGTTGGTCGAAGAGTTAAGCCCTGGCTACCACCCAGATTAGACCAGTAAAGTTTGACTGTTGACGCTTGGCGAGGTCCCTACTCTACACTCAGAGCTCATTTCTATTAACAGGACCTGGCCTAATGATAAGCCTAGTCAAATCTAATCATTTGATTCTCAGTTTTAGTGTATCTCAACTTGTCATATTCTGGCCTCTTATTAAATGATGTCACTTGAATCAGGGCGTCACTTAAAGATTAAACTCGGCCTTCCAGAACCAGATATTAAATTAATATAATTCTAAGGGTCGTTGTACAATTAATTGTAAGAGTAGAAATGATGAAGGGTCAAAAAGTGTTGGTTAAATTACAAAATATCTCAATTTTATCTATTATAATAATCATTAAAATTAACAAATTTGTCTCCTTGACTTTTATAACTTATCAATCCTCTGGATCTTATTTAATTCACGTCCCCTGGACGGTTTTACATACTCTAGTCCTCCGGACTGTGAATTATCCCCTGGATAATTTTAATACACTCAAGTCCCCTGGACTTCTATTTCACACACACACACACACACACACACATATGAGTCCCTTAGACTTTTAACACACGAGTCCCCTGGACTACACTGGATACAAACTTTATATATTATTTTCGTATACTCACTATAATTTACTATATCGTTATTTAATTTAAATTCACCCATTTAATTCAAATTTTCCATTTCCGGTTTTCTACTTATTAATTGATTAATTATTTATTGGAATTTTATTTATTAATTAAGTAATTATAAAACTAAGCGATACTACTTTTTCCATCGTTACTTCTCGTAAATTTCCGTCGATCCGAAACCGTTAAGTCCAATGCAATAGAACTTTGTCGCACGACGAGTTGTGCTTGGGACTCTAAGTTTGTACTTTGGACTCGAGTCTTCTGTCATACTAAAGTGTAAACTAAACACTTGATTATAATAATTAAGAACAACTTATAATTAAGAACTTATGAATTAATTAACACTATTTCCGGCTACCTTGCCAGCAAACAAAATTTTCTTGTCAAACCCGGTATAATAATTAATTGTTTAGTAGTAAATTAATTCTGGGTTTCTCTGCCAGGAATTAAACAGATCCACACTATCAGGTAATTGAAGAATTTTCGTCAAAAAATTCTGGCTTCACTGCCAAGAATTATTTAACTGAATTTATTTGCAATAATTAATTTATTGTTATAATTTTATCCGGTAACGGCCAGGAAAATTTCCCAAACTTGATCGAGAATTTTAAAGTGAATTTCTCAAATTTATTCCGGCTTCAATGCCAGGAATAAATTTCGAACAATAACCTGATTGATCGATATGTAGATCCCACGTCTAGATTCTTTATCGGTTTGTACAACTCTTCGATTCAAACTTGTCGTCACCCTAAAATATTTTCCACTCGGGTCTTATTCCCTTCGTCTATATTTGGAATTTTCCCATTTCCTAGATTTCAATTATTTTAAAAAAGACGCTTTATTCTTTTTTGATAAAATTATAAATCCTAAATTTAAAATTAGTCTCACGATAAAATTTCAAAAAGTGAGTCGTGCAAGTTAGTGGTATTGTGGGATCGGTCCTGCCTAAATTCTCAGTCTGATATCGTACCAACTGGGGTTTGTCACCACCGTAGATTAGATCCAGTTCGTTGCTGCTACGTTGGCTGCTTTGTTCCTGTCTACACTTACTAAGGGTCCTCTACAATACCTTAGACGATGGAACGTATCATTAGATACACAGTAAGTGGGATTCTTCATTACAAATTATACTTGATCTCCTTCCACGTAAATTTATTTTAAACTTAAAGAATAAATTTGACTCACAATTATTTCAATTAAAAATGAGGACATTTTAATACTGTATTGATATGAGTACTGGGTTAAACTAAACTAATATTTTTGTGCTCTTTTAACACGAATCAGTGAAAATTTTATTAATTACGTTAGTGAAGCTATATTCACTTTATAATCAGTGTATTAAAACAACAAATTAGTGAATTCTCATCAATAAATTTAGTAGTATAATATTCACTTATAAGTCAATGATTTTCACTAATGAACTAGCGATATTTTCATAATTTTTACACATCAAGCCGTTATTCACTTCTTAAATTGTGAATTTCACAATGTCACTAGTGAAATTCCACTGATAAATATGATTCTACAATTTCCCCTAGCAAATTAATGATTTTAACTAATAAAGCAGTGTAATGGTCAAACACCCTGGTCATGTTTGGTCATGTCTTATCATGCTTAATCATACCTAGAAACTTACAAACCCTGCCTGAACGATCATAATTGATGCAAGAGTATTTACATTATCAATATACGGTCATGCATGATCATGAATGGTAATGAATGATCATCCGTGACATGTTGTCTTTCGTATTTAATATCAAATGACTTCTAGCGTTGATCATAAATAATCATATATATTCACACTTGATCAGTTACGGTCTTGCGTGGGTGTATGTTGCTATTCACGAGAGTCAATATTTATTTCATTGACTTCTGTGAAAAACTAATAATTAAATATTTTACTCGATATAAATATACACGGAAAAAAGAAAACTGGAATAGTTACAGAATAAAATGTAAAAACCAGCCCGTCATATTAAAAATCACAAGAGTTAAAATGTATACTGTAATTTTTAAATTTTATCCTGTAAAAAATTAGTTGCAAATTAAGCAGTAATATTTACAGTTTAAAAATGTAAATCGTACACAACAAAATGTAGAATAATTATTACCTTTTGCTCACAGAAAGTTTGTTTCTTTAAAAATCATTTATTCCTCTTTAAAACTGTAAAAATTACAGTTTGGCCGTTGTGTGAAAATTAAAGTATCAAATAAGAAAATTTGTTGAGTGGTTCGAGAAGATTTACAGTATGGGCATTCAATAATGAACCTTAATGTAGAATATGGAACTATTACATCTCACACTGTAATTTTTAAAATTTCTATGTCAAGTATCATCAATGCCTTAGCAATCACGAACTTTTACTATTTAAAATGTCAAAATAGTAAAACTAAATTTTAAAATATCGTTAATAAGTTTCAGAAAATTAAAAGTTTACTTTTTTAACTTTTACAGTTTGACAACCATTCATTAACGGTTGAAAATTGAAAATTTGTGTTTCGATTCAATGAAATCACTTGCATTTGAATTTGTAAGTTTTACATTTTAGATATTGAAATTTCAGACCGTGTACTAATCTTACTCTATAGTCCGTAAATATTTTTTAAATAGTATATGTGAGTGCACGTTGCACTTAGCCATGCCTCAATATTAGAGGTTATAGTAATAAGAGTCTTCTGTTTCACGGGTGTCTCGTATCAAGTTATTGTTCCACGTGGTGTCGTCTAGTGCATTATTTATAACAAATAAAATTAATTCTCAGTTTGATGTGTCCATTTCCAGACTTACGAAATATGTGAGAATTATTGTAGCATGTGATTGTATGTGTAAGTTGTGATAATTAATAATAAAAATAGGAACATTAAAACCTGTACTTTTTAATTTTTTAAACTATTATATTTAAATTAAATGAATATTTAACCTTTAAAATTTATTTATCTCTTCTAATGAAAATTTTCATTTGTTTTAGTTTTCCTCTGTTTTTGATATTTTATTAGTAGTACTACAATATCAGTCTTAATTAAATAAGTAAAGAAAATTAAATAATTATTAAATTTAGGAAAATAAAATTTTTTAAATTTATCATTGTAATTTAAATTTACATTTCGTAGTGGGTTCTATCACTATTCAAACTCGATTATTGAAAAAAATAAACACAAATATTACTAACTGAAAATGTAAAATTTACAGTTTATAGTGGCAATATCGTTATTTTGAGAAACAAGTTTTAAAAATTTTAACGTAAAACTTGATGAAAAAAACTGTAAGTTTTGAAGCATATCGAATGATACTTTGATAATTTTCAACAAATATTACAGTGTGAGAAAGTAAACTTAATACATTTTCAAACTGTAATATTTCATACTTAAAATGTAAAACTTACTGCGCGGCGCCAAACTGTAACTTTTACAGTTTCGTTTATGAAGCGCTGCGTTACTATTTAAAAATGTAATAAATGCTCGTTCAAACAGCAATTATTCCTGTTTTCTTTTTTCCGTGTAGATCTGACAAGATATATGCAGTGGTTAGCCAGAGATAATGAGATATGATCTTGTCTAAATATTAGATCTGATCAGATATAAATAAATCTGCCAAGATATAATTTTGTCTGATCAGATATAATTACATCTGGTCAGATCTAAATCATTTTCCCTGGGGATGTAAGTCTGCATATAATTGAATTACCAAATAAGTAATTATAAGTTTATCAAACACAGGGTTACGTAATTAGGATTTTCCCCTTATTTCTTTTGCAAACCTCAACCGCGAAAGCGCTGAGGATGGTTTACTGCCGCTTGATTTTTTTCGGGTACCTCAATCACTTTCAAACATCTTTACACTTCTTGAAGTACATTAAAATAGGTTGAGACTTATATCATCATATAGAGAATTTAATGAAGAATAATTATAATACAACATAACAATGATTCCTTCAAATGTTATTTTTGAAATCAATAATTTAGTTAAGGGAATCCCTAGTGTCGATTAATTTACTGATTTATTGTGATCATGATAACTTTCGAATAAAACGGCTCACGGGCCTACTTTTTTTTATAAGCGACAGTTTGGTGACTTCAAGAACCCTTCCGATAATCACCATCCAACTCTATATGATTTAATCGTAATTAATTATAACTTAAGAACTTGTCATTCACGTAAACTTTAGCTGCCATTTTTCGTACTGTTGTTATTATCTATGCACTTATTTTTTTTTTCTCTACACTATTTACTAACGGCACTGCTAGCGTACCAGTAGGATTAAGAAAAAGAGCGACATCTATAAAAAACACGCGGAATATTTCAAAAAAATTGAACTGAAAATAAGAAATAAAAATCTGGACAACGCACATTCGATTGCGAAAATTCAAGTGTTACGTCCAGCTGAGATGCTGAACTTAATATTTTTTTTATTTATCGCATTTTATTTTATTGTCTTATATTAATTTATTAGGCGACCAAATTTTATTTTCAAACAAATTCAGACTGATAAGACACACTGTAGTTTTGAGTATGCTTTTAAAATAAGCCGAGTTTGTTTGTTTGACATTTATTAAAACGTTTGAGCAAACACCTAAACGAGGTTTTAATGACCCCTCTGGTCACCATAAAGACCCAAAGTCCAGCAGGAAATACTTTTTTAAAAAGCAATTAGAGGATTATCAACAAAAATTCACGTAAAATATTTGAAAGAAAAAATAAATTTTAGAATAGATTTTAACAGTGACTCATTTTAAAATAAATAAAATAACGGAGTACTCTTTAAATAATCTTATAAAACCTTTCCCTTCTTCGAGTGCACTTATGTAGATAATATTTCATTATCTACGTAAACGTAGACAAAATACTCAAATGTGATTTTAATTAAATTTTACTTAGAATATTTAATAATAATTTCAAAATCAATAATTCTAAACAAAATAAACTGTAAACGAAAGAAGATTCAATAATAATTTCTAAGTAAATAAGTCATTCTAAACGACATAAATTTTATACAATAATAATGTTTCAATAAATAAATAATTTCTAACTGAAATAACATTCAATAATAATTCTGTTCATATAAACAAAATAATTTAAATAAAAAATAGGCTCAACGCCATTCACTAATAACTTTTTTTGTAAATAAATAAAACTAGATGAAATAATTTAAATAATAGAATAGGCAACCGGTCTTTCAACAATAAGTTTTAAACGCATAATGTTCAGTCACGAGCTTAATTTATTTAAATTAGCTTCGTGCATTTCCGCTAAGTCCGGGAGCTGCTGAACTCGCTATTGTCTAGAAAGAGTACTGTGCCGGGTCACTCGCTATCCAGACCCGACACATACAATTTCTCCCTCATGACCGTGTCAAGACGCTATGAGAACCCGCTTCAAGCCGGCCAATTAGATAATTCGTCTTATATTAGCTGGCCAATGATAGAACTCGCTTTATACCGAGAGCTCGGCAGCCAATAAGGACAATTGGCTATCAACTACTTCCTGTTGGCGCGCTTTTAAGCCAATAGGAAAATTCGTTCTATGCAGCAGGGCTGCCACGTCACCACCAACCGTTCACGACGACGCTACGACGCTTTAATCATCATCTATTCTACAACGTACTTTGTTACTTGCAACCTCGTGTTTTCTAATCGCTATATCTACAGTAATTATTCTTGTGCTATAAAAACGCTAAACGTAAATTATCCTCAATATTTAGTCAGTAAAATGAGGCTGCTATTTATTGGGAATAAATTTGATTGTTATTCGCGCGTAATTAATTATATATTAATTTTCGTGATTATAACCGCTATCAACCACGTGTCAAATTTTATACGTGATTCAATTACATTTTGCATTCGCTATCGCGTATCTTCTAAGTCGCATTCGCTATAAATGTTAAGTTTCTTACAGTTCTAAGTGTAAATAAATAACTCATTTATTTATTGATAATATTTGTGTAATTTTTAATTGTTTAAAAACCTCACGCCTAAACCAGATCCATTTAGTTTTATTCACTCATTTTATAGAAAGGAATGACCATAACCAATTGAAAGATAATGACAAACGAATCAGTAATCGATAAACACCTATACCATAAGTCTAATTAATAACCCGTAATTACGAGATTAAAATAACTCCTATCTAATAACCTGGGGGCGGATCTCCTTCTTCCACCCATAGGAACTACCATCGTTTTTTTTTTCTTTGTCATTGTTCTAGAAGTTTCTACCCGAGATCATCACGTACGCCTTTACTTACATCGCACCCCGCAAGCAGCTCAGTTATTCAACTTTGCTGAGTAACATTATCTTCTTTTTCGTTCTAATTGCTAACGTTTTCGTTTACTATCCTATTTTTCGGTAGTGAACTAAACCAAATCTAGGTCACGCGTGTTACCTCTCGCCTATAGTGGTGCCTATAAAATCGCCGCAAATCGTTCCTCTATACCCATTAATTATTAATCTCTTGATTACGTATAATCTTATCATTTTAAATATTGAAATTTTAACTTCTTTGTTTGAGTCATTAAAAATTAAATTCAGAATTTATACAATTTTACTAGAATTATATTAAATAAAAATAATTTCGATATTTAATTCTTTTATTCAATATTACAAATAATTCAAATAATCAAATTATTTCTATTGAATATTATCGCTGTTTTAAATTTTACTATTTAAATTTAAATACTTTTCGTCATATTAAAAAGTATATTCAGACAGATTTTCAATTACCCAGTATAAGTAAACCCCTTTGTTCATATACATCAACAATTGTCAATATTCAAGAATCGTAAGCAACTATCAAGCCACCTGACAACAATTTATTTCGAATCGAATTTCAACCAACAACGATCTGGTCTCCAGCTCAGCCAAATCTTGTATCCTGACAAATTATTATATTGGATAAACGAACTGTAAGTTCAATTACTGTTCATTTATCTAGTGATAAAATACATCCATTCACCTCGTGCATCATATTTTCGTATATTGACATACTCTACACTGAATAGCGAGGTCCCCGCTACCCGAGTAAATGACTTAAGTGGTTTGACTCAAAATTAAGGGACTAAATGATTTGTGCTCATCATTCTGGACGTAACAATATATATATATATATATATATATAGATATATTTATATATATTTTTATTATTGAAATTTCATTCTTGTTTAAGTTTTATTGTGATTATCGTATGTATTTTATCTACATATTGACTTCATAAATTTATATCTATTTAAGTAATGAATGGATTACATAAGTATAGATATACTGTTAGACTTTAGATATACTGTTAAATTTATATTGTCGAGGCTTTATTACAAGGTAAATTTTTTTTTATTGAATAAATAAGTAATCTAAATGATTTTCATTTTTGTATCACTATTGACCGTGGAAAAAAGAACTCAAATTTTACGAGAGTGCCTAACAATTACTTTAAGTCTATTTAAAAACAATTTGTTGGTCTAAGTTCATCTTATTTAATTTTAATAATAATTTACATTTCATATTCCGTTTCAAAAATATAATAAAAACATTATAGAGGTCATAATTTGATGGAAAAAAAAAATAATTTTTTCGTTACAATTTTATTTTCGAGTGGTCGACTTCACTCCACATATCACATATTTGCCTAGAATATGAAAAAACATTATAGAGGTCATAACTTGACGGAAAATAAAAAAAAAATTTTTACCTAATTTTTGAGGGGGCCCTTCGTGCCCCAGGCTCCCCATTAATATATCAAAGTCAGTGTTTCAACAAATTAAAATAATTAAGTTGCTGTGAATCCAGATACTGTAATCTTTAAGTTTATTTTATGTTAAAATACAAAACACATTTATAACTCACGGAAATATTGTAATAAATTGTATTGTTTTCAAATTCTATAGTCCTCTTTAATTATTGAAACTAATTTTATCGTAATAATTTTATTGTAATTTCGAATTATATGATTAAGAGTCGACTTCTAGCAACCGAATATTTTCATTATAGTTTCGAATTTATGTTAGGAATTTTATGGTAACTTTAAATTATAAGATTAGTGTCAGCGGCTAGCCACCTTATATCTTCACAATAACTCCGAGTTTTTTTGTTTTCAAATTATTCGTATCATGACGATTTTGAGTAGTATAATATTAGGGTGTTTAAAAAAAAAAAAATTTTTTATGATATCCAAAAATTGAAAGTAGAACTGAAAATAAAAATTTTGGTACCAATCCGAGCTCTTAATGATAATGATAAGGTTTGCCTCAGTACATTTTTATATTTTTCATTTTGTAAAATGAGCAAATGCTTTGTGGGATTCTGGTGTAGGTGTGGTTGATACACTATTTAAAATTAACAAAAATTAATGATAAATAATTAGCTGTTTTATTAACAATATGTACACTGAAAAACTGTGAGAAAAAATAGATATAGTGAATGCGATTGTTGAGTATACGCCCTAGCGAATGCAACGATACAAAATTTACGTATAAAAACTTGACACGTGGTCGGTAGTGGATCAGAACGCGTTAATTAATTTATAAGTAGTTAGACGCGAGCAACAATCGATATATACTCAATAATTAGTAGCCTTAATATACTAGCTAATTATTGAGGATATTTGAGCGTAAGTAAAGCGGAATTATATCACAAAAATAATTTAGACTGAGCGAAGCGGTTTGAGAGTACGTGGTAGCACGTTAGACTCCTGAAAGTAGGATGAAAAGCACGAGGTGAAGCGGTTGAATACAAGAAGTGAAAAGTCATGTAATGGCGGCGTCTTCTTCCTTCGTTGCCGCTCAGTGATGACGTGTGCAGCATGGCTGCACTAGCAAATTTTCCCATTGGCTTAAAAGCGCGCCAACAAGATGTAGTTAGCCGCCAATTTCCTGATTGGTTGGCTGGTATCGGAGCTCTCATGCCGACTTGACACGGCCATGAGCTAGAAATTGTATGGACCGGGCCCAAATAGCGAGTGATCCGGCACTATTCTGCCCTTGAAGTCAGCAGTAAGTTCGGCAGCTCCCGGACCCAGCGAAAGTATACGAAGCTTCTTAAAATGATTAAGCTCGTGACTGAACACATTTAAATAACACGGGAAAAATATATTTTTTTTTTTTATAATAGTTTAGCTTACAAGCCAATCAACGGATTTTTATGCACAATAAATATTCTTGTAGAAAATTGAACGCTCTAAAAAACATCTGGGCGTCGGTTGGCCCTGCGGGCCAGCCCCAAAACTTCCCGCTGTTATCGAGCTTAAGGAGCTCGAAAACATTAGTGTGGATATATTTTCGAGCTCGAAAATGTTATTACATGCAATTGTTTTGTTATGATCTTTTCAAGCTCTAACAAGTTACGTTTTATGCTGAAGTTTGAAAATTTAAGAATCGAAAATCATTAATGAAGAAGCGGTTTTTACAATTTCATTCCCGATTATGTTCAATAAAATAAGTGTACTGAGACAGAAATCAATGTTAGGGATCATAATCAAGATTTAAATAAGTTTTGACTTATGTCAGAAACAATAAAATATGAAACATCCGAGAAAAATATTAAAAACTGCGTTTTTTCAATTTTTTTGTTGATAATATGATTTAAACTAAAAAACAAGTTAGATGATATTATATGATGATTGAAAGAAACCATAAAGAGGAAGAGTTGGTATGATGTCAGACACATTTTAGTACATTACATCATGATTTATCCGGAAAAAATAACATGAAATATTATTTTTTTAATTTTTTAATTTTTCGACGCCGACGCATGAACACATACTTTCCTGTTTAACAGCATTATTTAAATAATTCGAAAATGCTAACTGATGATAGACGTCGTTGCTCCATGGACATAGATAGATTGAACGAATATGGCATAGATAAGGGAGGGTAGCTCAACTGGAAGAGCAGTTGGGGTGTAAGTGACATGGTCTAGGTTCGACTCCCAGTTCCAACTATCCATATTTTTCTTAATTTATTTATATACTTTTCATTGAGAACGTTCCTTCCTTATCCTACCCCATGCCCACCATTCCTTATTCTTCTACATCTTAATGCGAATGTGTGGAACGCGTCATGTATATATTTCCGTATGGGTCTGTGCATAAACGCATTCTCCTCTGCTTGATAGCATTATTAATTTAATTTAAAAAATGATCCACGCTTTTGTATTAAGAGGAAGGAGATTGGAGATTGGAGGGGTTTGAGTAGGATAAGGAAGAAATCTTCTCGAAGCAGAGTCCATTAATAAATTGAGAAAAATACGGGTAGTCCAAACTAGAAGTCGAACCCAAGCTATGTTGGTTACGCGCCGAGTGTTCTTCCAGTTGAGCTATCAGATCCTATGCCATATTCCGTTTAATTTATCTATTTCCATTTCACCACGTCTTCCATTATTCGGTAGCATTTTTAAATTGATTAAATAATGCTGTTAAGCAGGAAAGTACGTGTTCATGCACACACATACACGGGAATCCCATGAATCGATTTTCTGATGAAGCCTAATATGAAAATTGGCTATATCGGACAATATATGTACAGATCAGATGCGATATGTTCTGATATAGACAAATCAGACTATATATAGTGAGATCAACATTGTTATTTCGGGAACAGAATTTATATATAATTCTATGAAATTGTATATAACTTTGTAAAGTTGTATATACAATAATTGTCATGAAAAAGAAAAAAAGTCCAGTCGACTCATGGGCTCGATCCCGAGTATTGTAGTGAGGTGGTTATGTGAGTTTTATTTTATTTATTTGATTAAATCGAACCCAAGAAAATTAGACACCAGAGAAATGATTAATTTTGTTATTTGTATTATATTCAATTATGTCATTGTTTATAAAGTAACGAGATTATTAGGGGTATATCTACTTATAGCGGGGCAAGAACTACTTCTCTTGGTTAATTAAAAACATATGAGAAGTTAAAATTTTTTAAGCTTAGCTTAAATTTTTTCAATTTTATTACTCAGTTTCTTATGCCTAAATTCATTATTAAAACTTTGAAATTCCCTAAGCTGCTCCAAAATCGGTCACGTTAGCTAATAGAAAGAAAATTTGATAAAGTTTGTATAATTTACCACATTCATAAATGCGGTAAATTAAAAAATATAATAGACTTTTTAAGATTTTGGAAATCATTATAAAATAAGTTTTTCCAAACAATGTTACGTTATATGATCGTATCTAAATTACTTTACTAGATATATGTGTACGTAAAAAACAAAAAAAACTAATATATATTCCCCTATCAGGGCATATGAAGCCATATGAAACCTGATGAAAAATTTTTTCCACAAGCATATCTAACCCTGATTAGAAAATACGATTAATAACGATTACAAATGTTTTAATTGTTTCAAATGGTCATGAATCGTCAATTGATGATTAAAAAGGATTAAAAAAATCGTAATTTTGAATCATTTTAAATCGTCATAAATCGTTTTTGATCTTCATGTGGGACTATTAATTGCAATATTATTTGACGATTTAAGACGATTCATGACGATTAAAAATTTTAAATCTTCATAGAGGAGATAGGGGCACGACGGCCCCTTAAGCTGGTAATAATTTGTTATGGCTTTTAATCTCTAGGTCAATCTAAGTGGGTCGTACCTTTAGCAAATCCATTAAGGTTTTACTAAAAAAAAAACTGATTTAATTTTTTAATTATTCCCTCATTAAGATTTCAGGTCCCTGTTCGAGCGCCAAAATTGTTACGTTGGATTTGTAACGAAAATAAATATATTTGGTCCTAGTCTCTCGACCAATAGACCGGGGACAAGAAACCTTAGTGAAGGAATGTGTAAATTAAAACATGAATTTAAATTATAAATAAATAAATATATTGTTACGAATAAATTTCGATTAAAAACAGTTAAAATGAAAAGATTGAAGTCAAGGTTATATAATACAGAATTATTCGGAATTTAACTTGTTAACAAATACTAAGTAAGTTTTAGATACGAATGACAATTATTTCTTTTACGCTATGTACTACAAAAATCTAATTATTTTAAACGTGCCATCAACTAGGTGGCTTATGTAAGTAATACTCCAGCCTACACTAGTTGAAATGACTGGTAGAGAATGTTTCTTAATGATACAGTACAAAAATATTAATATATGAGACATTAAATTTCGTGGACTTACTACATAATAAATGGCGATAATTTTACATTGATATTTTATTGAAATATGCGTTGATCGAAGGTCTTCATCCTTTGGTGAATAATTATTGGCCCATTCCTTACTTCATATTTAAATATTTTATTTTATTTAATTTGAATGTTAATAATTTCTTTTAAATTTTAAATATTTTATTTAAATTCTAATATTTTAATGTTTTATTTTATTTAATTTAAATTATCATATTTTAATATTTTATTATTTTTAATTTGAATGTTACTATTTTATTCTATTGTATTTTCGCTTTAGTATTTTACTCTGTACAATATTTAAAATTGTTAAATTTTATTATCTAACTAAAACCTTTTACTTTTTATTTATTTAAACATTCATTTGTCTAGACACCATAATTTACCTTTAAGTATTTTTCAATTTAGAAAACATATCAGAAATGCATTACAATGGTACTTTTTACTTTCAGTTTTATTTTAGAGTGCAGTTGTGATAAGAAACTGCGTCAACTGCCACTCTGACCATGGTGAGGATTAAAATTACTTTTCACTTAATATAATATTCGAATATGAATTATGTGTTGAGACAAATTTTAAAAACTACAATAAAAGTAAAATAAAATGATAATAATATTAAAACTAAAAATTTACTCGGACGTAACACTTGTAAATTTTTTTTTTTTTTTTTATTGAAAAAAAAAGACTAAGCACAAATATACTATTCCCATACCTTTATAATCCCGTGGACTTCAAATTTATTGAAAAAGAGATGTATTTAGCTGATATAACCAGTTTGATTGCAATTTTTATTTTAACCACAATATAATTTATTGGCCTAAAAGAGCTTAAATCAATAAACTTTTTAAATTTATTTTAGTTTAGAAAAAAAAATTAATTTTTTTGTAGCGAATTTTTTTCAGGTGCTCCATTATTTCCCAAATATTGCAAATCAGCTTATAATATCTTTAAAACATCAGAGATATCATGATCTGACCAGACTGAGAAACAAAATTTTTTACCAAATTTTTTAGAGGGGCCATCGTGTCCCAGGGGGCCGTCGTACCCCACCCTTTCCTAAATCGTTTTTATTCTTCTTGCGGAACCAGAAATTGCAATATTATTCTACGATTAAAAACGATTCATGACGATTAAAAATTTTAAATTGTCATAAATCGATTTTAATCTTCATGCGGAACCAGAAATTGCAATATTATTTTACGATTGAAGACGATTCATAACGATTTGAAATTTTTAATCGTCACGAATTATCTTTAATAGTAAAATAATAAATCGTCTTTTGACGATTAGAGATGATTAAATGTGAAAAACCATGGTGATTAAAGACGTTTAGTGATGACTAAGTGTTTAATCGTTTTTAATCATCACAAATCGTATTTTCTAATCAGGGAAATATATGTACCCTTTTCAGGTTATATCAGGTCATCTCAGGACATAAAAAAATTATATGCAAGCATATTAAGCCAGATCAAGACATATCAAATCGGATATGGACATATGAAGTTGATATGGCTTGATCTGGCTTGACATGGCCAATTTTCATATCATACTATATCAGAACATATCAAACTATATCAAAACATATCAAAAATTATATATGGGCAATTCAGATTATATCAGACCAGATATGGATGAATCAAATTTTTTAATATTGTTATATCAGGTCGTATAAGGCCTGATCCGAAAATTTTTCCACGGGATATCTACATGAAGGACAGGAAATAGTAATTCTAGAATCATAATCGTATAATACAAATTATTTAAATCAATTATTTATATTGCCCGTGAGATCAGACTACGGATTTCCTATTTTATAAATGAATTATAACAATTTTTTTTTCTTTTCTAAAATTTTGGTGGTCGTGTGAAGTGAAAAGGGCTATTTTTCACAACAAAATTTCGCCATTTTGTAGGTGGAAAACCCCCTCAATGGAAAAAAATCTCAAACTAATTGTTGGGGGGAGGTGTTTTATATGTAAAAAGTGTGTACCAAGTTTGAAATATATCGGTCATGTAGTTTTCAAATGGGAGTGATCACGGACTTTGAAAAAGCGGTTTCGAGAAAAATGCGTTCAGAGTTTTAAAAGCTCAAAAAGTGAAATAAAATTCATTTTTTTCAACTTATGGGAGAGTTGGACAATGAAGTCCCTGGGGCAAGAAGGCCCCTCTTTAAATTCGATCAAAAAAAATTTTTTTTTTCAACTCAGGTGAGGGTAAGGCAAGAAGGCTCTGATTGACTTAAAATTTTGGAATTATATTCTTGAAATCTTCAACTATAAGAGAAAACAAAAAAAAAAAATTTTTTTAATTTAAATAGATTTTTAAAAAGTGCAAACCCCTAACCCCCGCTTAGCAATATCGAAAATAACGAAAGATTAACATCGTCAAATCCAGAAACCTAACGACAAAAGAGCAAAGCTTGTTTACATTGTTTATGGATCAATAGAATATTCACTAAAGTCGTTTATAGACCAGACACTAATGGTGATCGTTGCTCTAATTTCAAGAAAACTTTCAGCAGGGATCTGAGGGCTGCGAGGAATATTTATGTCTCTTGTAAGGAGCGTCCTACGATATAAGCTAAAACAAATAATAATTAAAATGAATATTCGTATACAATAAGCCTCCGGACTACGGCAGAAATCGTTTACGAAACTTCGTTGACCCACGTTTTGAGCCAAGAATACATCTTAAAAAACCTCAGGTGAATGAATTTAAAGTGAAGCGGAATCAGAAAAATGAGGGTTTATTTTCAGCGCAAGTTTTTGTTTAAAAACATAAAATAAAATAAAATAAACGAAGAGGGCCGGAAGATAATCATTTAAGTGAGATTGGAACAATTCTCCAGCGCCTAATAAATCAACAGTTGCGGCGTATTTAAAAGCAGATCAAAACCAGCCTGATTGATACCCGTTTAATAATATACATCCAGATGATAGGATTAGATCATCGTATTGTCTAGGCAAATTTTATGACCGCATGATCAATAGAACTCTAAAATTCTTTTTGGGATTTTTTCTTGTTCTTTTTATCCTTTTCTTGGTTTTTTGTTTTCAATCCTTGTGGGTTTTCCACTTATCAAACCCTAAGCAGTTACAGTCGCGGATGGTTTGTACAGCTCAGTAGATATCTAATAATATGGTTTTATTCGAGCTGGCTCCCGACGCCGTTACCGTAGAGCCTTCAGCCATCGCACGTACCCTTCTCTTTACTGAAAATACTATACTTGTGTCGAGATCTATTTTGTATAATCACTATACCTGCTATTATTTATATTGTTATTAAAATCGTTATAATAAATTTAGATAAAATTTTTTAACAAAAAAAAAGAATAAGTCTAAGTCCGTTATAATCATTGGAGGCACTCAAAAAATTATTAATTTGAATCCAAAATAAATATCTTTGATAGAAATTTGCAATCAGTAATGAATGATTATTATACAAATTACAATGCAAACCAATTACAAAATAACTTATTCAGATGTAATTATTTCTTTAATATACAAGGAAAGATAAAAAGAGACACCAAACGATGGTATAGTTAATTAACGTGGATAGTGCAGCCAATCTAAAATTTTCAGTATAAAAACTAAAGTGTTTAATTTTGTCTCCCTTTCGCTCATAGTTACTGTTCTATCAATATAAAAAATCAGTCTATCAGTTGACCCTGCGGGCCAGCCCCAAAACTTTCCGCAGTTTTCGAGCTCCTTGAGCTCGAAAACAATATTGAGAATACATTTTCGAGCTCTTCGAGCTCGAAAATACTTTAGTATGCCTTTGTTTTTGAAAAATAACGTTTTTTACCATTTTTTCTCCAACGATATCTCTTGAAATAAATCATCGATTGCAACGGTTGAGGTGGTAATCGACGCGTTTTATTGAGTTCCAGAGCTGACCAAATTTTAAAATTGATTTATCGAGTCGTTTTTGAGAAATTTCAAAAAAACTAAAAAAAAATTTTTTTTAATTCTTTCGTTCACGGTTTCTCTTGAACAAACGAACCGATTTTGATGGTTGAGGTGGCATTCGACGCGGCTTACAAAGTTTTAGAGCTGATTAGATTTTGGAATCAATCCATCGAGCGATTTAAAAGTTATTAAAAAAAAACATTTTTGAAAAAAATTTTATTTTTGAAATATCTCCGAACGTACCCTACCGATTAAGCTCAAATTTTCAATGCTCATAATAATTAACAAGCCGCGTCGAATGACACCTGGACGATCAAAATCGGTTTATCCGTTCAAAAGTTACAGAATATTTACATACGTACGTACGTACATCCATACAAACATACACTCGGACATCATCTGGAATTTAGTCAAAATAGCTTCCTAGAACCTCAAAACGTCGACATCTGTTGGAATTTCGATTTTTGCAAATCGGGGTGAAAACAATAACTTCCCGAAATTTTCGAAAATCTTTGATTCTCTTAGCGGAAGTCAAAAAAGCGTCAAGACAAAACAGGCTTCCAGAAAAATAACACACCCTTAACATTTTCGTCTTAAGGAACCGACCTTGCTCTTCCCCCTTCTCTTACTATAAAAATTACAAATCTTTTTTTATTTAGTGAGACAAATCTCATTGAAATTTTACATATGACCAACTAATTTTCAATATCTTACGGTCGATCTTTTACTCAGAAAAAAAGGAAGAATGGCTGATTTTTTTGTTACCATTTCTAGTTTGCTCAACAACTTATGAATTTTTGCAAGGATTTTTTTTTGTTTTTCGTGTAATTGCGTATTTTAAAAAAATTATATTCTTATCATCATTTCATGAAAATGACATATTATTTAACTCGATAATTTGTGCAGGTAAAAATATAATTTATAAAATAGTAGTATCGAATCTTGAAGCAAATGCTCGTTCTGATTTAACGCTAAACATCTAGGGGACATGGAGACAGAGAATAAGATGGTACGTCGTGTGGCTTAAAGTTGTTATCAGATTTGATGGAGCTTTCTGATAGTTAATTAACAAGTTCATTATGCACTCTGTGGCCTCTTTGGTATGAGGCTACTTCCTGGCACTGCGTTCAGGATTAGAGAGTAAAGTGAGGCATTGCCAGAGATGCCAGGAAGATAACGGCGGGCCCAGTGGGTGGCACTATTTTATTGCATCACGACTCTTGCTTCTCTTTTGGTTCTCTACTCAGAGTTAAAAACATTAAGGTTCTCTTGGTGATTTTGTCGCTTACTCTTTCTCGCCAAGTAAAAGTGTATGTCACTGTTAGTTTGTTTTCATAACTTGATTCTATCTACTATACTAGTATATATATATATATATATATATATATATATATATATATGTATATTAGGGTGTGTCACAAAAAAATGATTTTAGTTTTTTAGGCCTCATAGTCTCAAAAGTTTCTTTTGGACCTAAAAAAAATCCTCCTAAAAAATCAGGTCGATATCTCGAAAATTGAGCTGGCGGTTTACAAGTTCATTTTCCCGTTTAAAATACATGTAAAAAATTTTTATTTTAGTTTTTCGAGAAAAAATTGTAGAAAATTTTGTTTTTCCAATTTTGAATTTCATAATCTTATCGGAAATTAAATTCCCTACAAAAATATGTTGAATAGTCATGCTCGTAACTACAATATAAAAAAAGTTACAAGCCTCCAAAGTTCGAAAAAAAATAATTTTTTTTTATGTATAATTATTGTTTTTACTTTTTGTTATTAATTGGTGGTATTTTTTTCTTTTAATTTTAATTTGCAATCTACTATATAAAATCTATTTTTATGTAAGAAGTTTTTATTTATTTATTTATTTATAATAAATATAATTTATAATTTATAAAAAAAATTATTGCTATACGAAACATTTTTTTTCTTTAACGTTATATATATATATATGGGTTATTCCATGCCAAATCACCTGATTATAAGAATCATATTTTTTTATCCGGTTGAATTTTTTTATGTGTTTTTGTACATTTAAAAAGACACCTAATCCTAAATTTTGAGCCCTTAATTTTCAAAAACCTTGGAGAGATGAATTTTTGAAAATCGCGAAAAGATAACGATGAGGTAATTTTCAGAATTTCATAACTCCTGATTATATTATGGTAATTTCATATCAGGGGTGGCTATTTTCTTTACGTTTATGTGTAGTTTTCGAAACTAAAAATTTAAAAAAAAAATTGTTTTTTTTTTCACCGTTTTTTCTTACATTTTAACTCAAATTTTCACTTTTTTTGAAGACGCCAATTTTTAAATTACTTGAAAAATATATATGTTTAACTAGACTGTTAAGCGAATTTTTGAAGCCCTTGATCAAAGTAGGATTCAAATATCTTCGATTTTTTAATTAACTTTTTCGCATTTTTTAAATCAAAAATTGGAGTATTTTGAAGGTTTTTTAATTTTCACCAAAATTCCAATGTAAATATAAACAAATAATATTTTTCTATTGTGCCAATTATATAAATATTATTTTTGTTCCGAAAACTGAATTTAAACGTGAAGAAAATAGCCACCGCCGGAATGAAATTACCATAATATAATCAAGAGTTATGAAATTCTAAAAATTACCTTATCGTTATTTTTTTGCGATTTTCAAAAATTCATATCTCCGAGGTTTCTGAAAGTTAAGGGCTTAAAATTTAGGATTAGGTTCAAAAACATATAAAAAATTCAACCGGATCAAAAAATTTATTCCTAAAATTAGGTGATTTGGAATGAAATGACCCATATATATATATACATTCATATTGAACATGTAAATTGTGGATATATTGAAAACAATCAATTGCAATTTTTGGGACTTTCCCAATCATTCGAAGATATCATCGTAAAACTTATAATGACTTATGTACAAGTATTTCATTTTTCACCTATGATTTATTAACGTTAATTCTAAAACTTGCGATTCTTATACAATCAATTTAAAAACATTATTTCAAACATCAAATTTTCAAAATGTTAATTTTTATTTTAAATTATTTTTCAAGCTTCTAAAATAATTTAATATTTTCACATTCCTATATGAATATTTTGTGTATGTTTATATATATATATATATATATGCTTAAACAATGAGTTAAGCCAATTTAAAACTATTTTATTTCCTGGAAAACACAATACATTACTTTCTACCTGACACATCAGTCATTTTAGCTGACATGAAAGCTGTAATTTGGCTAACCCAAACCACAACGCACTGCCACAGGTTACCTTATTCTACAACATCTTTTTCCCTTCTCTCACCCTTTGTCTTTCTATATAACCGAACTATCAGTGCTGTATAAAACCGTTCATAAATTTGTGGTCTAAAATCTGCCTTTTTAGAATCGTTGTCAGAGAATTAAATATATTTTTAAAATCGTCCTTGAAGTGCTACCATCACTTTGATTTATTGTAGTCTAATTGGTGAAAAAATTTACGCAGATACATGATATGTATATATGTATATATTAGGGTGTCCAAAAAAAAACAAATAATTTTTTTTTAACGTTTTATGAGCTCAAAAGTTACGTTACGTTATATTATAAAAAAAAACCATCACCAAATTTCAGCCAGATATCTTTAAAATTGAGCTATCACAAATGGGGGTCTTCTTTCCTATTACAAATACTCACGAAAAATTTTTATTTTACTTTTTCGTAATTAAGACTATAAAAAAAATTTTTTTCAAACTTCGCGTAGTATAATTTTGTAGGAAATTAAATTTTCTACACAAAAGTGCTGATGCACTGTTTACGTCAAACAAACAGGGAAAAAGTTACGACGCTTCAAAGATCGACAAAAATTTAGTTTCCTCAGTGTTAAATTTTTAGTGGATTTTCAGAGAAATTTAACTATTGTATTTTTCCTCATAATGGAATTTTCGAAAAATTTTGCTACCTTTCAACTCAGCTCGACGAGCTGAGTCAGAAAATACATTTGGTTCAAAAGTTTATATATATATATATATATATATATATATATATATATATAGGTAATATAACGCGTCGTTCTCTAACGATAGTGTCTACAATTCTACACCGATCTTAATGAAACTTAGTATACTCATTCTATGCACGGTTACCTTGGATGAGTTCAAAGATGAGCCAATTTGGCCAATAAGTTTAGAAGTTATGGTTAATTGAAAATTTGTTTGCCGCTTTAACTGGATGTAACTTCTAAACAGAAAGAGATAGCTTATTTTCGTTTGTCCTATCTGAAAGCTCGCTCGATTGCCATCAAATTTTTACTATGCAGCTAAATGATTTGACCCTTTTTTCTAATAGATGAATGGTTTTAAAAATTTACAAAATATTATAAAAACTAATTTTATGCAGGTTGTCACTTTGATTATCACCACAGTTTTTGAACCAATCGCTTCGTAACTTCGTATACGTATTCTGTGGATGACTACCTTGATCGAGTTCGAAAATGAGCTCAATCGATGGATTAGTTTAGAAGTTATAGCATTCCAAAATTTTCAAAATGTCAAAAATTCATATTTTTACTTATTATTGCTTCGATATTTTTTGAATGTTATAACTTATCGACTTTCTATAAAATTCATCTGAAAGCTCTTTAAATAAGCTTCAATTTTCATGCCTATATATGTGTCTAGGCCAATGAAATTTCTTATCTTACCACTCAATAAATGAAATTTCGCTATTGCATTGGTTCTCCTACTTTCAATAGATTCCGTTGAAGCTTTAAAATTTCTCATTCATTGTTTAAAATATTAATTTATTTAATGCTGTAAGATGGACGGCGGAGTCGAATGTGAGATTGGCGAGAAGAAGACGCATAGTAAACGCATAGTAAACGCATGGAAAGGATAAGAGTTCTATGAGTATTATCCTCATCTATTGTCATTCAAATTTCTTATTCATTGTTTAAAGATTCCGTAGAATCTTAACTACTGTATTCATTAGTAAATTTATGAAACTGATTGAATTCATATTATTGCTGTGTAACACTCATAAAATCTAAATATCTCAATTCGAGTGTGTAAATTCAATTCTGTTTTATTGACAGTTTTTATGACTGATTTCAAGTATGACACTTAGATCTATCATAATTGATATTTCAACTCAAATTATTTTATTTAATCTTGTATTAACTATTAATCCTACAGTAAAAAACACAGAATACATTTTCGTAGATAATTTGATTTTCTTTAACTCCAATTTTCGTTATTCAACTTACCATTCCGATAATTATTTTAATTTTCTGATCTCAATTCTTAAATCTTTTGCATTTAACTTTGAATTTTTTAGCAATTTTTTTTTGTTCCATAACCAAGAGAATTTTGAGAATGTCAAAAAAAAATTTATTTTCTTATTAATGTTTATTTGAAAGGTTGAAATAATCAAATAATGAGAAATCTACTTCCATTTCGGCTGCCAAATGGCCTTTTTTTTATTATTTTTCATTTTTATTCTATCAAAACATTTTGTTTTCAAATTTTGATAAGCACAATCTTGTAGGAAATTTAATTTCTTGCAAGAAGTATCTGATAACATATATACTTCGAATGAATGAGAACAATGTTACAGGGCTTTAAATGTCAACGAAAAATTAAGTTCACTTTTCGTTGACATTTAAGTTCAAAAAATTCATATTTTTTAAACTCCATTTTTCGTTGACATTTAAAGCGCTGTAACTTTTTTCTCATTCATTTGACGTATATATGATATCAGAAACTTTTTGCAGGAAAGTGAATTTCCTGCAAAATTGTGATTGTCAAAATTTAAAAAAAGAAAATTTTTGATAGAATAAAAACGAAAAATAATAAAAAAAAATTTAACACTGAGGAAACTAAATTTTTGTTGATCTTTGAAGCCTCGTAACTCTCCCACTTCGTATGAAGTACATAATGCATCAGTACTTTTTTGTAGAGAATTCGATTTCCTACGAAATTATACTAGGCGAAATTTAAAAAAAAATGTTTTCATAGTCTTAATAACGAAAAAGTAAAATGAAAAATTTTCACGTGTATTTCAAATAGGAAAGGGGACCTCTTTCGTGATAGCTCAATTTCAAAGATATCTGGCAGAAATTTGGTGAGGATTTTTTTATATTATAAAGTAACTTTTGAGCCCATAAGATGTTGAATAGAAAAATATTCATTTTTTTTGGGGCACCCTGATATGTATAAATATAAATATGTATATTTAAATATAAACGAGTTTAACGAGTCATTGAAATAAAATTGTATTATATTATATTATTTTATTCGAAAATTTCGGAGAACTTAGGATCATCCGTCTTTTGTCCGTAACGACCGTTGAGTCTTCGCCTTGTAAAATAATCTGCCGTCACCCATTAAGTATTTCGTTAAGATGTGCGTGTCGGGAAAATAAAATAATACTTTATTTTATTTTAACAACCAACTTTTCGTATCGACTTGATGCTACTAACTTCGTAACTTAGATCATGTACGATATTCAATTTTCGAGTTTTATTGTTAATCATAACCGAGATTGAGGAGTTGCTGATATTGACCAAGTGGTGTGATCAATTTTTTAGCTGAAAGAGGAATGAACCGTATAATGAATCGAATTTTTAGGTAGATTTTTCTAAAATCTAGAAATTGTATTTGTCCTCATGGTCGATTTTTCAAGAAATTTTGTCAAAACTTATCATAATTGTTTGAGTAGGGTTCAGATATACCATTCATTAAAAAATTTATACATGTATGTATATATATATAAATATATATATTTGGCGACGATACTTTAGAATTAGATTGCAATAATTACTGCCTAAATCACCAAATACCAAAGAGTAAAACGGCGTGAGAGGTGGAAAAAGGTATTTGTGGGGTGAGACGAGTTACGTCTAAGTATACGATAGCTGAGACTCCTCAGTTTGGTGTGTCTATCGTATACCCCACCTAAGACGCCGTGTTGGAAGTTACATATTGGAAATGTTATATATTGAAACAGGCATAGGGACGAGGTACTGCTAGAGGCGCAATTTTTATATGCCATATCACGGAATGGAGCCGAACCACCAAATATATGTATGTGTAATAGGGTGCTTCGTTTTCGACGAAAGATTGTTTTCCGTTGCTGAACAAGCAAAATATTGTTCTTTATGCTAAAACGAAAATTCCGGCCAAGTTTGAGTTCTTAATTTCAATCCTATGTACTTTCCATTTGATTTTGAATATTTTCCACTTAAAATACACGTAAATTAAATTACTTTTTCTTTAAGTTTTTAATACTCAGCTGCATTTTATGAAATCAGAGCGCTGTTTGTCGCTAATTGTAGGGAACTTAGTGTTCTTCAAAAGGGCCCATAGTAACTTCGCTTTTATTCATGCTGTTTCACTTGTGTCCGTTGCGAAAGTCATTTTTACTATGAATTTAACCTTTATCGGCTCGCAGAACTTAAACCAATGAAAGTAAACTAGAAATGAAAGTGTGAATTTTATAGGAAATTTTATTTCCTTCAAAAAAAGTTCTATGAGTCAATTCGGTAAAGTCCATAGTTTTTAAGTTATAGTAATTTCGCTAATTTGAAAAATAAAGTATCAGTTGTAATTTTTTTTTATATTGTATTTTTCAAACATTTGTCCAAAATATTTACGTCGGTCAAAATGGTAAATATTTTGACACGCAGTTAGCTTCGAAAGTTCACGGATGTTAGATAACTCTGAGATTTTACTTTCACTTATATATACTTGCTATAGTTATTTCAACTTACCAAAATCTAAGCAATATTCTAGTGATTTTAAAAAAGCCGTTATAAATGCATTAAAACACGGGTTGAAACAAATATAAAAGGCTTACATTACCAAATTGTCTCGACCACTCGTTAGCATATAGAAATAATTGTATAATAAACGAAAGACTGTCAAAAACCAGCCTCAATGTGTCCGTCAAAAAAAAAAAAAAATTGTCTATCGGTTGACCCTCCGGGCCAGCCCCAGAACTTCCCGCTGTTTTCGAGCGTCTTGAGCTCGAAAATACTTTTGTATGTCATTGTTTCGAGAAAAACCGTTTTTTAGCATTTCTTTCTCCCACGATAACTCGCGAACAAATTGACTGATCGATAGGTTTCGCTTGCATTTGATAACGGCGCGCGATACGATCAGCGACTACTTTTATCTCTGAAGTTCATGGGTAGATTTAAGATTACAAATGGATCTACAATCACAGAAAAAGGATCATACTTCCTTCAGATGAGAAATCTCAAGATCGCACTTGCTGTGAACACAAAAGTATTCTTTAATGTTGAGTTAGGAGCTGATGTATAATAGAGAATCACATCAATCTTAAGAGTTGTACTGATAAAGTTTTAAAAGACGAACAAGCCATAGTTTAATATCAAATATAATAATAGTAACAATTGCATTTTTAGAATAAGTGAACCTTAGCTTTTGACCCTGTAACATTTCTCTGTTAATAAAGAATGTATGGCGCTTATAATCAGTGAGAAATCGGTGGGCAGAGCATCATAATTTTCATTATTCACTGATGAATTTATAAATCCTGTGAAATATTTTAATGTTGCCAAGAGGGGCGTACCGTGTCTAGCCAAGCCTTTGTCTTTTTTGTTTTTTAAGTATATTGTAACGGGGTGATTTGTTGTTCGACTGCCAGGTCAGTAAAAAATTTATTTCGAGCCCTTTTTATTTCGCCCCCCCCCCCCCCCCCCGCCTTGTAGGAAAAAATTATTGACAACGGGGCCGGTCTTGGCACAATGCTGGGCTACCCAGGCTCAGCCTCCAAAGGTTGGTACGAGATCCGCTCAACGTTTAAGTAACAAGCCTTGGCTTGCCAGTCTTGGGACAAGGTTCAGCCAATACTCAAGTGACAAACCCTGGTTTACCATTCTCAATAATAAATGGCACCTAAAAACCACTGGCTTTTATGTTTAGCGTAACAGCCTAGTAGCTAAAACACTTGCCAAGCAGCCATAGAGGACCAGGTTTGAGACCCAGCAAATGCAAAAAAAATTAGTTTTATTGATCTACCCGATTTCTCTATTGTACAAATTTATTTCAATATGTTACCATCACACACATGTCTACTATTATTTTTTTTTTGTATCTATTTTTAATAAGCGTAGATGCTTATTTAGCTACAGTCTTGGCACAATACTGGCTCTTGATATTGGGCCAATACTAAGATAAAGTCGTGGCACAGTACTGTCACTCAAGCTTCGCTCAGTGTTATCATTTCGATGCTTAGACAGACTTGGACCAAGCTTGTATTTCAAGCTTTCTCCAGAGTTAATAAATCTTTCGCCGAGCCTCGGCCAAGCTTGGGCCAATCGTTTTTTCCTATAAGGGAAAAAATTTTCCTGGCCGGGAAAAAATTTTTTTATGAAATGTTATAAAATTTCATAACATTTCACTAATAAAATTTCATGAAATTTCATGCTGAAAATGGCCAGATAAAATTTTATCAAAATTCATGAAATTTCATAAAAATTCTTAGTTTTATAAAATTTTATGCTGAAAATGGCCTGATCAAATTTTATGAAAATTTCTAAAATTTTACAAAATTTCATAAAATTCTAGTCACCGGTAATTTTCCGAAAAAAATATTAGATCACGAAAAAAAATAGCAATTAGATCTTATACATTGATCTAATCGATAAAGGCATTACTGAGACAAACTACTTATATTTTTTATTGACGAAAAAATCCTGGCAACTGCTGGGCTCGAACCTACGTCTTTTCGATTTGAAGTCTTTGCTGCTATCCACATATGCAGCGGTCTCGAGCTGAACGGCTGCGTTTTGTTTTGTCATTTTTACATTGAATTACTTGGTGCTATACAGTTTTAGTTTTTCTCAACTTTTATCTGAGTTTAATTCAAAATTTTTTCTTTTCATTTGGTGATAATAAGTTTTATCGGATATTGTTGTAATATATCATTAATAATTATTCAATTACATTTTGGTGCAATTTTGAGGTTAGCAAAATTATTGTATCTATACCGGCAGTGTTGCTGTCATCTGCAGTTTTATTTCAGTACTCTGATAATCATCGACATGTGGTGTGGTATCTGCTGTGCAGCAATTAGTGAATCAAATTATATGGTACAATCGTCCGATCGATGTAAACATCGATTTCACTCCCAATGTGTCAAAATAAGGCTATGTTTACAGTCTCGTGCAGAAGCTAAGAATGCTATTGCTACTTGTCCTGTTTGCAAGCTTAAATTGTCTGAGGATATTGAAAGTAAACTTGCTAAATTAAGCAAGTTAGATAATCTTAATAAATTAGATAATTTGGACAGTCTTGATAAGCTTGACAAATTGGACGATCTTGGAGCGATTGCTTCGTCAATACAATCAGTTAATGAAAAGATTGGTAAATTAATGGCTTCTTATGAAACATTAAATAACAACTATGTCGATCTTAATAATCGTGTTTCAAAGTTGGAGGAGGCTGACTCTGTCAGATTTAATCAGATCTTAAAGCAAGTTGAGAAGGCAGCGGAAATTATCAATAGTAGTAATTTGGAATTACGTACTCTGCAACTGGAGACACTGGCGCTTAAAGATCAATTTGTCATATCTGGCTTTCCTGAAAGAAAAGATGAAAAACTAACTGAAGTTGTTTTGGGTCTCTCAAATAACTTGAAGTTGACAATTACTAAACAACAAATTAGATCTACTGAGCGAATGGGTAAATCAAACATAAGGCGTGGAAATGCTCAACGGCCAAGGGATATCATAGTGAAGCTTAACTCGAAACATCAAGTCGACGAATTTATCTCTGGTATTAGAAATACAAAGAAAGCAATTACTGCTAATCTTCTTGCACCGTATAAACTTCGTATGGAAATTAAGAAAAAATTCCCCAGACTTGCACCGAGAAATTTGTGGATTGCTAACTCTGCGGTATTTGTGAGAGGTGCTGATGATCAAGAGCCTATTCGACTTTTGCCATCAACTGGTATAGATGAAATTAGTCGTCTTCTTGTCTGACTTATTGCGGTTCCAGTGTCACCAACTTCGCCAAATGTTTTGCCATTATCTACCTCAGTTTCTAAAGAATTACATATATGCCAGCTTAATGCTCAATCACTACATAGCCACTTTGCAGAATTTAAAGAATTTTTTCGAGTGCATTCCTTTGATGTTATTGCAATTTCTGAAACTTGGCTGACTGATAATGGCACAGATTTACAATTTCGTCTACCGTCTTAAGTATTGTATAGAAATGATAGGGGCCGAATTGGAGGTGGTGTTGCAATGTATGTCAAAAATGCGTTGTCTTCACGTTACATTTTGTCATCTGGAAATTTATTACCGAAACATCCTGAGTATTTATGCATCGAGATATGGTCGGCTGTCCGACGCAAAATTTTAATTGGAGTTGCTTATCGGCCACCTAACACTGGACACTTAGATGTTCTTGAAGCAGATTTGGAAGATATTATGCCGCATTATAAAGATATAATTTTAGTAGGGGATTTTAATGCTAACTTATGTGTAAATGATTACAAATCTCGGGAATTACGACAATTTTGTGATAATTTTGGATTGCACTTTGTACCTTATCTACCTACTCATCATACTTCTACGACGCATACGTGGTTACATGTTTGCATGATCAGTGAGCCTGTCAAAGTTATATCTTCCAAACAATCATCGGAGCCATATTTATATGGACATGATTTAATCGATATTAAATACAATAATCAAGTACCTAAACATTGTCCACGAGTCATACAATACAGAAACTGGAATTAGTTGATGCTAATATTTTAGAAAGAATGTGCAATGATATTTCAATGAATGATAATTTGGATTCAGTTGATGCTGTAAATGAATATCTTCACACATCGATGAATAATATTTTAGATAATGTTGCACCACTTAAATCTAAGTTGGTGAAGCGTAAATCTGCACCCTGGATTACAAATGAAATCAAAGATCTTCAGCGAAGGCGTGGCAAATTATATAGAATTTACAAGAGGACTGGGTTTGCATATGCTGAATACCCTAATGTGCGAAAACTCATCAAAAAACGTATAACTGTTGGGAAAAAAAATTATCTTGAAAATAGATTCATGACTGAAAAGAATTCGCGATCATTATGGAATGACTTTAGAGAACTCGGTTTGATAAAGTCACATGAAAATGATCACTTATTGAATCGTAATATAGATGAAATGAATGGCTACTATATAAATTGTGCTGGAACAAGTGACATAAATAGTGATAATTTAGATGTATCTAATCAGATTACATTTTAATTAGAATCACAATTTAATTTTTCGCGTATTAATAGTGTTTCAGTTGAAAAGTCAATTATGAGAATAACATCGAGCTCTGTTGGCCCTGATGGTTTCTCAATTAAATGCTATAAAATAATGTTACCTTTTATGTTACATCTATTCACCTACTTATTTAATTTGTCTTTATCTACCTGTGAGTTCCCAGAATTATGGAAAAAAACATTTGTAGTGCTTGTGCCTAAAAAGCGTGATTCTGAGAAGTTCTCCGATTATCGCCCCATATCGATTTTATGTGTATTAAGTAAAGCTTTTGAACGTTGTGTATATGATCAGATGTTAAAATATGTTGTTGATAATAATTTTATAGATAAATTTCAAACGGCTTTTAGAGAAGGCATGAATATGCAAACTGCTATTATCAGATTATTAGATGATATTCGTTTTGCAGTTAATCATTCAAAAGTCACAATTGGTGTTTTCTTCGATTTTAGTAAGACATTTGACTCAGTCAATCATATTAGATTACTTAATAAACTAAGAGGTATGGGATTTTCTGATAATTCTTTGAAATGGATAACTAGTCTACCTTAATCAAAGAGAACAAGCAATACGTGATAATCTTAATGGTACAATGTCTTATTAGAGAACAATACTTAGAGGTCTCCCTCAAGGTAGTATTCTAGGGCCGCTATTAAACTCTTTATATGTATCTGATCTAGGGAAATTACTTTGCTGTAAGTATTTATTTTATGCGGACGATCTTGTAATCTATTCGTCATGTAATATTGCTAGTATTAATATTACAATCAGAGAACTTAATGAAATAATGAAAGTTGTTTGTAATAATAATGACCTTAAGCTTAATGCAGATAAAAAAAAATATATAATTTTTGGGAGTTCTTACAATGTTAATCTTGATCGATTTTAAATTTGTAATAAAATAATTGTTTATCAATCGGTAATTGACTTTGTAAGCTCTGTGAAATATTTGGGTGTAATACTTGATAGTACGCTTTCATGAAATGATTAAATAGTACGCTTTCATGAAATGATTAAATAGATAATGTATGTAAGCGAAGTATGAGAGTTCTTGCGCAATGAAAAATGGATAATGAATTTTTTAGTGAAAAAATGAGGACAAAATTAGTGACTACACTTGTTTTTCCGATATTTGACTATTGTGCTCTAATCTACACAAATATGACTCAAAAGCAGCAGTGTAAATTACAACGCAAGTTAAATGCTTGTGTACGATTGATTTTTAAAATTAGTAGATTCGAGCACATACCACCTTACTATAATAAACTTAGATGGCTTACATTAAAAACGCGAAGAAACTATTTTCTCTCTTGCATACTATACAAAGCTAGTGATTTAGATCAATGTCAATTATTCCGTAATGAATTAATTTTCCTGCAACCTATGTTGCGTAGAGGAGATGTAAGACAAGATTATTTAAGACTTCCAACTAGCTATCTTGCTTTTTACGATAAATCATTTATCGTATCACCAATACGCATTTGGAATACATTACCACCGAATCTTACAAATCTTGATACTTTTAATGAATTTCGTAACGCTACATTTAACTTCTTTCGTAGTCAAGAATCGATTAATTAAAAAACTCTAGAGTTATTTCTAACCTGAAACTGATTAAGCAAATTTGTATCTACCCTTAATTTATATTTTATATTCATATTTTATATTTGTATTAATATTAATATTACGTATTAAACCAATGTAAAAATAAATTTAGTTTTATGTATGGCCACAAGGGATCACGATCTCATGGCCAAATAAATAGTATATCTAAATAGTATATCTTATAAATAAATAGTATATCTAAATAGTATATCTTATAAATAAATAGTATATTAAATAGTCTATCTATCTATCTATCTATCTATCTATCTATCTATCTATCTATCTATCTATCTATCTATCTATCTATCTATCTATCTATCTATCTATCTATCTATCTATCTATCTATCTATCTATCTATCTATCTATCTATCTATCTATCTATCTATCTATCTATCTATCTATCTATCTATCTATCTATCTATCTATCTATCTATCTATCTATCTATCTATCTATCTATCTATCTATCTATCTATCTATCTATCTATCTATCTATCTATCTATCTATCTATCTATCTATCTATCTATCTATCTATCTATCTATCTATCTATCTATCTATCTATCTATCTATCTATCTATCTATCTATCTATCTATCTATCTATCTATCTATCTATCTATCTATCTATCTATCTATCTATCTATCTATCTATCTATCTATCTATCTATCTATCTATCTATCTATCTATCTATCTATCTATCTATCTATCTATCTATCTATCTATCTATCTATCTATCTATCTATCTATCTATCTATCTATCTATCTATCTATCTATCTATCTATCTATCTATCTATCTATCTATCTATCTATCTATCTATCTATCTATCTATCTATCTATCTATCTATCTATCTATCTATCTATCTATCTATCTATCTATCTATCTATCTATCTATCTATCTATCTATCTATCTATCTATCTATCTATCTATCTATCTATCTATCTATCTATCTATCTATCTATCTATCTATCTATCTATCTATCTATCTATCTATCTATCTATCTATCTATCTATCTATCTATCTATCTATCTATCTATCTATCTATCTATCTATCTATCTATCTATCTATCTATCTATCTATCTATCTATCTATCTATCTATCTATCTATCTATCTATCTATCTATCTATCTATCTATCTATCTATCTATCTATCTATCTATCTATCTATCTATCTATCTATCTATCTATCTATCTATCTATCTATCTATCTATCTATCTATCTATCTATCTATCTATCTATCTATCTATCTATCTATCTATCTATCTATCTATCTATCTATCTATCTATCTATCTATCTATCTATCTATCTATCTATCTATCTATCTATCTATCTATCTATCTATCTATCTATCTATCTATCTATCTATCTATCTATCTATCTATCTATCTATCTATCTATCTATCTATCTATCTATCTATCTATCTATCTATCTATCTATCTATCTATCTATCTATCTATCTATCTATCTATCTATCTATCTATCTATCTATCTATCTATCTATCTATCTATCTATCTATCTATCTATCTATCTATCTATCTATCTATCTATCTATCTATCTATCTATCTATCTATCTATCTATCTATCTATCTATCTATCTATCTATCTATCTATCTATCTATCTATCTATCTATCTATCTATCTATCTATCTATCTATCTATCTATCTATCTATCTATCTATCTATCTATCTATCTATCTATCTATCTATCTATCTATCTATCTATCTATCTATCTATCTATCTATCTATCTATCTATCTATCTATCTATCTATCTATCTATCTATCTATCTATCTATCTATCTATCTATCTATCTATCTATCTATCTATCTATCTATCTATCTATCTATCTATCTATCTATCTATCTATCTATCTATCTATCTATCTATCTATCTATCTATCTATCTATCTATCTATCTATCTATCTATCTATCTATCTATCTATCTATCTATCTATCTATCTATCTATCTATCTATCTATCTATCTATCTATCTATCTATCTATCTATCTATCTATCTATCTATCTATCTATCTATCTATCTATCTATCTATCTATCTATCTATCTATCTATCTATCTATCTATCTATCTATCTATCTATCTATCTATCTATCTATCTATCTATCTATCTATCTATCTATCTATCTATCTATCTATCTATCTATCTATCTATCTATCTATCTATCTATCTATCTATCTATCTATCTATCTATCTATCTATCTATCTATCTATCTATCTATCTATCTATCTATCTATCTATCTATCTATCTATCTATCTATCTATCTATCTATCTATCTATCTATCTATCTATCTATCTATCTATCTATCTATCTATCTATCTATCTATCTATCTATCTATCTATCTATCTATCTATCTATCTATCTATCTATCTATCTATCTATCTATCTATCTATCTATCTATCTATCTATCTATCTATCTATCTATCTATCTATCTATCTATCTATCTATCTATCTATCTATCTATCTATCTATCTATCTATCTATCTATCTATCTATCTATCTATCTATCTATCTATCTATCTATCTATCTATCTATCTATCTATCTATCTATCTATCTATCTATCTATCTATCTATCTATCTATCTATCTATCTATCTATCTATCTATCTATCTATCTATCTATCTATCTATCTATCTATCTATCTATCTATCTATCTATCTATCTATCTATCTATCTATCTATCTATCTATCTATCTATCTATCTATCTATCTATCTATCTATCTATCTATCTATCTATCTATCTATCTATCTATCTATCTATCTATCTATCTATCTATCTATCTATCTATCTATCTATCTATCTATCTATCTATCTATCTATCTATCTATCTATCTATCTATCTATCTATCTATCTATCTATCTATCTATCTATCTATCTATCTATCTATCTATCTATCTATCTATCTATCTATCTATCTATCTATCTATCTATCTATCTATCTATCTATCTATCTATCTATCTATCTATCTATCTATCTATCTATCTATCTATCTATCTATCTATCTATCTATCTATCTATCTATCTATCTATCTATCTATCTATCTATCTATCTATCTATCTATCTATCTATCTATCTATCTATCTATCTATCTATCTATCTATCTATCTATCTATCTATCTATCTATCTATCTATCTATCTATCTATCTATCTATCTATCTATCTATCTATCTATCTATCTATCTATCTATCTATCTATCTATCTATCTATCTATCTATCTATCTATCTATCTATCTATCTATCTATCTATCTATCTATCTATCTATCTATCTATCTATCTATCTATCTATCTATCTATCTATCTATCTATCTATCTATCTATCTATCTATCTATCTATCTATCTATCTATCTATCTATCTATCTATCTATCTATCTATCTATCTATCTATCTATCTATCTATCTATCTATCTATCTATCTATCTATCTATCTATCTATCTATCTATCTATCTATCTATCTATCTATCTATCTATCTATCTATCTATCTATCTATCTATCTATCTATCTATCTATCTATCTATCTATCTATCTATCTATCTATCTATCTATCTATCTATCTATCTATCTATCTATCTATCTATCTATCTATCTATCTATCTATCTATCTATCTATCTATCTATCTATCTATCTATCTATCTATCTATCTATCTATCTATCTATCTATCTATCTATCTATCTATCTATCTATCTATCTATCTATCTATCTATCTATCTATCTATCTATCTATCTATCTATCTATCTATCTATCTATCTATCTATCTATCTATCTATCTATCTATCTATCTATCTATCTATCTATCTATCTATCTATCTATCTATCTATCTATCTATCTATCTATCTATCTATCTATCTATCTATCTATCTATCTATCTATCTATCTATCTATCTATCTATCTATCTATCTATCTATCTATCTATCTATCTATCTATCTATCTATCTATCTATCTATCTATCTATCTATCTATCTATCTATCTATCTATCTATCTATCTATCTATCTATCTATCTATCTATCTATCTATCTATCTATCTATCTATCTATCTATCTATCTATCTATCTATCTATCTATCTATCTATCTATCTATCTATCTATCTATCTATCTATCTATCTATCTATCTATCTATCTATCTATCTATCTATCTATCTATCTATCTATCTATCTATCTATCTATCTATCTATCTATCTATCTATCTATCTATCTATCTATCTATCTATCTATCTATCTATCTATCTATCTATCTATCTATCTATCTATCTATCTATCTATCTATCTATCTATCTATCTATCTATCTATCTATCTATCTATCTATCTATCTATCTATCTATCTATCTATCTATCTATCTATCTATCTATCTATCTATCTATCTATCTATCTATCTATCTATCTATCTATCTATCTATCTATCTATCTATCTATCTATCTATCTATCTATCTATCTATCTATCTATCTATCTATCTATCTATCTATCTATCTATCTATCTATCTATCTATCTATCTATCTATCTATCTATCTATCTATCTATCTATCTATCTATCTATCTATCTATCTATCTATCTATCTATCTATCTATCTATCTATCTATCTATCTATCTATCTATCTATCTATCTATCTATCTATCTATCTATCTATCTATCTATCTATCTATCTATCTATCTATCTATCTATCTATCTATCTATCTATCTATCTATCTATCTATCTATCTATCTATCTATCCACTGCGCCAAGCCACGTACGTGATCGTGAATGAATAGATAGTATATTCATCGAGATATGGAGTTTTAAACTTTGATACGAAATTTGATATAATTTCATAAGATTTAATGAAACTTTATATAATTTTGGAGGAACTGATAATTTTATAATGAAGTATATAACATACTGCGCTACAGATGCCATAAGGACGTATAACATTTTTTCTATTTCAGGAATTGACGTAATTATATATTAGAACTATAACAGAGACAACAGAAAATTGTTTCCAAAAACAAACTTTTTTTATACGTCTTAATTGCTCCCGGCGTTGGTGTCGGGAGCCATGAGGGCGTATAAAAAGGTTTTTTTCGATAATCTACGTTATTATGTTTTAAAATTATAATACTAAATGTAAAATGAGCGAATAAACTAATTGGATCTGGTTTAGGCGTGAGGAATTTTAAACAATTAAAAATTACACAAATTTTATGAATAAATAAATTAGGTATTTATTTACACTTAAACTGTAAAAAACTTAATAATTATAGCGAATGCGACTTAAAATTTACGCGATTAGCGAATGCAAACTGTAATGGAATCACGTATAAATTCGACACGTGGTCGATAGCGGTTAGTTTCACGGTAATTAATTTAGTAATTAATTACACGCGAATAACAATCAATTTATTCTCAATACATAGCAGCCTTAGTATACTGACTAAATATTGAGGATAATTTAGCGTAGCTGTTAGAATTATCTTACACAAGAATTCATTTATAATTAGCAAAGCGGTTTTAGAGCACGAGGTTGCAAGTTACAAAGCACGTTGTAGAATAATTGTAGGAGAGAGCGTCGTTGAGTCGTCGTGAACGCTTGGTGGTGACGTGGCAGCTTCGCTGCATGAGACGAATTTTCCCATTGGCTCAAAAGCGCGCAAACAGGAAGTAGTTGATAACTAATTTTCCTCATTGGCTGCCGAGCTCTCGGTATAAGGCGAATTCTATCACTGGCCGGCTGATATAAGACGAATTATCTGATTGGCCGGCTTTTAGCGGGTTCTCCTGGCGTCTTGACACGGTCATGAGAGAGAAATTGTATGTGTCGGGCTCAAATAGCGAGTGACCCGGCACGATTCTGACATTGAAGTCAGTAGCGAGTTCGGCAGCTCCCGGACATAGCGGAAATACACGAAGCTTATTTAAATTAATTCAACTCGTGTCTGAACACTAAAAAAAAAAATTTTTTGTCAGCATTTCGATTTCTTTCATACTTAAAAAAAAATTGTTTTTTTCAAAATTAAGATTTTTATTTAACTTACGAAAAAGATTTTCCGAAGTTCGAACGTTTTTTATCATTCTTATACTGTAAGGTCACAATCACGTTTGTTCCGGACACTAAATTTTTTTCGTCTCTATTATACTTACAGAACATAATTACATCAATTTCCGAACAAAAAATTTTTATCCGCCTTTATGGCTTATCAGAGGTATATTTTGCAGGTTGTAACAGAGTAATTTTTAACCTTGCTAAGTTTTGGCCCCTTAATTAATAGATCTTACTAAGGGCGCCACTGGAAGCTAAAGCTCGGTCTTCCAGAACCGGAGATGTTAATTTCAAAAATCAGGGTCGTTGAATTTTGCAAGAGTGAGGAAGGATGAGGAATTAAAATTAATTAAGAAAATTTTCAACTAATATAATCATCAAATTTTATTGATCATATAACAATTTACCTACCGGGCTTTTATTTCACTTATACTTTTATTAGGAGTACAAATAAGTTTCCGCCGTTTTATTGTAGATGACGCGGCACGGAGTTTCGGTTAGCTTTCGCAGATGATAACCGGCTTAAAAAACAGTTTGGATATTCAAGTACAACATAACCTATTAATATCATTGATTTTATATTGGTAAAATATAACTTTTATAAGTTGAAAATGTCAAAATTTGAGCCAAGTAAGCGTCATTTGCGGGAAATATTAGTTTACTTCTTTAATTTAAAGGAATCTGCTGCTGAGGCGCATCAATTGCTCGTAGAAGCATATGGTGAGGGTGCTTTGAGTGAGAGAACGTGTCGGGAGTGGTTTCAAAAGTTTAAAAACGGTGATTTCGACGTAGAAGACAAAGATCGCAGTGGAAGGCCAAAAATTTACGGGGATGCAGAATTGGAAGAATTATTGGAGGAAGTTTCATCTCAAACACAAAAAGAACTTGCTCTAACATTAGAAGTCACTCAGCAAGCAGTCTCACATCGTTTAAAATCATTAGGAATGATTCATAAACAAGGAAATTGGGTTCCGTACGAATTAAAGCCGAGAGATATTGAACGCCGATTATGCTTAAGTGAAATGCTGCTAGCTAGACATAAAAAAAAAGGGTTTTTTACATCGTATCATAACTGGTGATGAGAAGTGGATACATTATGACAATCCAAAAAGAAGAAAATCATGGGGATTACCTGGCCACGCGTCAACATCAACAGCAAAACCGAATATTCACGGAAAAAAACTTATGCTGTGTATTTGGTGGGATCAGCTAGGTGTAGTGTATTATGAGTTGCTTAATCCGAGCGAAACAATTACTGGAGCCCTCTATCGAACACAATTGATGAGATTGAGCCGAGCTCTGGAGGAAAAACGCCCTCAATACTATTCTAGACACGAAAAAATTATTCTTCTGCATGACAATGCTCGTCCACATGTTGCGGCTCCCGTGAAAAAGTACTTGGGAACACTTGATTGGGAAGTGTTACCCCACCCGCTGTATTCACCAGACATTGTACCGTCCGATTATCACCTGTTCCGATCCATGGCACATGCTCTGACGGCGCAGCGGTTCACATCTTATGAGGATACCAAAAATTGGGTTGAGTCGTGGATAGCCTCAAAAGACAAGGAGTTCTTCAGACGTGAAATTCGAATGCTGCCTGAGAGATGGGAAAAAGTGGTTGCAAGCGATGGGCAATATTTTAAATAAATTTATATTACCGTTCTTCTATAATAAATATTTAATTTGTGTTAAGAAACGGCGGAAACTTATTTGTAACCCTAATATTAAAATTTAACTGTCCACCGGACTTTATACTCTTACAACTATGAGTCCCTGGACTTTATTATCCTAAATTATTTAGTCCCCTGGACTATTATAATTAAATTGGCCACTGACCTGACCCTCTGGATCTTTCAATAAAATTTAATTCCCCTGGAATTATTTTTTCTTTCTCTCACACACACACACACACACACACACACACACACACACACACACACACACACACACACACACACACACACAATTTTATTCTATTTCTCAATTAATGCGATTTCTAATTTTAAGTTTCTCGACTATCATTTTAACAATTTAATTTAGTAAATTATTACACGAGAAAATTTTCCTAAATTTCAAGTATCACTTTTGTTTTTGAGCGAGAAGAATTTTATGATACTGAATTTGTCGCCGACTACCGACGCTGTCTCTCTCTATTCCGTGCACCACTAGTCTTCGCGTTAATAAATTTATCTTTATAACAATTTTATAATTTTTTCTAACATCAATTCACTTATAACTTCACTTGATTAATTTTATTCTTAATATCACGATTTCACAGCACTGGATTTCTGCGTTTATTCTTTATTTAATTCAGTCTCATTAATTTTTATACTTGATTACATTGTATAGTTTTAATTATTCTTGAATTAATTCTTAATTACTAAATTATGTTTTATCATTTCTGGCTTTCCCCGCCGAGAAATATCGTGTAATTAATTTAACAAATTATTTTAATTAATTTCTGGCTTTCAGGCCGAGAAATTTATTATAGTCAATTTATTGTTTATAATTTCTAGCTTTTCTGCTGAGAAATTTATCAGACGGACCGCGTGTATAAGTAATAAAAGAATTCTGGCGATTCTGCCGATAATTTTATTTATAAGAAACAACCCGGAAATGGCGACTGCCCACGAATAGTTACTTAATAAATATTAAAATTAAAAGGCCATTCGGCAGCCGAAATGGAAGGTAGATTTTTCAATTAATTGATATAATAAAATAGTTT
>OZ024708.1:13178153-13221710 GCA_964016945.1 Microplitis deprimator | reverse complement strand
TTTCAACGAGTGGTATTTTTAAACTCTACTCAACTAATTATGATAGTTTATGACGAAATCCCTTGTAAAATCGACCATGAGGACAAATACAATAGTTAGATTTTAAAAAAAATCTACCTAATTACTAATAAATTGTGGCTAACCGCCGACAATTTATTTACCTCTGTTTTCAATGTCGTGGCGTCCTTTAATTTCACCTCTGCCGATTTCCTGGTGTCTCCCTGTTTCTCCCTTTTTTTTCTCTCTAATAATTTAAATTATTATGTATCTGTTAAGAATTCAGTACAAATTAGTTATATATTTAGATTTGTATCGGCTCACTTCCGGATACAATAATTAAATCAATTAATATTAATTAAAGCTTCTAGAAGGTTCCACTTATAACCTCTCCCAAAGCTTTTATAATTACCTGATGGTTTGTTAACTGCGGTCACCCGTCTGGTCGCTGTGCCGGTCCGTCCGACTGTGTGTGTCTTTCACCTCGTGCACTCACTAATAATATCTAGCTTCGCGACCCCCCGGCAATCTTCGTAATTGATCACTCCTATCTTAATTCTAATTGGGTCTTAGAAGACGAGCTTCTGCAATTAGCGCTTACGGTGACAATTCAACAAACTAGATCATGTGCGCTTGCCTTCGCAGGGTAATTAACCCACCGCGGGACAAATCAACTATTTAAATTTGAATAATTAAATTTAAATTGAATTTTACCCCGTTACAAGGTATACGCCATTATGGCACCTGTACCGCGATATAATAACCCGGGAAAGAATATGTTCATTAAATTTTATCAAATTGTACTACTGAAATCTTATGAAATTTTTTTAAATTATACAAAATTTCAAAAAATTCATAGTTTTACACAATTGTTATCAAGATTCCAAGAAGTTATTGGTATGAACTTTTATACATTTTTTTTTTAATTTATGAAATCTTATAAAATTTGATAAAATTATAAAAAATATTATAAAATTTTAACATATTTATTACCAAGATCCGGAAGAGTATTCGAAAATATTATTTTTTTAATTTCTAAATTTCATAAAATTTTATGCTGAAAATGGCCTGATAAAAACATCAAAATTCATGAAATTTTATGAAATTTCATAAAATTTTATAAAAATTCGTAGTTTTATAAAATTTTATGCTGAAAATGGCCTGATAAAATTTTACAAAATTACATGAAATTTCATAAAGTTCTACGGTCACCATTAATTTTTCGAAAAAAATATTAGATTTAAAAAAAAAATTGCAATTAGATCTTACACATTGATCTAATGGATGAAGGCATTACTAAGACAGATTAATTATATTTTCTATTGACGAAAAAATCCTGGCGACTGCTGGGCTCGAACCTACGTCCTTTCGATTTGAAGTCCTTGCTGTTATCCACTGCGCCAAGCCACGTACGTGATCGCGTATGAATAGATAGTATATTTATCGAGATATGAAGTTTTAAACTTTCATACAAAATTTGATATAATTTTATAAGGTTTTATCAAATTTTATATAATTTTGGAGGAACTGATAATTTAATAATGAGGTATATAACATACCGCGTTATAGATGCCATAAAGGCGTATAAAATTTTTTTTTTTTTTTTTTTTTCAGGAATTGACGTAATTATATTTTATAAGTATAACAGACAAAAAAATTTGTTTACAAAAACCAAATTTTTTTTATACGCCTTTATGGCTCCCGGCGTTTGACCAGGAGCCATGAGTGCGAATAAAAAAGATTATTTTTCGGAAATGGACGTAATTATGTTCTAAAAGTTAATGCTAATGAAAAAAAATTTTTTTAACATTTCGTTTTTTTTTAAACTTGAAAAAAAATTTTTTTTTTTTTTTTTTCAAATCAAAATTTTTATTCAACGAACGAAAAAAATTTTCCTAAGTTCAAACATTTTTCATCATTCTCATACTTTTAGGTCACACAATCACGATGGTTCTGGACACTAAATTTTTTTCGTCTTCATTATACTTATAGAAGATAATTACGTCAATACCCGAAAAAAAAAATTTTATATGCCCTTATGGCTTATCTGCGGTATATTTTGCAAGTATGCGCCCTTATGGAATCTGTAACGCGATATAATAACACGGGAAAAAATATTTTCATGAAATTTTATAAAATTGTACTATTAAAATTTTATAAAATCTGAAAAAATTATATAAGAATTTATAAAATTTAAAAAAATTTTATGAAATTGTATATGGAAACCGTAAGATAATTTTCATAATATTTTATGAAATTTAATAAAATTTCGTGAAACTTCGTAAATTTTTGTAAAATTTCATAAAATTTTGTAAAAAGAAACAAAATTTCAGAACAATTCATAATGTTTTACATAATTGTTATCAAGATTCAAAGGAGTTATTGGTATGAAATCCAAGGATTTCAAGGAATAATTGGTTTTAAAATTTTATGAAATCTTATAAAAATATATGAAATTTTATAAAACTGCATAAAATTATATAAAATATCATAAAAATTTTACATATTTACTACCAAGATCCGAAGAAGTATTGTAGAAATTTTTTTTCTAATTTCTAAAATTTCTTGAAATTACATGAAATTTCATGAAATTATGTAGTTTTATTGAACTATGAAAGTGTAAAAATATTTTTAAAAATTAAATAGAAACCAAGAGATGATTTTCATAAAATTTTACATAATTTAATGAAATTTCATGAAATTTTGTAACATTTCGTGTAAGGCCAAAACTTCAATTATATAAAATTACTCGAAGTTTTCTAGAATTTTATAATAGTTCATAAGACTTCATATAATTCCATCAAATTTTATAAAAATATATAAAATTTTATACCACTAAGTCCTTGGAATCTTCATAACAATTGTGTAAAATTTTATAAATTTTAATTAAATTTCATAAAACTTTATGAGGTTTTACAAAAATTTATGAAATTATGCAAAACTTTATAAAACTTTACTAAAACGAAGTTTTGGCCTTTCATGAAATTTCGCAAAATTTTATGAAGTTTCACAAAATTTTATGAAATTGTACGAAATTATATGAAATGTTGCAAAATTTAATGAACTTTCATAGAATTATCTGATGGTTTCTGATAAAACTTTATAAGTTTCTTCCAAATTTTATAAACTTTTATAAAATTTTGCAAAACTTTGTAAAATTTCACAAAAATATATAAAATTTCATACCAATAACTTCTTGGGACCTCAATAAAAATGATAAAAACTTTATAAATTTTCATCAAATTATATAGAATTTTATAAAATTATATATAATTGCATAAAATTTTAGGAAACTTTAAAATTTTACAGAATTTCACCAAATTTCATTAGTATAATTTCATAAAATTTAATAAAATTTTTTGAAATTTCATGAAAAAATTTTTTCCCCGGGGAACTTTCTCGTGTGATGACTTTATTCTAATTAGTCCGTGCAACGGTATGGCGTAGGTCCAGTGCACCTCGTCGCTAGATACAATCATCAAAATTAAGCACAACCTTCTAGTTGAACTGAGCGGTCGCTCAACATTTCTCATAACCATCATCGTTATGATTAAGTTTCAAAAATCGGCTAGACGCCTCCGATACAGTATTCTTTTTGCTTTGTGAGTCTCTGGTATCTAGCTACGAGTAATTGTTGAAGAACGTTTATAACGGGGAGAATTTGAATCTCCAGGTTGATCTAATTAACCACCCATCATACACGTGGTCGATAAATCGAGTAACTACCCCAGGGATATCCGGGGTAGAGAGAGCGACGTCACCGGGCGTGGAAATTGGAGGAGCTCGTTATCAGTCCCACTTAGTAATAAGTAGGAATGGTTAATTTTACGAAGACGTCCGAGCTCACGCCAGACGAAGAAAGAAAAACGGAAGGCGGAAGCAGATTGGGACAGTTCAACCGGAACGATCGAGTCAAGTCCCTAGTATTGAGTAGTAGACACCACCAAGGAAAAAGTTAATCATTGAATTGAGGCTTGGCTTTCTTTTGTGGAACCAAGCAATACAATTTCTGATTTTTTTGCGGGGTACCACGCAAATAGCCGGTATCCTTTTATATAAAATTACTAATTACGTCTGAAACGCAGGTGAAGGAGAGTACGGGTGTTTGTGTCGGAGAGAATGAGAGCCGGTAAACAGAAGATAACTAAATTTGGGAAAGGTGAGTGCTGAACGAGACTGACCCAGGACAACTACTAACCAGGACAAACAAGGAACTGGAAAATTCGTTGTAAAGATATTCATTTAAATTATTGAAAGCAAGAAACCGGAATAATTAATTAATTATATACTTGTACGTCGGGTTATCGTCGCGTCTAAATTAATTGTCCAAAATAAATAAACCGGGAAGATTCTAGAAGTTTCCAGGCAGTTTCTGAAACTCACATGCCAGAAATCGTCATTTATCTAGTCATAAATCTAGTCAATAGTATTAATTAACCAATGAAGTAAAATAAATCCGGAATTTAATTAAAAAATTTAGTCTTGCGGTCAAGGCCACCGGTCAAATTAATTAAATAATTAAGTAGAAATTAATTTAAAAACAATTCTAATAAAAAACAAAATAATTTAATAAAATTATGTAATAAAATTTAATCGAGAAGCTTTGTGTCCGATAATTGTAGAGTGAAAAGTCGAGTAGGAAGTTCATGGTGGAACTTTGGGTCGGATGAGATTTTGGGGAAAATAGTCATTATATAACGGAACACAAAGTCTTTGATTATTGAGTATAATAAGTAAGTTCGAAAAATGATAGAGGAAAGAGAATTAGTGATGATATGGAAAATTAAAATTGATCATAAATTAATTAATAATTATTTATTTCTTTTAAATTAATTTATTGAAACGGAAGTGTGGCGGGAAAAGTAGTTAATGGCCAGACGCTATTTTTTCCGTGTGTGTATGTGGTAAAGTCCAGGGGACTTGGTTGCGTGAGTGTGCGTGATAAAATTTTAACGGCGGAACTTTACTAAGATTATTCTGGTTCCTAAAATTTGTAAATAATAAAATAAATACGAAAGTTAATTGGTGAGGAATAAAATAAGTCTATGTAAAAGGTATAAATAAATAGTCGTAAGTTTGTCAAAAGTAGTTGACTACAGTAGGTAAATTACTGTTGCAATGATTAAGGTTTATAAGGTCAAAAAAAAAATAAAAGGTATCTAAAGGTTAATTAATAAAGTTAAAAGTTGTTCCTATAATTAAGCTTAATTTATTTAGACCCTGATTTTTACGATCCAGTTCGGGAAGACCGTAAATACTTCCAGTGGCGCCCTTTTAGAGGACAACCAAGGTAGCAGGATACCCTGCTATACGTTAGCTGATTGTTCCTGAAAATTCTATTATGGCAAGTCACTTCGGTCAAGTCGACGTAAATTCTTTGGCATAAAATTAGATAAGTTTATCAAACACGCGGTCAAGAATTATTGACGTTTATTTTTCCGTTTTGTCTTTCATCTTTATTGATAATAAGAGAAAATTTTAATTATTCAAATTAGTTTGTTCCAAGAATGAAATTTATTTAATTTTTATTTGTCAGGGTTTTTCCTTTTGATATCTTCTGATAATTTCTTTACTCAAAATTACAAATATTGTGAAATTGCCAATATACTATTTAAGGTTAAACTTTAACATTAAATAACTTTGAGCCAAGTGGAATGAGCTAACAATCACAAGAGACCTCTTTTGTAGATCGTCCAATTCCCTACAAGATTAAGTATCAATCTTTGTGATTCGTTGATTAGATGCTGAGTAATAAAATTTAAAACATAACAAAATTTTTTTGCCATGTTATTCAAAAGGGAAATAAAAAATTACAAATAAACACCTTTTAATATCAATATTAAGAGCTCAAATTTTAACATAAGTTTTTTTCGTCATCTCAAACAATATTTTTACTGTAACTAAAAAAAAAAACACTCACTTTTTTTGGCCCACCCTAATTTCTATATAATAATAATATTGAATGATTTTGAATCGTTTCTTTTAAACAGGGATGTTTATTGTTTACTAATAATTTAGAAGCTCCTACTGTAAAATATTAACTCAAACTTAATTACATTAAATATTTATTTGTCGCTGGATCGGGATGGTGGAAGAAATAATAATTCACTTATTTTGTGTATTGTCCATATTTAATAAAAATATATCACAGATAATAGCGTCGAGTACATAATTGAGCACGAGATTATTTAACAGAGCACAACGATATGAATACTTTATTGTCATACAATCTTGGATTAGAATTGAGCATGAGTTTATATTATAGAGCACATTTTACATGAAATAGATTTCATTTGAGTTTTACAAAATTACACGGCACCATACACGTGAATTAATAGTAATACATTGAGCGTAGAGAAGAAATAATTTATACACAATTGAGAATGCACAGATATTAATTGTTGTAAAATGAAAGTATAATCATAATAAATTTTATGTGACATGTAGCATGTACTTTTGAACCGAGCCAGAATTTATAAAGACGAGTCGAGTTCCGAGTCTAGTCGTAAACTGAACATTTGCAGCCACAAATAAAATGTGATATTTATTTTAGAGATTAGCTGCATAGCTGGATGGATTGAATGGTGACATCAACCACACCAGCTAGCATCGAGTTCAAGTAAAATATTTTAGTGATGAGTAAAAACTAAATGATAATTAGAACGTAACTTTGATTTAAGTATTAATTATTTGTGACTGCAAGTCATGTGATACCGAGTATGTATATATATATATATATATATATATATATATATATATATATATATATATATCACCGAAAGGTTAGCTTAGCACGCGGTCAACACAAAATGATCACAGAGTTTTTATAATAAATAAATAAAGGTTGACAAATATGAATGACAAAAAAAATACCTGATGAATCAGCGAGATGAACTAAACTGAATTGATCTCCTGATATTTATTAATTAGCACGATGTAGCTGGATTTATATTTTTATTGCCTTGTTAGTGAATAACACGTGGTGTATTACAACATGTGTTGTAGAAAGTGGTGGTTGCCGCGTAGCTGGCTATCGAGTTGAAGTTCCGAGTAGCAGAGGGCGCGTCGATAGCAGCACCTCTGGTAGAGTAGAGCGTGGAGTTATCAACTGTTCTGGCGCGAACATTTGATAATTACGCAACACCTACAAATAAATATGTAATGTTTAATACAAAGATGCATATTCTGAATAAATGAAACAAACGTTTTTGATAGCATTTGACATATTTATAGCACTATGTGATTAGATTCAAATAAATACACAGAAAAAACAGTTACATTGATTCAAGAAAATTATAGTCTATTGAATTTCCTTTCTTGATTCAATAAAAATGAAACACTTGATTTAAAAACTTTCTTTTAGTTTAAGATGGTAAATTCTGTTGCTCCAAAAAAAATTTATTTTCGAAATGAAATTGAAATTTTCTTGGTTTAAGAAAAAAAAATTTGGTTAAAGAAAATCAATTTTCTCACTCCAAAAAACCATCGTTTTAAACGAAAAAAAAGTTTACTTGCACCGACAAACTTTTTCTTGCCCCAAGAAAAACATTTTCTCACTTCAAAAAATCAACGTTTTGAACGAACAAAAAAGTTTATAAGATCAAGAAAAAACTTCTTGGCCCAAGAGAAAAATTCTCATGCTTCAAAAAAAAAATTGCTTAAGTGAAGATAAAAGTTGCTTGGGCCAAGAAGAAGAATTTCTTGCTCCAAAAGTTAGCTTCTTTAATATAAAAGGAAAATTTTACTAGTCAGAAATGTATTCTCTCTCCGACAGGTTGACGGTTCGATTTTTTTTATTTAACTTCACGCTAAGAAAATCGACGATTTTCAAAAAATTCGGGAAGTTATTGTTTTCACCCCGATTTGCAGAAATCGAAATTTCATTAGATTTCGATGTTTTGAGGTTCTAGCAAGCTATTCTGACTATTTTCAGAATGATGTACGAGTGTCTGTATGCATGAGTGTGTATGTGTATATGTAAATGTGTTTGTAACTGTTCAACTAATAAACCGATTTAGATGGTTGAGGCGGCAATCGAAAGAATTTGTTGGCCATCAACTTTTTTGAAAATTTCAGATCATTTGATCAAGTAGACTCGAAAATATTGGCGAATTACGAAAAAAATTTTTTCTTTAGTTTTTTATTGATTTCTCAGAAACGATTCATACGATCGACTTCGAAATCTATTCAACCCTAGAACTTAATAAAATGCGTCGATTGCCGCCACAACCATCTCAATCGGTTAATGCGTTCGAGAGATATTGTTGGAGAAAGGAATGGTGAAAAATACGTTTTTACAAATATCTTAGAAACGGCGGAACTGATCGATTCCAAATTTTAATTAGCTATAGAACTCAATAAAATGCGTCAATTGGCGCCTTAACAATCAAAATTGATTAATTCGTTCGCGAGATATCGTGGGAAAAAGAAATGCTCAAAAACGATTTTTTTTTCGAAAACAATGGCATACAAAATATTTTCGAGCTCGAAGAACTCATAAAAGTATTCACAACAATGTTTTCGAGCTCAAGGAACTTAAAAACAGCGGGAAGTTTTGGGGCTGAACCGCAGGGTTAACCGATAGACCGATTTTTTTTATTATATTCTATTTTATTTTTTCTGTAAAAATTATTAGGCGACGAAGTTTAACTTTCAAACAAATCCAAAGTGATAGGACATAATGTAGTTTCAAATATGCTTTTAAAATAACCGAACTTGTTTGTTCTGACAGTTATTGAAATGCTAGAGCAAACACCTAAATGAAGTTTCAATGACCCCTCCGGTCATCATAGAGTAAGGGCCCAAAGTCCAGCTTGAAATACTTTTTTTAAAAAGTAATCAAAGAATTATCAACAAAAACTCACGTAAAATATTTTAAAAAAATCTGGGCGTCGGTTGGCCCTGCGGGCCAGCCCCAAAACTTTCTGCTGTTTACGACCTCAAGGAGCTCAAAAACATTAGTGTGGACATATTTTCAAACTCTTCAAGCTCGAAAATGCTATCAGATGCGATTGCTTTCTAATGATCTTTTCAAGCTCTAACAAGTTACGTTTTATGCTGAAGTTTGAAAATTTAAGAATCGAAAATCATTAATGGAGAAGCGGTTTTTAAAATTTAATTCCTGATTATGTTCAATAAAATAAGTTTATTGAGGCAGAAATCAATGTCAGAGATCAAAATCAAGATTTAAATAAGTTTTGACTCATGTAAAAAACAATAAAATATGAAATATCCTAGAAAAATATTTGAAACAGCGTTTTTTCAATTTTTTTGTTGATAATATGATTTAAACTAAAAAACAAGTTTGATGACATTATATGATGATCAAATGAAACCATAAAGAGGACGAATTGGTATAATTTCAGACACATTTTAGACACACACACACACACACACACCCCACACACACAGACACACACACACTCACACACATACACACATACACTCAGACATCATTCTGAACATAGTCGGAATAGCTTTCTAGGACTTCAAAACGTCGACATCTGATGAAAACTCGATTTTCGAAAATCGGGGTGAAAACAATAACTTCCCAAATTTTTGAAAATATACAATTTCCTTAGCGGGAAGTTAAAAAATTACATTTTACAATGTATTTTTAATAGTGACTATTTTTTAAATAAATAAAATAATGGAGTAATCTTATAAAACCTTCCCTTTTTTCAAGTGCACTTTTGTAGATAACACTTCAGTATTTATGTCAACCTAGAACAAATACCCAAATGTGATTTTAATGACAAAATAGCCATCGAGAAAATAAATTTAAATAAATAATTTCTTAAACAAAATAATTTCAACCAAAAGAATATTTAATAAATAATAAACTTTAACTCAAAGAATATTCAATAAATAATCATTTTAGCCGAAAGAATATTCAATAAATGAGATTTAAACAAAATAATGTTAACCAAATGAATATTTCATAAAGAATTTTCGAACAAAATTACGTTAATCGAATAATAAAAATATCCAAAAAGGCCATTTGGGAGCCGAAATAAAAGGTAGATTTCTTGTGACGTCTTGTGATACATGTTAGTGTAAAGTCATGATATGAAATTAGGCTCGTTTTTAAAGAGTGAGGGTAAGAAAGGACAACGACTACTTTCGATTGAGCACTTCAGATAGTTAAATTGACATAACATTATATAGGTAATATATCAAACTAACCTTCACATACATAAAGTATAGAAAATTTAATTAGTACACGGAAAGAAATGCATGGTGCCTATCGCCATACTCTTATTATAGTATTGCAGCAAGTACCATAAGTATGGCGTTATCTACGATACTGCATAGTAAAAAAATCTTTGCGTAGCTTACATGCCTGCATAGCGGGATAGATAAGACCAGTATGGGCTTGAGTCCCATACGACATTAAAGAAATGGCAATGCCACTAGGCTGAGACACAATAGATCTTTGTGGAGTAGTCAATACACTATCGGAATACCATAAATACTGTATAAATGTAGTTGCTAATTTTTTTTATATAATCTTTATGAATATCAATAATGCTGTACATGATTCAAATTAGAAAAGCAATCATAAATAAATAAATTCGAATAAGAAATTAATAGTTTATTGTCTTATTCATCTCTTATATTTTACAAAAAATAATAGCTCATAATTAAAAAATTAATTTTTCTAAAAGGTAGATTTATATTATTTAAAGCAATCGATATATTTCAGAACATTTTTATCATATTTTAATCCCCCCTGAATCTTATCGAGAATTTCTAATTGGTATGGATTGATTTCAATCGGGAATAAATAAAAATAATATTTTTTATACTGAAAATAATTAATATTAATAATAACATAGATTAATCATTAATATTATGTTCTTATATATTTCTCTACTTATAAATATTGGGTTTAATCTGATAATATTTATCGATAATATATTTAAAACTATAACCTAACATAACCTATGTTTTGTGTAACAGGGTGAATTTGTAAAACTGTAAAATTAAATAATTTGAATTTGAATGTCGTTTCCCGCCGATAACCGGCCAACGACCTCGTAAGTTGCGAGTTAGTGATGCGACTAGTCACCGGGTGTCGCACGGATCACTAAGGCCAGTCCGTTCGTCATTTCCTTCGGTTAAGAAAAGTGGGAATAAGTTTCCGGGGGAGTGAACCAAAGTGGAACAAAATATAAGGGACTGCGGAACGTGAAATCAAACATTAGTTGTTCAGACGACGACAGCGACAGGACACCTTTAACTGTTATCAGGTAAATATATAAGTCCGTTCACGCTTCACGTGGAACGAGGCGATTCATTTATTAATTAATTATTTGCTAATTTCGTTATTAGGCCTTTGGGCCGATAATTTAATGAATCAATTATTAAGTATAAATTACTAATGCGTACTGTACATTGACAGATTTCAATAAATAATTTAATTGGAAGCGGAGTGTGCGAGAGAGAACGGGACCGGAACGATTGTTGCAAGTAAAAGAAATAACCGAACACCAGCTTTTCGAAGACAACAGACTCCAGCCACGGAACAGCCCGTGTTGTAGAGTTAAATAAAAGTAAATTTATAATTAATGGAGGCCTCTAATTTAATTATTAGAGGGCCGGATTAATTATAATTATTTACTTAAAATCTTTCCGGTAGTCTCATAGTAACTAATTGAAAACCCAGTTGATCGCGTCCGCGTCTTTTGTTTGCCACTTTGTCTGTAACTATAAATTTATTCTATTTGAGGCCTCTGGGCTAGAATAAAATAAATTTCCGCGTGAATCGTTCAATAATTAGACTTAATTTAAATTCAATATTAATTATAAAATTATCTCAAGCCTGTCGGCCGCTTTAGACAAATTTTCCGAATCGTAAAATCGTAAATTCAGGCCCGCGGGACGCCAACTCACTGGCCGAAAATTCTAGTCAATTTTAAACGTAATTCTAGTCGTAAATTTAGTCATAAAATAATTTTAAATTAATTTTAAAATATTATTAGGGTTAAAAATAAGTTTCCGCCGTTTTTTAACACAAATTAAATATTTATTATAGAAGAACGGTAATATAAATTTATTTAAAATATTGCCCATCGCTTGCAACCACTTTTTCCCATCTCTCAGGCAGCATTCGAATTTCACGTCTGAAGAACTCCTTGTCTTTTGAGGCTATCCACGACTCAACCCAATTTTTGGTATCCTCATAAGATGTGAACCGCTGCGCCGTCAGAGCATGTGCCATGGATCGGAACAGGTGATAATCGGACGGTACAATGTCTGGTGAATACAGCGGGTGGGGTAACACTTCCCAATCAAGTGTTCCCAAGTACTTTTTCACGGGAGCCGCAACATGTGGACGAGCATTGTCATGCAGAAGAATAATTTTTTCGTGTCTAGAATAGTATTGAGGGCGTTTTTCCTCCAGAGCTCGGCTCAATCTCATCAATTGTGTTCGATAGAGGGCTCCAGTAATTGTTTCGCTCGGATTAAGCAACTCATAATACACTACACCTAGCTGATCCCACCAAATACACAGCATAAGTTTTTTTCCGTGAATATTCGGTTTTGCTGTTGATGTTGACGCGTGGCCAGGTAATCCCCATGATTTTCTTCTTTTTGGATTGTCATAATGTATCCACTTCTCATCACCAGTTATGATACGATGTAAAAAACCCTTTTTTTTTATGTCTAGCTAGCAGCATTTCACTTAAGCATAATCGGCGTTCAATATCTCTCGGCTTTAATTCGTACGGAACCCAATTTCCTTGTTTATGAATCATTCCTAATGATTTTAAACGATGTGAGACTGCTTGCTGAGTGACTTCTGATGTTAGAGCAAGTTCTTTTTGTGTTTGAGATGAAACTTCCTCCAATAATTCTTCCAATTCTGCATCCCCGTAAATTTTTGGCCTTCCACTGCGATCTTTGTCTTCTACGTCGAAATCATCGTTTTTAAACTTTTGAAACCACTCTCGACACGTTCTCTCACTCAAAGCACCCTCACCATATGCTTCTACGAGCAATTGATGCGTCTCAGCAGCAGATTTCTTTAAATTAAAGAAGTAAACTAATATTTCCCGCAAACGACGCTTACTAGGCTGAAATTTAGACATTTTTAACTCATAAAAATTATATTTCACCAATATAAAATCAATGATATTAATAGGTTAGGTTGTTCTTGAATGTCCAAATTATTTTTTAAGCTGATTATCATCTGCGAAAGCTAACCGAAACTCCGTGCCGCGCCACCTACAATAAAACGGCGGAAACTTATTTGTACTCCTAATAATCAAATATCTAAACGAATTAAATTGGAATTTGTAAAGACGCTAGAGATTACGATAATTAGTTGTAAATGGAAAAAACGGATATTTTGTCAGTAATAAATTAAGTATAAAATAATAAAAAAATGTTAGTGAAAACGGTCAGTAAAAATTGAGTAAAATCAGTGAATAAAATATAATGAAAAAAATGTTAGTGAAAATTGTCAGTAGAATTAATTAATTAATAATTCAATTAAAACTACAAATTAATTAATTAATAAATTGACCATACAGCATAGTGGTATCCGCGAAAAATTTCCTTCCGTGTATGAGATCATAATTGTAATCGCTGTTACGATGGCAAGACCAATTATAATTATAGGACGTACAGATACGATTGAAACATCATAATGTAACGGGGTAAATTGAGTTAATTTATCGACGAAAATCGTGATTTTTCACCGATGGTCATTTACCCTACCTGCGACCCCAACCGAGTATTCAGTTAAGTTTTTCGACTTGTCGCCGGGCGTGCTTATTGAAAATACTCGAATGCTAGGCCCAATTATAATTAGGTGGGGGAGGAGTTTTCCGATCGAAAATCATCGAGTGTAATTAATAAAACTACAAGACAGCAGCGGAAAAGAAGCAGTGTCGGTAGGACCGGGTAACCACCCAGATGGATACAAAGACCGAGACCCAGTAGGACTAGACAACCAGCTAGACGCAAAACTTCTGACTACCGAACATCAGGTAATTATTAAATTGTGACTTGGGTTTAATTATTGTGGAACCAAGCGATACGTTGATTTAATTGTTACAAGATACCAGGCAGGTAGCCGGTAGCTTTTATTATTAAGAACTGATTGCGTCTGAACAGCAGGTTGAAGGAGAGTTCGAGTGGTTCAGCGAAGACGGAAATTTGATCTGAGAGAGTTAACATGAGAAGGAAACTTCAAAACGACCCGGTTACCCCAGGCATACACGGTCGAGAACCTAATACACGAACAAGAGATAACAAAACATGGACAAGGACAACTATACAAAACGAGCGACGGAGAAACAAATCAACGTAAATTATGATAGGTATTTGTAGAATATTCCAGGCAGGAAGCTGGAATATTCGTTAATTAATATACATAAATAAACGTCGTGTCCGCAAAGTATTGTCGTGTCTATTAACGTGTAATAAAATAATTGAAAAACCGGACTCAACATAATTAGCTTTGTTATTCCCAGGCAGGTTGTTTGTCACTCGCTGGAAATTTCTTCTGGAATCTTCCTGGCAGGTCGTGTAAAGCATTGCCGGAAAATCAATTGCAATCTAGTCAAAATTATTTAGTCATTAATATTAGGATAAAATTAATTATAAGTAAATTAAATTAATAAATCAAATAATAATTTATAAACGTTAAAAGTGTCGTAAAGTAAAACGGGAAAATTGATTTTTAAGTTTTGAGTATTGAATATAGAGGTTGTGATAAATTGTTAAGCGGTAACATAAAATAAATCATAAAACCGGCTTAACAAAATTGTTGATAAGAAAAGGCTAACGTTTTTAAGAAATTAGTTGTTGGTAAAAATTATTAATGATCTTAAATGTGGTAATTAATTAGATGGAGATTAATTTTATATAAAGAAATAGGTGTAGTGAAATTTTATATTTGTAAAAGCGTGTGTGAGTGAAAAGCGTAATTATGGAAATTGTGATAATTAAATAAGTTGTAAATGAAGGTCATAAACTAGTGAGTTAGTCTTAAAATCACGTAGAGGGTCAAGGTGACCTCGTGAAATAAGTAGTCGCGTAGAGGGTCCAGGGGACCACGCGAAAGTAAAATAAGGTTTTAGCCACGTAGAGGATCTCGTTGACCGCGTGGAGTGGAGGTTAAGTGTGTATGTAAAATAGTCCAGGGGACTCAGTGTGAGTGTGTGCGTGATATAATCAAAGCTAGTTGACGTTAGCTAATAAGGTTAATAGGTCATAAGGTTTTTGAAGGTATAAAATATTGTCAAGGTTAAATAAATAAAGGTTAAATTGTTAAAAGTGAAATAAATAAATTAATTATAAATTATACTTCTTTATCCTCCTCTTACAAATTAAATTTTACACCGACCCTGATAATCTAAGATCCGGCTCGGGGAGGCCGTTATTACTTTCAGTGGCGCCCTTAAATAAGGACGATCAGAATACCAGCTTAGCCCAGTTATATAAATTTTTTAACGAATGGTATTTTTGAACCCTAGTCGACTAATCATGATAGGTTGTGACAGAATTCCTTGAAAAATCGACCATGAGGACAAATACAATAGTTAGATTTTAGAAAAATGTACCTAATAGCAATTTCTAATCGGAATGTTCAATGATGAATTTTAAAATAAATAATTTTAAACGAAATAAATTTTAACCGAAAGAATATTCAATAATAATTTTAACATAAACAATTTTAAACGAAGCAACTTTAACCGGAAAATTATTCAGTAACCATTTCTAAATAAATAATTTCTAAATGAAATAACACTCAATAATAATGTTGTTTATACAAACGAAATAATTTAAGTAAAAAACAGGCTTAACCCCATTCACTTATACTTTTGTTTGTAAATAAGTAAAACTAGATCAAATAATTCAGATGAAGTAATAGGCAACCGGCCATTCAACAATAAGTCTTATACAAATAAGTAAGTATAAAGTGCAAGAATTTTTAAGATTGCATAGAGTTATAAAAATTATTTTTATAAGTAAAATGTTGTACATTCGGGTGTATGTCTGGGTGCGCATGCACTTAGGCCTGCATCGAGGCGTAGCCTCACCGCTTTCCCGACGTAACCTATAAGGGAAAGGGAAAAGACCCAAAAAAACTACTGTAACAGGCTAAAACGAGTTATTTTATCGACCAAAATCGTGATATTTCACTGGTCATTTACCCTACCTGTAGCCCCAAACGAGCATTCGAATGAGTATCGACTTGTCGCCGGGCGCGTTAATTGAAAATACTCGCACGCTAGGCCCAATTATCATTAAGTAGAGGAGGAGTTTTCCGATATTGGCCGAATACAGTCGAGTGAAATTGTTAAGAAAACGTAAGACAGCAGTGGAGAACAGACAGAGCTGGTAGGACTGGGTTACCATCGAGACGTATAGGGCGACGACCACCCGATCATCATGTATTGGAATAGAGAGAGCCAGTAGGATCGAGCAACCAACTAGACGTAGGACTGCTGACTATCCGAATAGCAGTTATTGGAGTAATAAGATCGAAAGTAAAATTGTGAGACGAAACAAGGGAAAAAAACACGAGACGACCTGGACCAGTACAGATAACCCGGAAATACGTCAACTCGACAACCAAGATGAGGACAGGATACAAGTGCCACTTTTAATAAAATCGTCAGATATTTGTTAATTTAATTCTAGGTCTGGGTCAGAGTTATTAATTAATAATCGTACGTCGTGTCCATCACGTGATCGTCGCGTCTAGGTCGAACTAGGTAAATTCATTATTAATTGTTAGTTAATTAACGTAGAAATAAATTCGTCAGCCAGGCGCTAAAGAATCTAGCATTCTCAAAGCTTGTAGAAGAATCTAGGCAACATAGCCGGATTTACTGCGTCACAGAATTTTCCAGGCCATTCAAGAGACCCCGTGCCGGAAAATTATTCTCAGTTCAGTCAATAATCTAATTATTAATATTAAAACAATTTTAAATGATTAATTAAATCAGAATTGAATTCAATTAATTTATTAATATTAAATGTGCCGTAAAGTTAACGTGAAAAATTAATAGTCGAGTTTGAGTAATGTGTTATAGAGTTGGCGTTGAAATATTAGTGCGTAGACTTGGCTTAACAGATTTATTAATTAAATTGATGAAGAAAATGTAAACGGTTATATTAATTAACTGTATTTATAAGTGATTTTAAAATGTGGTAAATAGTATCTGGAAATTAATTTTATATCAGGAAATAAGGAAAAGGAATTTTAGTATATGAAGCTTAGACTTGATATACAAAAATAATCGCAGGTTTTAAGGGATTAACTTCGTTGCGAATCGGAAAAATTTTTCTCTTATTTAAGTGAATCATCTTTGATTGTGGAATTGTGATTAGTGATTGAAATTTGGGCTGGAATTATGAAATTTAAAAACGAAAATAACAAAATTACGTCCAGATTGTGCTGATGCCACCAGCTAGAGTCACACACTCGCCACCAGATTTTTCGATAACGAGAGTGATTATGTTGACAATGACAACAACAGCAACAACAACAAGGCCTACTTCTACAGTACCGGTAATGCAAATACAGTTGATCCCATTACTAACGATTCCGGTTTTAACGTTTTTCGGGTTATAGTGACGTTACTTTAGAGTCCCTTGAATTTAACCCATTCTTTCGGTAGAGAATAGTTTGGTTACTGCAACTTCGGATATTACAAGAATTTCGGGTATAGCGACCAGTTTCAATGAATCATTGATAAGAAATTTTCTGAAATCTCTTGCAGGTAATCCGACCGAGATCATACCCAATGAACGAGTCAACAAAGGAATACACAAAGGCTCATTTATTAAGGTTTCTTATCTCTTGTTGTAATCTCAGATGATCGGCAGTTGTGATAATACGCTTAAAACTAGTTATTAAGTAATTTTTGGCATGTTAGATTGTAAGTTAATTATGCACCCGTTAGAAGAACGTTTTCTGTCAAAGTAAAAGTGAATATTATTTCGAGGCTTGAGAGTGGTGAAAGCAATATTAAATTGTGCAAAGAATTGAATATTTAGCATTCTACAGTGTCAACGATGTAGAAAAACCCCTCTAAAATAATGCAATGCTTCGAAAAAAAATCTTCAAATTTAAAAAAAAATAGTAGACTAACTCATGAAGATATAGAAATCGATCTTCTCATGTGGTTTAAGAATCAAAGAAGCCAAAACGTTCCCATAAGTGGTTGACTGTAACAAGAACAAGCTAATCACTTTGCGAGGTTCTTCGGAAAAACGGACTTAGTTTGTTCTGAAAGCTGGATACATTGATTTCGCCAGAGCCACGATATTGTAGTCAGTAAAATTTGTGGAGAAGCAGCCAGTGTTTCAAAAAGTGACTGTGACAATTGGGTGAATACATTTTTCAAACTTGAATTAAAATAATTCAAATTCAAATCAGAATGAAAACTTGAATTTAAATCAGGATTGACCGGTAATACAAAATCTATTGACAAATCCGATTCTGAACCAGGGAAATGTCCCTATCAACTAAGAGACTAGTAGTATTCAGGCCCCGTTAATTCCAGGTTCCGTTTCCTTTCCTGGCCCTGTTCCAGTATCGGCTCTAACAGGTGGTGAACCGACTATGACAGTGAGCAAGGTTGTGAGCCTTTCTAACGGTTCTCATTGAATAACACAAATGTGACTGCACCTTCTGTAGCTCAAACTATTCACCAGATGGCCACTAGCATTGGTGACGGGGGGTGCTGTGCAGCCTGACCAGCTTCTTAAAGTCGAAATCTAATGAACGATCCTCGTAGTTATAAAGATAATCTACTAGATAAGGTTTTTCCTGGCGACTATATCAACACCAATGCTGAAAATTATAATAATTTCAATACTATTAATAGGTCAACAATAAATCCTATGGCTGGCAAATCAGGATGAGGAAATGGCCTCGAGGCACCTGCACGACAGGACCTAAATAATCAAGACGAAAGAAAACGGTGGGATATCAGACAACACCTAAAACTAAGGACACGAGATATCAGCAAGCGGATTTATTAGCAAGTGGTTTCATTGCAGCCGTGGAGGCCAGAATGTTCCGAGAAAGTTTGTTTAAAGCTGATGATGCAATATGCATCATAAGTTATTTATTGGAAGGTTAAGTCGCTCGGTGGTTCGATACAAGTTTTTTGCGTTGGACTGACTATGCACATTTCAAAAGGGAATTCTTGCGTGCTTTTGGCTCATCAAAAACCGAGATTTAAGTATTGATGGAAATAGTAGAAGAGAGGTGCTGCAGTTGTTACAAGGGGCAGTTATGACACTCAATGAAGAACTATTAAAAAAACTAAAAATGATTATTAATCTTTTTTAACGTGTTCAAAATAGTGAATTATTAATTAGATCAAAGTTTCAGTTATTAATCTTGTTCCGATATTAAAATATTGAGAATTGTTGAAAATATGCGTGAAAACTTTTTTCTGTACACTTCACAATTTTTTTAATAACAAATCTGTTTTCTAATGGTATGATGTGAGACTTGTATTCATACTTTAAGGAACATATCAAGAGTATTGTATAATCGAATTTTATATCAATTTACTGATTTTTGTTATTGTAGTTAAATTTTCATTAACAATTCTGCGTGAGGGTCAATTGTAACACTTGAACGAGTAGCAATTGTAACACCCAGAGTCGTGTATGGGATTGGCGCAAATCGGATGCGCCACAAATCTACTCTGGGATAATGTAGCTTTAATATTTATGAATGTTTAATAATTTATATTAAAGATACAAATATATGTGCTACTTTAAGGTTAAACACTTGACTTTAAGAGTTAATTAGGTATAAGAGTATGTAGTAAGACTGAATAATAAAAGCAATTTGGTAAAAAATATCTATTTCGTTCCGTGTTACAACTGCCTCTGCACTGTGTTACAACTACAGCCCACGCGTGCCGCCATCTTGACCCTTGACTTTAGTTAAACAAATTGATTTTTTTATATGTTAACATTGACTTTTTACTAATTTACCAAGTCAGTCACATAAAAGATACTATCAGCTAACTTTCTGACAGTTTTTGAGTTTACTATCTTAAAAAAAACTAATGGAATCGAAAAACTAAAATTTTTTGTTACAACTGCAGCACCTCTCCCCTATATATGAAGCCATCTGAGGATGAATCTGAGATGGATTTTGCTTTAAAAATGCAACAGAAGTATTTTGAAATGCGCTCACCTCTATCGGAGCAAGATCAGATAGCCTGCATTCAAAACAACCTACCTAGTGAGTTGAGAATTCTTGTATTTGATAGAATAGTCAACAACTACGAGTCCTTCTTGTCGGTTTTACACGAGGCCACACAATCATTGAAGAAAGCAAAAAATTATTTGTCATCATCTACTGAATCCTTCAACAAACCGCCACTGAAGTCCAAGGAGAAATCCAGGTTCCTAGCTCTTCAGGGTCTGGCTGGTACAGAGATTTGTATCGACACTGGAACTCTCAAACAAACTCATGTCATCGAAAAGGTTAAAAAAGACTCTGAAGGCGGGTTTGTTGTTTGTGCTTCAGTTGATAGTTCAACTACCTCCAAACCACAAATCATATTGAGTACAGGGGAAGCCCCTCAACAACATTTCGTATAGCCAGCGAATCAACAACCTTCTCAATTCACGATAAATTGTCCGTATTCTTATCGTCAAGATTTTTCGGCCAACAATGGTTATCACAGTCCAAGTTATGGTTGAATAACTCACAATAGTTTTGCAAGACCTCGGGAAAACCCTAACACGTTCGTGTGTTATAATTGTGGTAACAATGACCATAGGTTCAGGGAATGTACGAACCCTAGAGTGAACTTCTTATAACAGACACACACACACACACACACACACACACACACACACACACACGCACACGCGCGCACGCATGTAATAATAATTTCAATAATAATAATAATAATAATAGACGTAATCCGGGTCAATTGACCCGTGGAAATTTTCCAACTTTGCTTATTTATAATAATAATAATAATAATGATCAAAATGTTCATTTAAATAGGCAACTTCCTCTTCCTGGTGGTGCCCAAGGTGACAGGACGTAAAAATATCGGGAATCCGGAAGCGGAAACGCAAGGTGAGTCCAGGTAGTAGAAGACGTTTTAGACGATTTAAAATGAGGTTTATGCTTGGGGTTGGCGATGACCTTCATGTAACCCAGGTGCGTAAAAAATTGTTTGATGGGGTCATCGATGATTTACACGTTGCCCAATATAATAAAAATGCTGTTAAAGGGGTTGATGATGATGTTCATGCCCCCAAGCAGTCAAAGTTGATAATGTTGATATTATACGGGTTGAGGATGATACTCACATTCCCAGGGTTGGAAGTTTAGTTGATAATGAGATTGACGTTGAAACTTACGTCTCTCAACAAAATAAAAATTTGAAAATAAGGGTTGACGATGATCTTCACGTCCCCTCTCGTCTTTAAGTAAAGAATTCGTCCAATGTTGTCGACTCTTTCGTAATCGAACGTTTAAAAAATTTATTTGAGAATAAAATAATTGAAACTACACGCGGTAAAGCTGGTATGATTAAGGCTCAGCTTATTATAAATAGTCCAAATTATTTTATTGAACCTAGTCCTTTTGTTGAACAGACTCTTGTAAATAGTAATTTTAAACCTAGTGATAATTTTCTTATTGATGAAAATCAGTCTTGTGTAATTAATTTTATTAATTGTACTGGTAATGATAATTCTGAATCTTCAAAAACTAGTTTTAATCCTTTTTGAAGTTTGTTTAATGTTCAGTCACGAGCTTAAATTAATTCAAATAAGCTTCGTGTATTTCCGCTAAGTCCGGGAGCTGCCGAACTCGCGATTGTACAGAGAGCGTAGAGTGCCGGGTCACTCGCTATTTGGACCCGACACATACTAAAAACTCCCTCAGGACCGTGTCAAGACGCTATGGGAACCCGCTACCAGCCGGCCAATCAGATAATTAGTCTTATATTGGCCAACCAATAAGAAAATCCGCTATCAACAACTTCCTGTTGGCGCGCTTTTAAGCCAATGGGAAAATTCGTCTTATGCAGCAAGGCTGCCACGTCGACACCAAGTTTTCCGAACGATAAGTCGCCAAGTTCACCAGCCAGTGTGATTTCTCTTCTACAATGTCTTTTTCGCTCCTGAATCCAAGAGTACAACCTCGTGCTCTAAAACCGCTCTGCTTTATTACTTTCGACAACGTGCTTTGCTATCAGTAACCTCGTGCTCTCTAATCGCTATATAATTGTTCTTGTGATATAAATCTAAACCGCTACGCTAAATTCTCTCTTTATTTAGTCAGTATATTAAGGCTGCTATTTACTGAGAGTAAATTAATTGATCTCTCCGCTTGTAATTATTGTATAAATAATTATCGCATCGCTAACCGCTATTGACCGCGTGTCAATTTACTTATACGTGATTCTTTTTAGTTTGCATTCGCTATCGCGTATCTCTTAGTCGCATTCGCTATAATTGTTAAGTTTCTTACAATTTTAAAGTGTAAATAAGTGTAAATAAATATCTAATTTATTTATTGTTAAAAACTGTGTAATTTTTAATTGTTCAAATTCCTACGCCTAAACCAGATCCAATTAGTTTGATCGCTCATTTTACATTTGGTCCTTCGAGCCGGATCTGGCGTGTTCAAACAATTAAAAATTATTTATAAATTAAAAATCGTAAAAAATTGTGAGAAGAAGTTGGTGTAAGTGTTTGTGTCGTGAAAATCGCTAAGTGCCGTGGGCATTGCTGAGCACTACTAGAGTGCTGCCCGGGGTGATCAAATTTACACACCGGTGTAAAAAGACATTTTTTATTAAAACGATCGAAAACTTAGCGTCGGTTTCACGTCTCGCGTCCATTTTGTGTGCCACGTCCTAGCAAAATGGCCGCCGAAGCTCAAATCGCTCTTTAAATGCAACGCATCGACACGACGCGCAACATGGCTACCCGCTTCACTGATGACGCACTCGCTACACAAAGTTTTGCCGCTATTGATGCTGAACTTACTATTTTGGAAAGTTCGTGGACTCGTGTCAAGAAAAGATGCCTCCAATCCCGTTTGGAAATCGTTGAATATTCGCTACACTAATTGCGTCGATACATTAGGACGCTACATCGATGAATTCGCTTATTGAGACGACGTTTCTCGCCAAGGTACCGAATAGTTCCAATTTCGATACCTATTACAGAATTTGCTAACTCTTTCTGCTTTCAGTTAACTCACTTGCTATCAATTGATGTATTACTCGCTACCGCTATTGTTAAGTTGAATTCGCTAACAGGAAGTACATGTACTGCTCGTGTACTTATTGACCAAGGATCGGAGCTATTCTTTGTGATGCATTCGCTAATTAAGAAGCTGGATATAACTCTAAATAAGGCTGCTTTACCATTACGAGGGATTGGTAATATGTCAGCTGGACATTCACTTGGTTCATGTAAGATGACGCTGCATTCGCTACATAGTTCCGCTTCTATTACTATCCAAGCTCATGTGCTTGCTCTATTGACGGTGAACTTGCCGTCATTTACGCTAACCAATAAGAAATGGCCGCATATAACTGGTCTTCAACTCGCTGATCCAGACTTCTTAATTCCACGACCTATTGACATCATTCTGGGTGCAGCACCAGCTGCACATATAATCAACGCTAAAATAAGAAAAGGAAGTGACAATGACCCAATCGCTCAGTCAACATCGCTTGGGTGGATCATATATGGATCTGTGGACACCGCTACATCAAAATTGGCCGCTTATGGTCATCATGTCACTATTGATAATCAACTACAAGACTTGCTGAGCAAGTTTTGGTATCAAGAAGAGCCACAGACAGAATTCGCTACACGCTATACGGAAGAAGAAGATGAGTGTGAACAACACTTTGTCAATACACACTTCAGACAGTCTGATGGTCGATATGTCGTTCGCTTGCTACTTAAATCTTCGCCAAGTCAACTGGGTGATTCGCTCAGAGCTGCACAATACGCTTTATTACGTCTTCGCAAACGACTAGAAGCTGATCAAGTCTACAAGAAGTTGTACTTCGACTTCTTGAAAGAGTATGAAGACTTGGGACACATGAGACGCATTAAATTAAAGGATTTACCACCAAACAGCTACCTGTTGCCTCATCATGGGGTTCTAAAAGAACAGAGCACTACCACCAAGCTCAGGGTGGTATTCAATGGGTCCTGGAAAACAACACCTGGCGTATCAGTCAACGAGACACTTCATGTGGGGCCCAAGATTCAAGTTGACATCAGTGACGTACTTATTCGCATCCGCTGCCATCGCTATCTATTCGCTACTGACGTAACTAAAATGTTTCGTCAGATCGCAGTTGACAAGGAAGATCATCATCTACAGTACATACTCTGGTTTGACGAAGATGACATCCCAATAGTATTTGCACTCGCTACTGTTACGTATGGAATAACATCAGCTCCATATCTCGCTGGGAGAGCACTTTTACAACTCGCTGAAGATGAAGGAAATAAATTTCCGAAAGCTGTTGAACCGCTGACAAATACACGCTACGTTGATGACATCTATGGAGGCGCAGATGAACTCGCCGAGGCAATTCAAGTTGCTCTCGATACAAAAAATATGTGTGCCGCAGGATGTTTTCCGCTTGCAAGTGGGCAAGTAATTCAACAGAATTACTCTCTCAAGTCGCTCCAGTTGAAACCCAAGAAGATACACAAGAGAACTTGGGGATACTACAGTAAAAGTGCTCGGGTTGACCTGGAATTCAACACAGGATAAATTCCAGTTCGGCTATTCGCTTCCAGAAGCATCACCAACTACTAAACGCACAATTTTATCTGAAATTGCTCGCTTGTTTGACCCACTAGGGTTTTTGGCACCTATCATCGTGAGAGCCAAGATGTTCATGCAGAAGCTATGGCTGCAGAACTTCGACTGGGATGCTACGCTATCACCGTTGCTTCTTCAAGAATGGAATTTATTTCGAGATGAACTACATCAGATCTCGAAGATTCAGATACCTCGCTGGAATCATGTAAAAACTGGTGTATCGATTGAATTTCATGGATTCTCTGACGCTTTACAACTCGCTATGGCTGCTGTCGTCTACTTAAAAGTTACTGACGCTACTGGAAGCTCCAACATTTCGCTAGTGTGTGCCAAAACACAAGTTGCACCACTGAAACCCATAACTATACCAAGTGTCAACTGGGATTTTGTTCCAGGGAAACTCAACCCAGCTGACTGCGCTTCAAGAGGTGTACCAGCAGCCAAACTAGAACAGCATTCGCTATGGTGGACGGGACCTAAGTGGCTCAGTCAATCAAAAGAAAACTGGCCATTTTTTGACATCCCTACGCAGACGGTATCACATCTTGAAGAACGTCCAGGTCTGGTTTTTACCATCTTCAAGGCAGATTCACACCCGCTATACACACTACTGGAAAAATTCTCTAAGTTGTCACCATTACTTCGCACGCTTGGAATCTGTCTACGTGCTATCGCTAAATTTAAAAAAGTGCCACAGTCCACACTGGCCACACAAATCTCTATGGTTGACCTGGAACTCGCTAAGACTTTGCTGATCAAGTATACTCAAAGTCAGTACTATTCGCAAGAGCTGAAACTACTGAAAGATGGTGATTCTCTACACAGAAATCATCGTCTCGCTAAATTGATTCCCTACGTCGACTATAACGGAGTACTCAGAGTCGGCGGTCGCTTGAAGAATTCGCTTCTGGATGATGAACAAAAAAATCCAGTAATTTTACCAAGATCATCACGCTTAAGTACGCTATTGATAGACCATTCGCATCAGAGAACATTCCACGGGGGAACTCAATTGACTCTCGCTGATCTACGGAGATCTGTCTGGATAGAAGGTGGTCGAGTTCCAGTCAGATCACACATTCTTCGCTGCGTCGTGTGCACGAGACATAGAGGTGTTCGTGCACAACAATTAATGGGACAATTGCCATCCGTTCGTGTAAGACCATCAAAAGCATTCTTACACACTGGAATAGACTACGCTGGGCCAGTAACACTGAAGACATTTCAAGGTCGAGGTGCGAAAACTTATAAAGGATGGATCGCTGTGTTTGTGTGTCTCGCTACGTCCGCTATACATATAGAAATTGTCACCGATTACTCTACTGACGCTTTCGTCGCAGCATACAGAAGATTTACTAGTCGGAGAGGCGCCTGCAGTACCCTATACTCGGACTGTGGTACAAATTTTGTAGGAGCAGACGCCACGCTAAAGAAAGAATTCGCAGCAGGATCGAGACAGCTAAAGGAACTTCAGTATTTACTCGCTACAGATGGCACAGACTGGAAGTTCAACCCGCCAAGCACTCCCCACTTTGGTGGCAAGGGGAAAGCAGCCGTAAAGTCAATCAAGTTCCATCTTATACGAACTATTGGTGAATCGCTATTGGCTTACGACCAACTCGCTACGGTTTTAACACAGATTGAAGCTGTATTAAATTCAAGACCGATCGCATCGCTATCCGAAGATCCTGCAGATTTAACCGCTCTGACTCCCGGACATTTTCTCATTGGTGAACCGCTAATCGCTGTGCCTGGGCCTTCGCTACTGGAGAACAATACCGCTACGTTGTCACGCTGGCAACAATTACAACAAATGTTCCAACAATTTTGGAATAGATGGTCATCCGAGTATCTACAACGTCATCAGTCAATATCTAAGTGGCATCATCCATCAAATAACATCAAGGTGGGTTCATTAGTCTTGCTGACTGATGAGAGATTCCCACCATCGAAATCTCTTAGTCGCATTCGCTATAATAATTAAGTTTCTTACAATTTTAAAGTGTAAATAAGTGTAAATAAATATCTAATTTATTTATTGTTAAAAACTGTGTAATTTTTAATTGTTCAAATTCCTACGCCTAAACCAGATCCAATTAGTTTATTCGCTCATTTTACATTTAATAATATAAATGGGTTTCATTTTTTTGAGGATTTACCTATTTTAAATAATGATGAGTTATATCTGGGGGAAGTCTTAGGCGTAAAAGAACAGTCCCCACGTGATCGTACTTTACTAGAGACCCTCAAGTCTACTAAAGTTAATTTAAATTTCAATAAAATTAATTATTTTAATCTTTTAAATACTAAAAATTTATCATCTACAGAAAGTTCCGAGGTGTTAAGAAATTCAATGGATATATTTGAAGATGTACCGATAAGTGCGCATGATATCAAAATCTCTCCAGTTGTTATTGACGAAGAAGAAGAACCAAGTGCTGTTAATATTGAGGGCGCGCCATATTCGTGTGGATTGAAACCGTTATCAGATTCGGAAGAATACGATGAACTATGGGAGGATGAATTAGATTCAGGATTGGAGTCAGAGTCTGAGGAAAAACCAGCTTCTTGTACACAAACGTCACCTATGGCTTCTCATGCTGCTTTCTTGCCTGGAATTCTAACAAGTTTACACCTACTCTCTCATATAACTAATAAATTTGCCTCTTGTTCTAGATTTTTATGTGGTACTGGCTCACGTCCGCCAGTCATGACAGCCAGAATACCAGTGTCCATTTGGGTATTCGGTATCCAATTAAACGGGGTAATTGATACAGGTAGCGAGAGGTCGTAGATCAATTCCGAAGCGTACGACAAGAAACGTGAATTTAGTTCGGGTAAATTACAAGAGAACGATACGCAGAAAAGAGGTATTCTTCTTGCCAATCAAACAGCGTGCAAGGCAATAGGTGATGCACTTCTCATTAGTCAAATCGGTTCTGTGGCTGGAGAGCAGTATTTCAGTATTATGGAAGATTTAAGCCATTCAATCGTCTTGGGATTGAATTTTGCTCTGCAGTTCGACGTTTAAATTAATTTCGTGAATCAAACATGGAAATTTGATGGTACAGAAGAAATTTAACAGTTTCAAAAAATTAATTGCAATGAACAAGGTGCTCGATGTCAAGTATTAATTTCTGGTCAAGAGGCTGACTAAGAAATTTCTTAAATTGGAACTTAATGAATTTCAACTATTACCGAAGAAAGGCTTAACAAACTTAGTGCAACACGAGATCGTTTTTCAACCCGGGGTTAAACCGATACAGGTGTGGCCATATAGGAGAAGCCCTGTTATAACTGCAGAACTTAACAAACAAATTGATAAACTCCTGGAGAAGGACGCCATACACCCAAGTAATAGTTTCTGGTCATGTTCACCCGTGAGGGTCCATGAAGCGAATGAAGACTGTCAATTTAGCGTCAATAATTAACCAATGAATCGATGGACGATTTTACCTGCGCACCTAATGCCTAATATGCTCAGGATATTAAGTGCGTTACACGGGGCTGTTACGATAACCACGATAGATTTGAGTGGATCCTTCCACCAAATTTTAATGGTCGAAAATTTCATTTCTTTAACTGCCTTCTCAGTTGAAGAACGCGGAAAATATGAATGGATTAGGATGCCATATGGTTTATCTAGAGCACCATCTATATTCCAGAAGTTCGTGGATAAACTTTAAGATCGTTACATACATCTACTACACGAAAGTAATTTACCTCGAGTTTAGACCGACAAGGTTTTTGCCTATTTTGGTGACTCCTTACGCCCTGATTCGGAAAATTATTGTAACGGGACCGTTAGGTCCACCTCTGTTTGACGGGAGGCCGATTCCTCGCCCTGTTGGGCATACTCGCGTTGCGTAACCCTATTGTATATACTGACCCACCATATATTATAAAAGCGAAATATGAGCATAAGCTCACATTAGCTTACCCATTAGGCATGCAATGCATGTGGGTGCCTTACCAACAGCCACTACAAGTCCAACCTCTTCTTGGGCCAAACACTGCTTCCATCCCAGGGAAGACAGAGACTCTGGTCACAGTGGGCTTGGAAAGTGGCCCCCTATGGCACCAGACTTCGGCTCTGGTCAACCGGTTGCGTAGGATTAGTGGTGGGACGCAACTTCTCCCCATACCAATACGGGCTTCTTCCACTTGTAAACCCTAAGATTTTCAGACAAGCCATTATACACACTTATCCTCATCCATCCCCTGTGTTCTCTTATCTCCGAGTTTTTTAAGGACGCCATTGATGTTTGAGACACCGAAATGGCGGCGATAGATCCGCTCGGGAGCCTGATTCGGAAAAAAAAATAGCTCCAATTGTAAAATTTACTCGTCCAACTAGCCGAAAGCAAGTACGAAGCTTTTATGGGCTAGTCAATTGGTACCATCGCCATTTGCAGAACGTGGCAAAAGTTCAAGGACTACTTAATAAGCATTGCAGTGTAAAATCAGAGTGGGAATGGAGACCTGAAGAAGAAGAAGAAGCTTTCCGGAAACTAAAGCAAGCACTTATCGAGGCCAAGCCTTTGGCAATACCCAAACCGGGGTTATCGTATATTAATTAGCAGTTATCTGGGCCGTACGCAAACTGAGATGTTACCTTGAGAGAACACCCTTCACTGTATTCACTCATCACGCTTCCCTCAAGTGGTTATATACTCTGAGACTCTAATAGCCGTCTTGCAAGGTGAACAATCAAGTTGCTGTCCCACCAAATCACCATAGAACATCGTCATGGGCATGAAAACGAGGGACCAGATACCCTATCACGTATATACGAGGATGATAATCCAGTCGAATAGTCTGAAGTCTTAAAGGAAGTAAAGAATGAAGGTTTAATATTCAAAAATATACAGTCTAAAAATTGGTATGATATCAAAAAGTTAAAAGTATTGAAATACCCGGAAAATTTTATTGAATGAATAAGTGTAGGTGATAAGTTGGAATATTTTAAACCTAATTATTTGAAGGAGTTTATAGAGGATCAAGATGCCTGGAAAATTGTATTCCGAGATCATAAAGTAACAGTCGTACTGAAAAACAATCATGATATGCCAGATGCCGGACATTTGGGCCGCGAAACGATGTAGCAGTGTATTAAGACCAAGTACTACTGGCCTGGGATATTTAACGATCTTTCTGATTACGTAAAAGCTTGTGAGACGTGCCAGAAGGTGAAGTACAAGCAAACTTTCTCACAAAAACCTATGAGGACACGTCAGTCTATTGACCCGTGGATAATTGCGGCTGCTGATGTTACAGGGCCGTTCCTTCGTTCCAAGAATGGCTATCAGTACATCTTAATCATCCAGGACTTATATACGAGTTTCATTGAAGTCTTCCGGTTACATAAACAAACTGGTGAGAACGTTAAAAAATGTTTCTATTACGCGTTTTATCGCTGGCGTTGCCCCTTTGTCCTTTATTACCGATCATGATACCAAGTTTATCAATTAATTGGTTAAGGATTTCTTAATTGAAATAGTTGTGAAACTGTCAACTACCGGTGTCACTCACCCCCAAGGTAATTCTGTCGAGTGAATAAACAGGACACTAAAACCAATAATTCGGGCTTTTATCGATAAAAATCAGAAATCTTGGGATGAACATTTAGGCGAGTTACAACTTGCGTATAATAGGTCATACTATGCATCTCTCAAGATGTCTCCTTATTATCTTGTTCACGGCAAAGATCCCATACTATAGGGTAAGATCACTAACCTCGAGATTGAAGATTTATAGTTTGAAAATCTAGTTTGACGTGCGCGAGTTAATCGTTTAGATCAGTTAAGACATGAAGTAAAGGATATAATGAAGAAAAGAGAGCGAGAAACAGTCTCGATATCATGATCACGCTATTAAGGATCTTCCTACACTTAAAATAGGAAATCAGGTTTATTATCCTAATAGAAATCTCAGTAAAAAAGAAGATAAATATAGCGTGAGTTGAGCTTGCAAGTTTTTGGGACCCACTTTAGTAAATCAGATAATTAGTCCGTTAGTTGTAATTTTGAAAAACAATAAAGGAAAAACCCTAGGCAAACGTTATGTTCCAGATCTCAAAATTCTACGAAGGAGTTTGAGATCGAAATAGTTAATTTAATTCTTCTTTAGAGACGTACGTGAGACTGGCTAGTGCTTGATCACTATTTAGATTATCCCCACCAATATTATCCGCCGAAGGATATCCGGACTTCTGATTGGTTGGAACGGTGCAACAGACGCAGTGTGTGATTGGCAGACGGGAACATAATTCAAGGGTCACTCTTCGTAGTCCCGGTGGTTCGCCTACCGTTCAAAGTAGAGGAAGATGCTTCTGAACACTCATGTTTTAAGCCACCAAAGCCACCAGCTCCTCTGTATCAATTTAATTGGAAAAATGCTGATTACGTTAGTCCCAGATATCAGGGTATCCATTCGGTGGCGTTGCCACCTACTGCATCCAAGCCTTTGCCACAGGCGTACGCCAACGAGGAAGGTGACCGTTCATCGGAAGACAGCCCTGAATCTAAGGCTGCGACCTCGCACGAGGATCAAGGAGGCATTCCGGAGGAGGACCTCGACGTGCTGGTGATCCAGGAAAAAGTCCAGCTTGACAATGATGAGACTGAAGAATACCGTCAATTGGTTAGTGGTGCTGCCGGGAGAAGTGTCCGTGGTTTGTGCCAGGGAGAAACTGTTTATCACCCTCGTCGTACCACGTCATACCAGATACCAGTTCTCGAGCCGATGAGAGACCGAGCGATTTCCCCATAAAAAACATAGTATTTATTACATGTACGTGTATAATAAATGTACTCCACCTAATGTCGCATTCACTTCATTAAATTTTCTGTAACCTAAAGTCAGTCTGGTGACGGGGATTGTAACGGGGTATCTTGGTGTTCAACTGCCAGGTCAGTAAAAATTTAATTATGCTCCCTTTTTGTTTTGCACACTTGCCCTTGCGATGACTTAATTCTAATTAGCCTGCGCAACAATAGGGGGGGGTAGGCTCAGGGCACCTCGTCACCAGACACAACCAGAAAAATTAATTAGAAGCTGCTAGTTAAACTGAGCGGTCGTTCAACATTTCGCATAATTGTCATCGTTATCATTTGCCACGGCTACTACATTCGAAAATTTTATTTAATTTTTTTCCTAAATAAGTACACATTTAGACTTCTTGTACCAAGACCTCTTTTTTTACATATAACGCCGCCTTACTGGAGCCAGCAGTCGTACCGAACGAATATAACTACCTGAGCGTTGTCAACGCTTTATAATTAAGTCATATTGTGCTAATGGACCACGCATACCATAGATTTCTTTTTTCTTGAAATTTCATCATTTATACTTAGCGTACTTTTAAAATTTACGTATCCGTTCCCATTTAAGAATCTAAGCATAAACGCTGTAATCTTTTCTTTTATTTTTCATCTTAAACCATAGACCACCCAACTCATGTGCACATAGACGTGTTTCTTGAAAATGAGAGAAAGCTAATGGAAACCACCAAATTTATGGCTTCTTGCACGAGCATTGCTCGGTGACAGAGTCATCGGTCTCCTTTATAGTCAAATCTATTTTCCAGGAATCACACGTGTGCGTGGGCCTAGAACTTTCGGGCGAGTCCGAGTCTTTTCGTATGGGAAACAAGTTACCACCACAAGATTCTCTTCTCTCACGTAAAGACCATATAAAAAGACCGTAGACTTTAGCTCATCAGTTCTTTTGGGAATCAAACTCTGAACCATGCTCAATTCCGGACACTTGACAGTGTTCGTGGCTGGAGGATTGATATTTCGATTGACAATTCAATTAACGATGGCTGGGCATACGAACCGGAACTTGATTGTCGTAAGTTGTAAATAAATATCAATCGGAAGCACCGGTAGCGTTGATTACCTTCATCTTAATTTCATCATTTTAGTTTATTTTATTTCGATATTGAATTGCGACATACAAAATACGTAAGAATTAAAGAATATTTTATCGCGAGAAACGCGAATACTTTTGGATGAAATTTACCGCGAAAAGCGAAGAATTTGAATATTTTGAAACTATTTTACCACGTAAAGAGTACACGAAAATTTTATAATCAAATTTATATTTTATTTTACCGCAAAATACGCGAAGAGAATATCAGAAACTATATGTTATTTAAACTACGAAGAATTCGAAACAAATAATTAAATTGATATAACAAATCATACAAAAATCAATCAGAATCATATTTAATAACCGCGAGAAAGCGTCATAAATAAGTGTCCTGTGTTACTGCTGCAAGATCTGACACCTCACCTAAACCTGTTTCGGGTAAGTTTTTAGACATTATAACCATTATCTAGTATTTTCTCAATTTACTTTGAAATTATTTGTAAATCATGTGATCACGTCGCAAACGGTAATTGATGGTGAACAATAAGCTGCGTTTGTTTTATTGAACGATTGAATTAGCCGAAGCATCGGCGCGACCTGATCGAATGATGTGGTAATATTCGCGATATATCGTTTTTTTTTTTTGTGATAAACAGGTAAAGTGTGTTGTTGTGCGTTTGTTTTGTAATAACGATTATTATTTAATTAATTACGTATGATAAATATATGGTAATAATTTGAACAAGCGGTTGAAATAAAATTGCATTATATTATTTCATTTTATTCGAAAATTCCAGAGAATTGCGGATTATCTATCTCTTGTCCGTAACGACAGTGTAAGGGACTCTGATGTCACCCGTCAAATATTTCGTTAAGACGTGTAGTGTATGTGTGAGCCGGGGAACTAAAATAATAGTTTATTCTATTTTGTCAACCGAAATTTCTCATCGAGTTGATGCAACTGACTTTGTAAGTGAGATCGAGTACGAAAGTTGAATTTCGAATCTTATTGTTAATGATAACTGCGTCTGAGAGATTGTGTGATTTATTTGTACGCCGTAGGAGCAATGATCCATAGAATAAATTGAGTTTGTTTCTTTTGTTTATATCGAGTCTTAAACCGAGTTCCGGCGACTGTGATTCTGTTTTGCTTTATAAACTGACTATGTTCATTTGTTATATCAAGCAATTTCGTATTTTGTGTTAAATGTGATAATATCATTTTTTTTTTTAACCTAAACAATTATTTAATCGTAATCACAAGTGCCTGGCCTTTCCCCGAGACGCCACCCTGAATCGTATGCTGGAAAAATTGTTTATGAGGGATTATTAAATGGCCTGGTGCCCAATCGACATGAATTTTGTAACGGGGTAAAATTTAATTTATCATCAAGGAAAATCGTGATATTCCACGGCTGGTCAGTTAACCGAGCCGTAACCCCGAATGAGTACCCGTTAGAGTTTTTCGACTTGTCGCCGGGTGCGCTAATTGAAGAAGCTCGGATTTCTGTCCCAAAATTAATTAAGTGGGGAGGCCATTTTCCGGAAGTTACCGAAAATGGCCGAGCTAAAAATATATAACCACATGATAGTAGCAAAATCGGGGAGAGTCGGTTGAGCCGACAAGTCGAACGGACATCCATCTGCCGTGAGCCTGTTCCAGGAGGCCGGAAGCCCAGTGAAGACCCAGGAACACAGATAGACGCCAAGGGCAACATCCAGTGAAAAGTGCAAAGTTTAGTGCTAACATAGTAGTGCAGTGAGTAAATTAATTCTCGGCAGGAAAGCCAGAATTAATAAATTAATTAATATCGAATATAAAGTTATCAGAAGTGTTAACAACCTAGCGTCTTCAATAGAGTAAATTCTCGAAGCCAAAATTTATTCTAAAGAAATAAAATTAAATTTAACCACGTGTTTGGTCACAGAAATTCTCGGCAGGAAAGCCAGAATTTATTATAATTAAATAAGATAATTATTGCGTCGGTTAAATTCTCGGCAGAGGCCAGAATTTATTAATTATTAATTATAAATTAAGGCAATAAAATTTCTCGGCAACAGAAGAGAAATTATAAATCATAATTTAGTTTACTAAGACAATTTTGTATGACAAATGAATTCAGTTTTAGTTAATAAGATAACATTTAAGATACCAAAATTTATTAGACTGAAAATTAAAAGTGCTATGGAAATAGTGATAAAATAAATAAATTAATCAAGTAAAGTTTTGTAATAAGTCGATTATAAATTGTTAAAGGAAAAATGTATTAACGCGAAGACCTAGAGTACACGAATCTGAGAGAGAAAGATAGAGACGCGTGAACTAGAGAGAGATAGCGTCAGTCGTCGGCGTCAGTTTTCAGTATCACAAAATTTCTCACTTAAAACTGATATTTGGAAAATAAAATTAGAAAATTTGTCAAGATTGTCGTAATTAAATTATGAAAGGTTAAAATTATAGTCGGTAAATTGAAGTTGCAAGGAAATAAAAATGTGAGTGTGAATTGAGTCCAGTGGACAGTCAAGGAAATAAAATTGTGTGTGTGTGTGTGTGTGTGTGTGTGTGTGTGTGTGTGTGTGTGTGTGAAATAAAATAATTCCAGGGGAATTAAGTTTTAATTTAAGATCCAGGGGATCTGGCAAGTTGCCAATTTTATTTTATAATAATTGATCCAGGGGATCAGGCCGGTGGCCAATTAATTATAAAGTCCAGGGGACTCATTTTATTTAAGATCCAGGGGATCAGGCCGGTGGCCAATTTAATTATTAAGAAAGTCCAGGGGACTCATTTTATTTAAGATCCAGGGGATCAGGCCGGTGGCCAATTTAATTATTAAGAAAGTCCAGGGGACTCATTTTATTTAAGATCCAGGGGATCAGGCCGGTGGCCAATTTAATTATTAAGAAAGTCCAGGGGACTCATTTTATTTAAGATCCAGGGGACTCAATTAATTTAAGATCCAGGGGATCAGGCCAGTGGCAAATAGTTATATTAATAAAGTCCAGGGGACTCATAGGCTGTAAGAGTATAAAGTTTAATTTTAATAAAAGTATAAGTGGAATAAAACCCGGTGGGTAAAATTGTCAAGTGATAAATAAAATTTGAAAATTACAGTAAACGTTGTGTATGATTAAATTTCATTCCTCATCAATCTCCTCACTCTTATAATATTTCAACGACCCTGATTTTTGAAAACAACATATCCGGTTCTGGAAGGCCGAGTCTTATCTTCCAGTGGCGCCCTTATTAAGATCAATTAATAAAGGGGCCAAACTTGGCAAGGTTGAAAAATACCCTGTTACAATGGCGCCCAACGTGGGGCTTCCGGCCTCCTGGAACAGGCTCACGGCAGATGGATGTCCGTTCGACTTGTCGGCTCAACCGACTCTCCCCGATTTTGCTACTATCATGTGGTTATATATTTTTAGCTCGGCCATTTTCGGTAACTTCCGGAAAATGGCCTCCCCACTTAATTAATTTTGGGACAGAAATCCGAGCTTCTTCAATTAGCGCACCCGGCGACAAGTCGAAAAACTCTAACGGGTACTCATTCGGGGTTACGGCTCGGTTAACTGACCAGCCGTGGAAAATCACGATTTTCCTTGATGATAAATTAAATTTTACCCCGTTACAATTTGAACATGATTGCCAATAGTAAGTGTATTTGGACATCACTCTGATAGATTCCTGGTGGTGAAAAACCCGTTATAACTTATAGCTGGTTCTCACCATGGCGGTCCCGATTCATTGTGGTTTACCGTGAATCACCGTAAGAGATCACCGTGAATCCCGATAAAGCACCATGAATTATTGTGAAGTGCCGTGAATCACGGTGTATCACGGAGAATCACAGTGATTGACCGTGAATCTTGACGAAAGGTAACCACGATGTTCTTATAAATCACCGTGAATCGACCCTTAGAGGTTTGGATCTATATAAAAATTTTCATACATGCATATCTTGTGATACATGTTAGTGTATAGTCATGATATGAAATTAAGCTTGTTTTCTAAGAGTGAGGGTAAAAAAGGATAGCAATTATTTTCGATAGAGAACTTTAGATAGTTGATTTGATATAACATTATGTAGTTAATGTACCAAACTAACCCTCACTTACATAAAGTATAGAAAATTTAATGAATATGAGATCATTATTGTAATCGCTATGACGATGGCAAGACCAGTTATAATTATAGGACGTACAGGTACGGTTGAAACATCATAAATAATAAAAGAAATACCTTTAGAATATAAAATAGTCGTGGAATTTACAGGTTATTTTGTTCACAATAAAAAAAAAACTGACAAAGTAGTATTATAATGGGAAATGCATAAGTTATAAGGAATAAAAACCATATTTCTATCATTTTTTGATTCCATTCGAATTTTCAAGGCTATCAAATTATCGGAACAAATGGTCTAAACATCAAGCTTGAGGTAAAAAATCACTGCTTACTAAACAAGCTTTCAGATACTTTCTACGGAAATTGTCTATGAGTATTAGTTTTAAAATTATATGAACTTGAAAGTGGATAAGAACTGATTTTTTCGAAAAATCGTGAAAATTTTAAACAGCCATAACTTCTGAACCAATCGAAAGATTTAGCCCATCTTCGAACTTAACCGTGATAATCGCCCATAGAATAAATTTAAAAAATTTCATTAAGATCTGATAAGAGTTGTAAATGCAATCGTGTCCTAAAAACTGCGTTATATCCCACATATACATATATAACTTTTTTAACGAATCGTATTTTCAAACCCTACTTAAATAATTATGATAGGTTGTGACGATACTCCTTGAAAAATCAACCATGAGGACAAATACTATAGTTAGATTTATAAAAAATCTACCTAAAAAGGTACTTCTTACTCTGTCGAATAACAAAGAAGTACCCGCGTCAGAACAGCATTCAAAATTTGAATATAATTGTTCTAGAATGACTTTCTTACCAGAGACATGACAAGCAGCTTGGCGCAATCTAGAGGCGAGCACTGTAGTCATTACGCTGTTTCTGCCTAGCACTGGTGATTTTCTCTTTCCCAATATTTACTTCATCTTCCAAGAGTGAATCACGGTAAATCTCCATTGCTTGATTATCGATCATTAACTTGTTTCACTGTGTATCACCACAATTCTACGTTGATTTCACGTCGAATCACCGTAAGAAATTACCAAGACTCATCTTGGGAACTCAAGAACATTGAACTGTATCTCACCGCAAATCACTATGAGAAATCGGCGTGATTTCGCCGTGACTCACCGCAAATTACCGTGAAATCTCACCGTTATTTCACTCTATTGGCGTGATTAACCGTGATTCACTGTGATTCACCCTAAATCACGGTAATTCAGGACTGCCAGGACAGTGCATATTCACTAAGTCAAAGTGAATTTTAATAATTCATTTTTAGAGAGTAAAAAAAATTGTACATTTTTAGTAGATTTCATAGAAATCTAACTATTGTATTTGTCCTCATAATGGAATTTTCGAAAAATTTTGCTACCCCTCAACTCAGCTCGACGAACTGAGTCATAAAATACATTTGGTTCAAAAGTTGATGTATTCATTTATATATATACACTTATCCAAAAAATTAAAGGAACAAGAAAATTTTATAAATTTTTTAGTGATTTTTGGAGGGCTGTATTTTCGTGAAAAATGATCGTATCGAATAAATAAAAAAAAACAAATTGAAGCTTGAAATCTCTAGTTTAGAGATTTTTTAGCAAAATAATTTTCTGAGCCACGGTTTTTGCCAAATCATAAGAAATAGGTCGAGAAAAAATTTTTCTAAATTTTTTAGTTTTGTTTTTTAGGTCTACGAGGCCGGGAAAATTTTTCCAAAAAAAAACAATTTACGGTTCGTTTAGGAAATTTATTCAGCTACAATTTGCTTTTTTTCGTTTTTCTGTACGACAATTAGTTGCTGAGATATTAGCCTTCATATGAAAAAGGTTCCTTTTGTCTTTGATTATCGATATCTCAGCAACTAATGGTCACACAGTAATTTAAAGGGCAGTTTGAGAAACTTAAATAATTTTTCTACAATTTCTATTTTCGATTTTTTAAGAAAAAAAATTTTTTTATCCTTAATATCAATTTGAAAAACCCACAAAAAATGGCCATTTAATGTTGTCAGGTGTTTTTACAGCTTAATGTACCCCCAAAAACCCTGGAAATTTTTAGATTGATCCATCGAACCGTATGTCCGGGCCGATTGCTCAAAGTTTTACAAAACAATTAAAGCGACAAGTTTTGTTCCTTAAATTGTGTAATCATCTGTAAAGTGAGAAAATTAATTTTTTTGGATTTTCTTTCATTTTTGCGTTAGTTATTCGGTAAATGTGAGGTAAGGAGAAAAATAAATTTTTGTTCCAAAAAACGAGATAAAACAAGGATTTTTTCACTTTTTTTTTTATGTTTTACTCGATTTTTTTTTTGTTTTTTCGTTTTCGGAAAAAAAAAATTTTTTTTTTCTCCTTACCTCATTTTAAAAAATATACGTGGCATTAACATGGACGTGGATAGTGATAAATCGTTCATTCTTTAGCACATTTTTAATGTTGCAACGTTTCGGTCAATTATTTGATCTTTCAGGCGTCTAGAAATAAACATGTAATAAAACTAGTGCAGAATAATCTAATGTTCATATGCAATACTATATTTACAATGCTCCATACTAGACAGTTAATATTAAGCTTTAATGCACATTACAATTCATTACAAATTAACCAAATAAGATAACATCCGTTTGTAATAAAAACTTTTTAACACATGAAAATAATAAAATGTGACAATGTACGGTATCTTTGGCAGTCACACATATACTCCATCTTAGTTATATTACATAAACGTTCTCATAAAATACCTTAATACTCTAAGCTGTCCCTATGTGACGCTAGTCATAATGATAAACTGATTACCGTTAAATTGGGACATACGTTTTAATCTATCTTATAATAGTTTTACAGTCCTTCATATCGTTATGTAAATTACTTAAATTCCCCCTGTTAGAACTTTTATTTGCTGTTATATTTACCATAGTAAATATCATTTTAGTTTCATTCCTTTTGAGCCAACTATTTTCTTCATTACTATCCAAGTTTCCGATATTATCATATATGTATGCGTTCAAATTATGGACTTGATCTTTAATTTGGATTTTAAAAAATGTTTGATATGTACACGTCGTACTTTAAGTTCAGCGGCTGAAAATGTAATGCAATAATAGGTATATACTAATGAGGCGGAGCTCAGTTACGCGGGTTAGTCCCACTGAATTCAGTCACGTAGTTGCATTAAATTTAATATAAATAATAGCGGTTTGTGGGGCGACTGTATATCCAGTACCCATCTTTTCTTCCTCGCGTTCGATACATGAGAGACCATAATACACTGTTGATTCCCTTTCACTACATAACCCTTCGTTTGGGCATCAGCGTGTATGCATCTTTCAGAATAAATGTATTTGCTGTGTTATTATTTTTAAACTTAGTAAAAAAATTATTTATTATCCTGCTTATTGAGCGGAGGTGAGTGTTATCTATATGAAGGTATAAGTATATATATAAACACACTGGAGACATGAATATAGGTAATGTATACAGTTTTGTACGGCAACAAGGCTTAGTTAACGATTCCTGTCAAAGTCCGAAGGCTTATTACATACAAATATACATTTTAGTTGTTATTAGTTTTAGCAAATATACAAAGACGCTTCTTATTAGCGACATACTTATTCTTAGCAGCATTTAGATCGCTGCAAAACGTTTTCTTACATTTAGAGCAACAAACACCATGAAGCTCTTGGTTGTAAATAACTTTAGTAAATATTCCACAGAATTTTTGACCATTTCCTGCATTTTGATCCTTGCACAAAATATCCTCGACACAATATCCAAGACAAAATATGCCCAGACGGTATATACTCAAGACTAAATATCCCCATGTCAAAATGTTCTTGGACAAAATATCCCCGGACACAATATCTGTGGAGTTGGAAATTTTATTCGTCAAAATATCTTTACGAAAAATCTTTTATGTCATGAAAAATCGACCTTCGTTAATTGAAATTAGAAGAAAAAATTGTAAAATCTAAAAGCTCACGATTCGAGCGTTCATGTTATATTTTGAAAAGATGATATTGAAAAAATTTGACTTGCCCGTGTTTTTTAATTTAGCTATTTTATATAATAATTGTACGATCAAACGATCCCCACGAAGCTGAGCAGAGTTCGATCGAAATTATATGAAATGTCTCGTTTTCGATGATAACTTGTACTATACTCGATTATGAGTAAAATATCACAACGCTAAGAGTATGAATTTGAATTTTAAATCTTTTTGGCGCGTTCCGCGCCATCTAGATATCATGCTTATCTGTTACCAACCATTCATTTTCATATTGTTTAGTAATTTTTTTTTTTTCTTTTTATAGATAAGAAAAACAAGTGATGAAATATCAGTACTGAGGTTGTAATTTATATTAGTGATGATGATCATGGGCAAGGAGTTAGGTTTCTTAGGGAGGAAATGATTACTTCGAATGAAACGTTTCATATAATTTCGATCAAACTTCGGTTGATTGTACAATTGTTTTACACGTTTCGTTCTCCACGATAACTTCTAGATGTTTAGCGTAAATAATTCCAGCCTTAGTTATTCTTATTTTGATTTTTATTTTTGTTTTTATTTTTTATTGTTTATGATTGCCTGTATGTACTATTCTTTACGACTTTGGATGGGTTAATTATACAATTTTGCGATCATTTTTTATTTTTCTGTCCAGCCTGCTGTTCGTCGTATCGTGTCAACATTGACATCCTTTTTGTAGGCAGACGGCACTGCAGCGTACCTTGTACTATAGGTTGAGATTTGTTCCGTATTGAATCCTGCTTTCCCTAGCAGTGTTTAAATCCAGTGTCTCAACATTTGAGCCGATACTAGTCCGTATGGTTTTATTGTTGATATTAAAGCATTGGGTTGTTGGGTGCTCTTAGATTATTTGTATATTCTAAGAATTCTTTAATTACCGATGCCATGCATAAACCTCGTTTGTTTTTGAAATATGGGAATACCAATTCTGGTTGAAACGCTCCTACTTTTAAACTTTTATTATCTCGGGTATTTTTATAGTGGACCCTGATTTAGAGTATTTTATATTTATATTAATTAACGTCAGCGTTTGTAATCTGTGAGAAGTCGTTAAAGCCAATAAAGTAGCTACTTTTTTTCCAACTTCCTTAGATTTTAGGCTATTAAGTGGATGAAGACCATAACTGACGAGAAATAAATTGTCATGCGTAGTTAATGGAGAATCATGCATGAGCATGTATGATTATGCGTGATCATAGATGACCATACATGAATCATCGAAAACCATGCATGGTCATAGACGACCATGCATAATTCATGGGCAGTCATGTCTGATCATGCTTGACCATATATCAAAGGCAATGAACGTTCATGCATGAACCTGTACGCCTTTATATGATTTCACATGAGCATCCACGATCATAACAAAGCTAGCAGAGTCATACTGAATCATAGATGATCATGACTATGTTAGGGGGGAAAATAATAGTCAAACATGATTGAAAATAGCTTTGCATTATCATACATGAGCGTGCATAATTCAGAGGAAGTTATGTTTGACCACGCACGACTCATACAAAGTCATACTCAATCATGCACAACTGGGCGCTGTTAGTGCCTATTTGCGGCAATTTTAGAGTACTATATGTTATGTCCAATTAAATGTTTTTTTTATTGATTTAGTTTATTTCACAAATAAATTTACGAAACTCCTCTTTACAAAAGCACGCGGAAATGCAGCGTTAATTTTACCACCATTTCTGCGTATAAAAGTAGCGCGACGATTTTTGCAATAATGATTGATAAATAACTTAAAACTTGTCGTCATTCTCCACCAATGACGAAAATTTAATTTCTTCCATCAAACATCAATCAAAGTTTTTAAATAGCCTGACCACCATGGCTCAGGGCTTTAGTTGTTAATCAGATCTTTAGATCTCGAGTCCTACGGTCCACAAAAATGGTGTCGACAGCCATAATCTTATTGCAAAAAAATCTATCCTAGATATAGCCATAAGTAATCGTCCTTGATAAAAGGTACTTGGCCGATAAAGTCTTATCGTGTAGCAGTATTATTTTATTAACGATGGTATATTTTATATTTAGATTCAGTTAAATTGTAAATCGATCTAGATACTTGGCCGACAGTTTCATATCGTGAAGTGGTATTATTTTATCATTTACAATTAATTTCCAAATTTTACAAATTGTCAATTAACTTAGGTACTAGGCCGATAAGTCCTATCGTGTAAAGGTATTATTTTGTTAATTACAATGCATATAAAAATCTGTCCGGCAAGAGAAAATCTGTGCATAAGAGGCTGTAAGGCTACATAAAGACGCATTATAAAATTCTATTCTTTTATATCTTTTATAAGTTACATTCCTTGGTAACAGTTATAGTATATAAGTGCAGGTCAATTAATAAATATTTTAATTGAAAAGTTATATTTAAAGACAAGAGATCATAATTTTAACCTAGTGAGTTCATTCGAAAGTAGCATATAAGAATCTATCCTTCTACCCAAGTCGTGCCCATTCAACCAACTCCTTCGGGAAGAGGCCGAGTGAGCTGCAAAGTCCTGGAGGGATACAACCTATCGTGGTAGAAGAACGACTCGTCTAAAGGCAAGTCAGAGACATTTCTACTATCTAACCGTAATATTTTAGAGATTTAAAACTTTATTATGTCTTAATGTATAATTGTCTAAAATAGTATAAGCTAGTTATAATTAATTAGTTGTCATGTCGATTGATGTTT
>OZ024708.1:13164953-13177953 GCA_964016945.1 Microplitis deprimator | reverse complement strand
TCGCGCGCAAATTTACTTCAAGTCGCATGCAGATTATCGTTTAACCGACAAAAATGTCGGGACAACAGTCGAATCAGCACTTTGTTCGTGCGCTAAACTTCGCTCTCGTGGACAATCGACAACTTACCGCACTGGTTGTACAATATACTATTGTAATATTTTTTAATTCGAGTTAACTTTAAAGTCCTGCATCTAATTATATTTTTCACCAAAAAAATTGAAAAGTACTCATAAATGATCGGTTTAAAAAATTTTACTACCATCGGATTTTAGTGAGTCCGATTATATACAATTTTTCGGATCGAGTTTTTCCCGTAGATCTATTAAATTAGTTTTTGGAGACGTAAAAAATAAATTTTTCCCCGATTTCATATTTTAAGAGGCTGTAGTTACTAAACTTTGATAGTCACGACAAATGGTATAATTACAAAAATTGTAGAGCATAAAATTTTGTACAAAAGTGTTCTTTACATTTTTTATCCATTATCAATAGTTTGGGCGCTAGATGAGATTTAGTGCTATTTTTACGAAATTTTAATCTAAGAAGCTATTTGTCTAGAAATCTAATCGAGTTACGGACTCGACTTGAAGGACCTTTTTTGTAGCAAATTCAGTCTTTTACAAAAGCCCATACGTCAAAATGCAAAAAAAAAATTTCAATACGGTGAGTGGAAGGAAAAAGTTATAAAAAATTATTTTTCAATGTTATTTAAATGGGAAAAATAAAAAATGGATTAGCAACGGGTTAAAATCGAAATTAAGAGCTGCCATGCGGCTCAAAATTTTTGTTTTTTCACCAACTACAAGATTTTCAGGTGGGACTTGATAAAAAAAATTTTGCTCTAAAATGAATCACCCCAATATATATATATATATATATATATATATATATATATATGAACGTGGCAGCGCAAGTCAACCGTGTCTCTGTACAGTGGCATATACCTGTTTAACCTCTCATGTACTTAAATTTATTAATAATAGATAAATATAAATAACAACTGTTATTTACTTATTTGTTTGTTTGTTGATCTATTATCGTTTCCTACCAAGTCCATGTTAATTCTTTGAGCTAAATAATTAAGTTTTTATTTTTAAATATCTAAATATTTGCTTGCGCCGTTTTTGATAATTTTAATAAATTTATAAATTTCTCATTTTTGGTGAATTGTATAAGTTTTCATCAATGCATATTTTGTTATGTATGTATATTTTCGTTTCTAACCATGTTTACTTAAAGCTAGTTTATCAATGCGAGATTATAGTAATACGTTATTAGCTTCGTTTTTCTCGTACATTTATATATAAATAAGTATACTAACTATATTTGAATCGCGGATTAAGAATCTCGGATTGATAAACTGACCTTCACAAATTGGCTGCATCCTTAGTAAAAGTGAACAAAGGCCACCTTCGTTTTATATTCAGCGCGAGCTAGCGAAAAGTCAGAGAGGCGCTGAAAATTTTCGAAAAATCTACCTTCCATTCTGGCTGCCAGATGGCATTTTTTTTTAATTTCAGTTCTCTTATATGATTGTTCAATTAAAATAATGAATAACTCAAAAACTAATCAAAGTTTTTAAAAGTGGCAAAGGAACTTTATGCTTAGAATTACCTCCTTTATCTAAATTTTTTTCGCTGTCAAAGTAATTCTGGATCACCCTGTATATATATAGCAATGCTACAAATATATATATATATATATATATATATATATATATATATATATATATATATATATATATATATATATATATATGTATATATTTATTCGTAGCATCACTACAATGAGAAACGATCGATTAATTTCGGCAATCTACGTCGAACATCGATTTTTCCGTTTTTTGTCTTGACCTTATTCGTAGAGACACAATAACTTACACTGCTAGACTGCATACACGCATCGAAACATTTTCTATTGTATTCTTGATTTTACTGTGTTATATTCGTTCGTTAAATAAAGATATTTATTTAGCATATTTATATTATATTATATATATATATTATTATATTAGCATATATATATTTATTATATTTAATATTTCCTTAACCACTAGATATATATAATATGAACAATTTTGTTATCACGATAGCGCCTACAATTCTTACCGAATCCGGATGGAATTTTTTACATTTATTCTATAAGCCATTCTTGATCAAGTTCAACGATGGGCTAAATCGGTCGATTAGTTTAGAAGTTATGGCTGTTTGAAACTTTAACGATTTTTTAAAAAAATCAATTTTTATTCACTGTTGAAGTTTATATAACTATAAAACTAAAACTGATGGACAATTTTCGTGAGAAGTATCTTTAAGCTTGTGTAATAAGCTTCAATGTTTTACCTTGAACTTTATGTTTTGATTATTTCTTCCAATAATTTGATAGTCTCGAAAGTTTGAACATTATTAAGTAAATTAGAAAATATGGTCTTCAACCCAAATCACTTATGCATTTCCCATTATAATCTAGTAAGATTGCAATTTATGGTTCCGCGTGAAGGTTGAAAACGATTTATAACGATTTGAAAATTTTAATCGTCATAAATCGTCTTTAATCGTAAAATAATATTGCAATGTCTGGTTCTGCATGAAGATTAAAAACGATTTATAACGATTCGAGAATTTTAATCGTCATGAATTGTCTTTGATCGTAAAATAGTATTGCGATATCTGGGCTCGCATAAAGATCAAAAACAATTTATCACGATTTCAAACGATTAAGAATTTTAATCGTTTTTAATCCTTTTTAACCTTCAATTGACGATTTATGACGATTGAAAGCAATTAAAAATTCAATCGTTTGTAATCCTCTTTAATTATCGATTGACGATTCATGACGATTTAAAACGATCAAAAATTCAATCGTTTTTATCCATCCTTAATTATCAATTGACGATTCATGATGATGTCAAACAGTTGAAACATTTTCAATCGTCATTTATTGTATTTATTAATCAGAATATAAACATTCCAAGCAACAGTTTATATTTTTGTATCAAGATTGAATTTCTTCATTGGAAAGCTTTAAATATTTTAATTAAAAAACGAATTTTATTTTACGAAGAGAAAGTTTTTTCAAACAAAAAAATAGGATGCAGTAGGACCTCGTTATGTGACTACGCGTTATAAGACTTTTTCCCTTAATATGTTAACATTCGCTCGGAACGCTTCTTTCACCAATAACTCAATAAAAGTTTTGCGCCGAAACCTCGCTATAAGACTAACGACCTCTGCGACCAAAGTCGAGATAAAATGTACATACATAAAGATTGTAGATTAAATAATGTATTTTCATAAAGAATACTTAAAATTTCGTGGTATCACAGAATTAATGGACAGAGAAGAACGACAAAATTCTATTTATTTATGATCGTATACAAAATAGATTCAGTGTATAATAGAGTAGAGTTAAACCGAATGCATAAATGAGACGCAAAATGGCCGTAGCCTTATAGCGAGGTTTGGGCGCAAACGCTATTAAGCACAATAGTGGGGGTACCCTAATTCTAAGAATTTTTTCGCCTACAGCTCCGAGGTACTCTTATAACGAAGTCATACTGTATTTTAATTTGAGAATTTATTTTTGGAAACGACTTTTTTCTTGACCCAAGAATTCCTGTTTTTCTGTGTAGATATTTGTATTTAAATTTCTGTTTGTTCTAAGAAATCATTTTTTTGCTGATTTTAATTACTTACTGTTGTAATGATTAATTTATAAATACATACCAGGACTGGTTGGTGGTTGGGATGTTGGAAAACTACGCATATTCAAAAATATAACAATATTTTTATTTGGGTTACATGAATAAAATCGTTGATTTAAGCTATTAATACTGACAACTGTTTGAGCTCGTGAATGCGTGATAAATTGAGTTAGTGAGCTCGAGTATTTAATGAAAATTGATTGAGATAATTATTTTGAGTTGAACTAAACACTTGATTGATTAGTTCAATGCTATGAGAATAAGTAATGTGAAATCAAAGGTAATTGAGCGAAAGTTAGTTTTTTAACACTTAAGTAATTTCATAATTATTGTCATAAGCACCAAACGCGTACATATTGAGCTTATTGAGATCCCGAGTTATTGATTACTTAGTTGATTTGGTTTCAATGAGTTTAGAATAAATTACACTGACTAAAATCTACTTGTGAACACGTCGTAGCATGATTACAGAGACTACCGAGCGAGAATTCGAGTTTATATAAATAATTAAGGATAATAATAATGTGAATAATTATAATTTAGAGTCTATCAATTATGTGAGAAATTGTAATAACTATTTAAATAATGATTAAGCACCTGTAATATTTTTCGTATGAATAACCTCTTGAAATACGTAGTCAGTGATCGAAGGAATTCTTCAGTTCTTGATTAATTTTATTTATGAATTCTGGTGCCTCAAATTATATAAATAATTATATTGTAATGGGTCGACTTATTTTATGAATTAAATGTGGTCTTAATAAAACAAGGGCCCACACATGTGTAAAACTTAAAGGTGTCTTACGTACCTGTCCAGCTATGTTCAGTAATCTCAGGACGAGGATAAACCCCGTACTGGACCACGCAATATTAAAATTAGAAGAGAGATCTTATACCTAACTTATCAGGAAGGTTGATATTAAATTAATAAAATATGTTAAATTTGGACAATGAAACTATGGCATTTATTTAACGAAGTCGCTTTACAAATAATAAATGAATGAAACCATAAACAATAATTATAAAATGACTGATGAAACTGACCCGACTTGACTTTACAGAATACTACTGACTCGAGTGAATTTAAAACAATTGACTCGACTAATTAATTACATAAACGACTCGATAATCATAAAATATTATTTTACAAGTAAAATAGTTAACCCGACAATAAATAAACGACTCGACTCACTTACTCCAACAATTCCAATCCAAATCAGTCCTTCTTTCCACCGAACCTTTTCCTCCATGACCAAAACCATAACCAGTCCTTCCAAGTCCACCAATCCTTTCCAAATCCACCAGGTCCAATCCACAATAATTATTAATATAATAAATTAATTAAATTAAACTTAAATAAACTTAAGTAAAGTAAGCTTCCACGAGTCGTGGGCTTCTGTGCTCTTGGCCCATTACGAATATAATATCAGCACGTGTAGTAGTAGTAGTAGTAGATGGTAGTCGAAAACCAAGATGGTAGTGGTAGAGCACGTCCGTCCACGGCGGTTGCTGCGAGCCAAAAGAGCGATAGCTCGTCGTCTCTGGACCTCTCTATTCAGGTTGGCCAACTCCTAAAACCAAACGTCGAGAAGCTCGACCGTAGCGACCCCGGCGCGTCAGTGACTATTTTCTCAAATGTTGACAGTTGTTGAAGAAGGAGGCCGGTTCTTTTGGCGCGAGTCGAAATTCGAATTTAAACGCTAGGTGGAAGCATTCCACCCCGTTACAATATTTATATTGAGCTTGACGAGTGCTTGTTTAATTCATTAGTGACTTGAAAAAAAAATATCTCGAGATGAGTGCAAAATAATAAGACTACATAATAAGACATTTCTAAACACATAATCCATGACAATATCAGCTAGCACAGGGCTCGCTGGATTTCCCATGCTTGTGCTCATGCTTGTGCTTGTGCCATGTGATGACATTGCTGGTACAGTTTCCCATCAAATTGAAAATAACTTGAGTCAAAACAAAACTCGATTAGTTTTAAAACGAAGTCTTTATCTTTTAAACTAATCATTCTCGACCAACTATCCCATTACTCGTTTATGACATGTAATACCAATATTTTGGGGATATTAGTAAAAAAAGATACCACGTCCAAAGAAACCAAAACATAATTGGGTGGTAGGCATATGGTCTTAATGTATTCAGCAAGTTCGAAAGAGTTCTTGACACAGAAATTAAAACTCCTGGTAATCGGTGATAAAATATTATGGAGCATCTTAACAAGATTGTAACACCGTGAACCAATACCACTTACGACAGGTCGGAGATTGCAGCCAATCTTATGTGTTTTTCTCAAACCATATAATCTTGGCGCAATAGAATTCCGAATTTTTACTTGCTTTACTAAATTCTCGTCAATCACTCCTTTTTTGTTTAACGAATTAGCTAAAACATTAGCCATCCGTTGAAATTTAACAGTTGGATCTTACCTTGTTAATTACCTTATACGTCGTTGTATCTTGTAACATATTATACATTACTTCCATGTACTCTCTTCTTTGCATAATAACAGTAGAGTTTCCTTTGTCAGATTTAGAGACAATAATATCTCTATGCTCTTTAAAAAATCTGCACGTTGTCACGATATCTCTACTAAACTGGTCAAGCCGTATTGATTCAGGTTTTTTATGATAATTGCTAATAATATTAACAATCCGCTAACGAAGTACATTTTTTTCATGTTCCACCAGTTCCGCTTCTTCAACTAGAGTCGGAAGACTGTTCACTATGGTTTCAACATCTTTAATGAGTACTACTGGATGGAAATCCTTCTTTCTAACTGGTAGACCAAACTTCGGATCTACAGATAAGACTCTTTTTACATCTTCTGGCAAGACTAAATCAGTATAGTTGAAAATGTAATCTTGATCACGTGTCCTGGTCTTTATGCTCGACGTGCCATACATCAATTCCCCAATCTTTTTGATATTAATGATCTTTACCTGATTAAAATGTTTTTCATACAACTTCTTCGATGTAAGCTCCCGACTGGCAAAGACAACTTTATCCATGTTCCTCCTAAGATTCAATTCTAACTTTTTGCACTGCTCAGCCATTCGATTCACTTTCCAATCAGTAGCCTTTATCTCGAGTCTTAACGGGTTTTATACGTAGCTAACAACTGATGTTTTTTCAGTTGGCTGTTAGGCTGTTGGCTAGTTTATTTAATTTAATAATCGTTTGATATAAATAATAAATAATTTTAAATATTGTTGTGGTTATCAAATCAACAATTGGTGAGCGCAATGGAGTTTATATTAACAAAAGATCGTGTATTATGTATTTAAATAATTTTGACAATCGTTTAGACATTATTGAGGTTAGTTAATTTTCATAAATAGTGTCGTTCATTGGCAGTGTTCATTAGATTTACATATGTTGTTAATTATTATATTTTTCCAGAGCTTAATAAAGTCTTAAGAATAAACACGAAACGTTGCAATTCAATGATTGTTTAAATTGATTTAACTGTCTTTGTCCAAATACCCGTGATCCTTATATTTGTTATTTAAAAATCTGGAATTGAACCGTATTAGAAAATTAAGATCGATATTTTATTTTTTAAATTATTCAAATCACTAGAACTCGGAAACTATGGACTTTAGCGACTTAACTCAAGGACCTTTTTTGAAGGGAATTAAATTTCCTATAAAATTATTATTAACATATTTAGTACAATTTCATTAGTTTACGTTTTGCAAGCCGAAAAAAGTCCATTTCATAGGAAAAATGACTTCTGCAACGGACAAAAGTGAAACAGCTGGAATTACAGCTAAGTAACTATGGGCACTTCTGAAGAGCACCAAATGCCCTACAATTTGCGACCAAAAACGCGTCAATATCATGAAATGCAGCTAAGTACTATAAAGTTAAAAAAAAAGTAATTTAATTTACGTGTATTTTAAATGGGAAATCTTTGAAATCGAATGGAAAGTACTTAGGATTGGAATTAAGAGCTCAAACTTAGTAGGAATTTTTGTTTCAGCATAAAAAACAATATTTTCTCACCTCCGGGCGGAATGCGTCAACTTTTATCCCGCTGTGCAAAACAAAGTTGCCGCTTTCCGCCTCCATCGAAGAGAAAAATAGTATACACTCCTCGGGAAGTAAATAAGAAAGCCTCAGATCACATGTAATTGTTGGCCGAGGCGAAGCCTCGGCCAACAATTACATGTGATCTGAGACATTTCTTACTTTACTTCCCTAGTTGTGTAATATACTATTTGCTTGATGAGCAACGAAAAAAATACTTTCGCCGGAAATGAAGCACCCTAATATATATAGATATATATTTTTTTAAATTTTATATAATGAAAACCTAAACATGCAAACCTTCTCAATAAGACAATTTATAGATAAATTGAGAAAAATATAGACAGCCCGAACTGGGAATCGAACCCAGACCATGTCGGTATTGCACCGAGTGCTCTATGAGTTAATCTATCCGGTACTATACTATATTTCGTTCAATTTGATCTATAACTTATTGAGCCACACCGTCCATCGTACGGTAATACAGCAATTTTATATAGTGGAAACCTAAACATGCAAACCTTCTCAATAAGACAATTTATAGATAAATTGAGAAAAAAAACAAATATATATATATATATATATATATATTAGGGTGTCCGTTACTTATCAAATTAGATTTTTTTACTTGGCCATGATATAAATCATTTATTTGTGATCCAAAAATAATAAAAAACGAATCAAAAAGTTTATTATAATGCTGTTTAACCCTGCCTAAGTAATGATACATTCTTATTTTAGTACAATGAGAGAAATTTTATTACTCGCTTAAAAATAAACGCACAGCGATGACCAATACATATTTTTGTAGGTAATTTCCCGCTCTTCAAAAAAGATCTCATATGTTTTTTTCGTGAATTCAACTGTTCAAGAGATATTGAAGGTCAAAGTTTGATTTGTTTAAAAAAGTTGACGTTTTTGTTTGAAATTTGATAACTCTCTAACGCCTAGACATAAAATTAAGCGCAATAAATTTTCTTGTAGTAAATTTATCGCTCTTTAAAAAAGGTTTCTTGCACTTTTTTTGTAAATCCAACCATTTAAGTGATATCGAAGCTCAAAGTTGATAGATTTAAAAAATAACGTTTTTCGATTAAAATTCTATAACTCTTCAGCATACAGATATTTTCTCCGGCTGTTGACTATTTATTGTCGGAAATTCGCCGCTCTACAAGAAAGGTCTTTTTGATATTTTTGATAAACTTAACCGTTCAAGAGATATTTAAGCTTTAAGTTGAAAGAAAAGTTTCACAAACCAACTCAAACTTTTGCTCTGATGATAAAAAAAAATTTCTTTTATTTCGAGCTTGAATATCTCTCAAATTTTATGTCTAGGTTTTAGAGAGTTATTAAATTTCAAACAAAAACGGCAATTCTTTTTAACAAATAAAACTTTGACCTTTAATATCTCTTAAACAGTTGGATTCACGGAAAAAACATAAGAGACCTTTTTTGAAGAGCGGGAAATTTCCTACAAACTGTGTATTGGTCATCGCTGTGCGTTTATTTTTAAGCGAGTAATAAAATTTTTCTCATTGTACTAAAATAAGAATGTATCATTACTTAGGCAGGGTTAAACGGCATTAGAGTGAACTTTTTAATTTTTTTTTATTATTTTCGGATTACAAATAAATGATTTATATCATGGCCAAGAAAAAAAATCTAATTTGGTAAATAAGGGACACCCTCATATATATATATTATATTTCACACTTAATTTTTTCGATTTCAAGGTCGATCTTATAACGCAAAGCGAATTCAGACTTTGTGAATTTAAACTGTTCCTTTATTTGGTTTTAACGTCAGGTATCATAGAAAATGCCCTTTCTGCTGCAGCGTTTGAATGAGGAAGGGCTCTTATGATACTCAATAAAACCCGCGAAAGAAATGCCAATCGACAAAAATTTAGTGGAAATGATGGAATCTTCCAAATTGTATACCGAAAAGAAGAAGCCTCAGTCTCAACAAATGAATGTACAGGCATATGATAGTGGTAACGATTGGGAAATGGATGAATCGTGAAAATCATCGACTTTTTTTCAGCTTTTTCCACTCTAGACAACTATTATTGTAATTATTTATTCGCGGATATTAATCAAATTTAAATTATTTAATTTTCATATTAATCGTCAACTTTTTTTCAGCTTTTTCCCAGTGGAAAACTTTTATTTAAAATTATTATTTTGATTATTATTCGTCCATTAATAAAACTAAAATTATTAAATATTCAATTATAAAGTTAGAGCTTTAAGCTCCGATGTATCATAAGTATTGTGCGATATTTGAAGCTTTAATTAATTTATTTATTTTAAGAAGAAGGTAAAGCCTTCAGCTCTCCTTCCACCTGAATCTAGTCTGGTTTTTAAAGCTTTAATTAATTTATTTATTTATTTTAAGAAGTTAGAGCCTTCAGCTCTGCTTCCACCTGATTCTAGTCTGCTGTTTGAAGCTTTAATCATTTTATTTATTTCATAAGAATGCAACAGCTTTAAGCTTTGCAATTTAATATTAATTTTATTATCATTTAAAAAATTGTTAACGTTCTTTGAGATTTTGGGTTTATATTATAGTTGATAGGCCTCTGAGAGACCCACCATAAAAAAAATGGGAACGCATCATGATACACAGTACCTCATGGGTGATGTGGAAACCTGTGTCATTAAAATTATCAAATAAAAAAAAAAAAATTCGAATTAAAAAAAAAAAATTGATTTTTGGTCGCGGAATCGAACACGCGACTCTGCGAACGTGATGCTAAAATGATAGCACGCGTCCATCGATCCTACTTAGAAATAAGAGACGTGAGGTAATATAAAAGTCGTATTTTAGACTTCAAGTAAAAATTAAGTCTAATAATTATTATAAATAATATATAATTATATTATTATATATAATTAAATGATTAATAATAATAAATTAACTATAAGAACTACGGATAGTAGCATAAAAATGATAAAAAACGATAAATAAAGTCTAAAAATTGCGTTTTGTTATTTATTTAAATAATATTGATAAGCTTTTTTTGTAAAAATTAGTTAAGGATAATTAGAAAATAATTAATTATTAAGTAGTTTAAAAAAAAAATAAATTTGACTCAGTCGCGGTTGTAAACACACGACTTGAAGCTCCTGAAACAAAAACATTGTCGCACGTCCACAGAACCAGTATAACAATTGAATGCAACAGCTTTTATAAAAATTGTATTTGAAACTCTAAGTAACTATTAAAACTAATAACTAATATTAATAATAAATAACTTTTAATAATAATTATTTATTAAAATTACAAATAATAATCTAAAATTTATTATTAAATAAAAGTACAATGAGAGGATTATGTTTTAATATTTATTTATTCATTTTACAGCCATTTAAATTTGTTCAAAAAATTTTTAATCATCAATTAATTAAAAAATTTGAACAAATAAATATTTAAAAATTTATTACGTTAAAAAATAATAAAAAAAATCAAATTCGAGTGCGGATTTGAACACGCAACTCTAAGCGGGTACGAAACGACGCATGGTGGGAGAAACATTTCTCCTCCGTTTGTCTATAGCGCTCGGTTTCTCTCGGCTTCTTTCGGTTTCCCGACACACCGATAGACATGATTGCGTGTGCGCATCGCGCGCACGGCGTTCTGGAAGGGGTAAAAATATCGCACGTTCTGGCAGCACTGGTTTTCTAGTTATTCTTATATTTTAAAGATCAGCTTCACATTCGCTACTCTACCCCATTCTCAATAAAATTATCGTCCGGATAAAAATTGTGTTGAAAAAATCGAACTTTATTGAAATTAAAATCTTTTACAATTTTGGTTCGATTCCGCTATGGTCCCATCACGCCCTATTTATTACCCTACAGGTAAAAAACATCATAGCTCAAAAACAACTCTGTAGGGTAACGCAAAGATAATGAAAAAATAAGAAAATAGTCTGTAATTTAATTGAGCTAATCATTGATAAAAAAAAAATATTCTGCTAAGAAGTTAATTGATGTACGTGACTCTATTTTCGTGTTCAACGGATTAAATAAATAAAATTAAAAATGTAACCCTCCTCTTGATTTAATGGATCTTCAATGGGAATGGAAACAGGTTCAGAATGGAACAGAAATTCATTTTTCTCCTCTTTGAAGGACTAGGAATGGACTCTTTCTCTCCTTTCCTAATGCAATTGGAAATATAATCTGCACATAATAAAGTAAACAAAACGAGTATCTCTAACATTTTATTAAATTTCATATTCAAACACATTTTATCGTTACATTTTATTATTTATCAGTTGATAACTTGTAAACTTTCGTTGTGATCAATTTAGTACTTTTTGATCTTACATGCTCATGTTCTGTCGTTCGATTCATCCAGATCATTTTCCGATATCTTATCTCGAGCTAACATATCAATGATCCTGAATATCACACATTGCAACGAATTTAATTTTTCTCCCTAGAAGTTCCTCGGGAACTCTCCAGAATATCCAGCTATCTCCCAGAAGTCATGCACTACTTAAGAAAAATTTTGACCATGTTAACTCTGGATAAATTCCTTAAATAACGTTACCACTGAGATCGTTCAGAGCCCTCAGCCAGACTTCTTTCAGAATCTCGGGAACTCTTCAATAACGTCTACAGTGTGGTTAATCAGAGTCCACTGCCAGACTTCTTCTAAGGCCTATACCAGTCTTCAGTAAGTCGACCAGACAAATTTTTCAATTTTCTTACATCGAAAGAGATATCCCAGTCTTACTAATTGACTACAGAATTCTGGGAACATAGACACAGAGTGGGAATTATCCCAGGAAATGTTTGAAAAACTCCAAAAAGAGTTCACTCCATTTACAATAGACCTCTTTGTGTCGAGAATCAATAAAAGATGCGATATATATATATATATATATATATATATATATATATATATATATATATATATATATATATATATATATATATATATATTCTAGATTTTGAGGTTCGGAGACAACATTTGTAGATGCATTTACAATTCCGTGAAACTATAAAAACTTTTACGCATTCCCTCGGTGTCTACTTAAAATATCATACAAAAAATTCCCCATCCAAAAATAATCATGCTAAAATACCATAAAACTAAAGTATTCATTGACAAAAATAACCTTATACAAAATTATGAAATATAAAAATAACAATAAAAATAAAAACTATATAATAAAACATCTATTCAACAATATTTGCAAACATCAATCGACATGACAACTAATTAATTATAACTAGCTT
>OZ024708.1:13119241-13164753 GCA_964016945.1 Microplitis deprimator | reverse complement strand
TGACACCTGAGGCAAAATGGTGCCAGCCGAAAAATCGAAAAAATGATTCTTTCAAATTTTACCGTCAAATTAAAGAAAATTAATGTATTTCCCGCATATTTAGCCCTACCCATAATACCTGAGGCAAAATGGACCAGCCCAAAGTTCTGAAAAATGATTCTTTCATAATTTTATCGTCCCTATCCAAAAATTCCTATAGAATCCACTCAACTGCGACAAAAACCGCATAGAAACCAATACAGTCTATAGGATTCTATGCGGTTTTTGTCGCAGTTGAGTGGATTCTATGGGAATTTTTGGATAGGGGTCAAATTAAAAAAAAATTAATATGTTAATTCATTTTTCGACTGATTTTCTATAGTTGGGGCAAGTTGGGCCACTAAAATATTCGGAAATAATATTTTATTTTTTAATTGATAACAATTCAATTAAAAAAAAAAAAAAAAAAAAAAAAATTATCATTTTTTGGAGGGGGGCCTCTCTGCCCCACAAAAAAATTTTTTTCTGCCTTCGTATCCACCAATGTTGTAAAATGTAAATTTTGCTTTATGTATTTTACATAAAAAAAAATGAAATATAATGAAATTTGATCAATTTTCAGAATTTTTTTTTTTCAACTTTTTTTAAGGGTACCCCCTTTCCCCCCCAAGCCCTATATATATATATATATATATATATATATATATATATATATATATATATATATTTACTAGCCGTTACCCGCCCGCTTTACTGGGCGTAAATTAAAGTTAAGTGATAATTTTTTTTTTATGATTAAAATTATTTCTATAACTATGGCATCGACCTACTACTTCCGCTGCAATCGTATTGATATAATCGTAATAAGCTATACGGAACTGATGACCCAATGCAATTAGAAATAATAACACCACAATTAGAACGATGGGATGAAAAAAATTAAAAATTTTTTTTTTTTCGAGTTAAAAATAAACGCGTCTTTGTCATCAGATCTCGGATAAAATAGAGCAAGATCCCAGGGCCGGCAGACGTCACATATTTTCTGACAGACGAAATGTGGACGATTGAGTAGTGTTAGTATGTACTACGATCGTATGACTACCTGCTTGCTTGGTCAAACGGCCAATTTCCAAATATCAGGTGATCAAGGTACATAAAAACACTACTTACTTCACGTAAATTCTCATGGCTGATTTTCACGTATGTTTTACACAATATAGTTAAAAATAAGTCGTCAATACTCCCAGACACTTTCCGTTGGCCATATTGCTTTGCAGACGCTTTAAAGTTCCTAAAATAATTAGTTAACTTTACGTAAATTCTGATACTCCATTCTTATGTATGTTTACCAGACACATATTTTAAAAACTTCGACAAGAAGACAGACCGATCCAAGGGGCCAATCATCCCCTAAACTCAATTTTAATACCTCTGTGGGTGGAAGCATGAGACTGAGTGAGACCGATTGTGCTGTTAAGGCCATGAAAATTAATTAAGCAGATATTTTTTAATTTTTAGACCTTTTGTTAAATAATAAATTATGACAACAAAAATTAACATGTAATAATTTTAAAAAATTAAAAATGCAATTTTTTGAAAATAATACTAAAGTTAGCCGACGTCTTTAATTTTTTTTTTTCATTTATTAATTATGTTACGTCCAGGTAGCAGGTACCGATATGAACATTTATTATTATTTATATTTTCGGCCCTAGTCTTTCGACCAATAGACCGGAATCACACTGTGTAATTATCTGGAAGGTTTGTTTTGAAATGAAAGATTTCAGATAAATAAATTAAATTACTATATATTATACAATTGAAAATTTTGATGATATGAATACAATAAGACCTGATATTATTTATAAAAGTATTAGGTGGCTAGTCAGCCGACTCTAATTTACAATAAAATTCGTTCCAATAACTAGAGAGGACTATAGAATTTTGAATACAATACAACTTCTGTGATTTTTCCGTGTGTTGGAAATGTTTTGGTATTTTGAAATAAAATAAACTTAAAAATTACAGTACCTGAATTCGCAGCGACTTAATTAATTTAATTTTTTCATACACTGACCCTAATATCTTATTCGCGTTATTACAATTCTATTTACGTTTTAAATTTATTTATAACAACCACGAAATGAGCCGAGAAAACTAATCACTTGTAAATAATTAATAATTTAAGTGTGAGAACACTTGTAGAAAAACTAGTGCGGAACTAGTGTAAAATAAACTTAAGTGTGAGAACACTTGTAGAAAAACTAGTGCGGAACTAGTGTAAAATAAACTTGAGTGTGAGAACACTTGTACAAAAACTAGTGCGGAACTAGTGTAAAATAAACTTAAGTGTGAGAACACTTGTACAAATACTAGTGCGGAACTAGTGTAAAAACGTATGTGAAGACACTGTGATTTGAACTTCACTGTCTCAACAAAACTTCTGTCCTGGACTAGACTGAGACTAATTATTTTCGATTTTACGTCCCTTTTTATGTGTTTTACCTTGTCCTATTTCATCTATTGTTTGGGGGAAATCTGTGTCCAATCGGAACACAGTTCCTTTGGGTCCTGTCCCTTTCCTTATGATTTTTCTTTTGGAAAAGCGGTAAGGGCACACCCCGATGCGGGCCTATGTGCGTGCGCAACTACACATACGCTCACATGTACAATATTTTATTTATAATAATAGTTTAAATTTATTTATTATATTTTGAATATTATGTTAATTTTAGATTTTTTACTTATTTATTTATAATTTATTGTGCAATGGCTTACTGTCTATTCATTTATTACTTATAAATTTTTATTTCAAAGTTTTAATTTTAATTAGAAATAAATTTTTATTGAATGGCATTGAGCCTCGTTAATTATTAATTATTATAAATTTTATTAATTCGTATAAAATTTATTATTAAATGACGTTAAGCCTAGTTAATTATTATTTGTTATAAATTTTGTTGATTCATATAAAATTTATTATTGAATGACGTTAAGCCTAGTTAATTATTATTTGTTATAAATTTTATTAATTCATGTAACATTTACTATTGAATGGCGTTGAGCTTATTCTTTTATTTATTATAACTTTTATTTAAAAGTTACGAATTGTAGTTGACAATAAATTTTATTCAATTAAAAATTTACTAATTTTAGTTCGTATAGAAAAAATGATTATTGGTAAAACTACAATTTATGGAATTAGCATTTATTGGTTGACTTAACTAAAGTTGAGAATTATTTATTTAAATAATTCTTGTTAAAATTATATTTTAAAAGTGTTTCATTTAAATATTTAAATTTTATTTTCTTAATGACTATTTCGTCATTAAGATCTATTTTTGTCTAGACATCTAAATTTTTCTTAATGGCTATTTCGTCATTAAAATCTATTTTGTCTGTTTGTTCTATGATACCGAGATGTCTCGACACAAGTGCACTTAAAATGAGAGTAAAGAATTAAGATTGTGTAAAGATTACTGCATTTGTTTGTAAAAATTTCATTCTAAAAATTTATTTACTTCTTACCCATTTTAAGTACGCTTTTGTTGAAAAATATTTTCAGCTCTTTTCAAAGGAAAGTACTTCAAGGTGACCTTTGGGCCTTTATAATTGAGAGTCATTAAAACTACATTCAGATGTTTGCTCCAGCATCTCAATGAATGTTAGAACAATTAAATCTAAATCTTTAAAAAGCATCATTAAACTTACATTACGTCTTATCAATCTGAATTTATTGATAGTAAAATTTGGTCGCCTACTAAATTTTTATAATAAAATAAAATTGAATATAATAAAAAGAAAAAAAAAATACAAAGTTCAGCGTCTGAGCTGGACGTAACAATTAGAACTAAAAAATATTTTTTTAAAATTTCACATAGTTTTTCAAGTTTTTTTACAAATGAAATTTTTCTTTTTATTTTTATGTAATAATTGTTTCAATTAAAAAAAATTCTAAATATTTTTAGATGTCAGCTGACTTAATTTTCATTTTTTTTAAAAATAATTTCTTAGAATTAATTTAATTAAGTAACATCACGTCAAGTGGACCCCCCATTTTCCACTTGATCATAAAAATTAAATCTATGTATTTTTAACTTCCCGCTAAGAAAATCGAAGATTTTCAAAAATTTCGGGAAGTTATTGTTTTCACCCCGATTTGCAAAAATCGAAATTCCAACAAATGTCGACGTTTTGAGGTTCTAGGAAGCTATTTTGACTAAATTCCAGATGATGTCCGAGTGTATGTATGTATGTATGTACGTACGTAAATATTCTGTAACTTTTGAAAGGATGAACCGATTTTGATCGTCAAGGTGTCATTCGACGCGGCTTGTTATTTACTATGAGCACTGAAAATTTGAGCTTATTCGGTAGTGTACGTTCAGAGATATTTAAAAATATTGTTATTAAACAAATTTAATTTTTTCAAACAATATCATGGATAATACAATGAAATAATTTTTTACTATTAAACTGAAACAGGGAAATCTAACTAATAATTAATCGTAATTATTAGTTAATAATTACTAGTAACGGGAAAAAATGATCAGATCTGATCAGATATGAGCAGGCATGAGTCTTCAGGTCTGATTAGATATAAAAAATGACCGGGTCTAACCAGACCTGGCCAGGCATGTTCAGGTCTGATCAGGCCTGGTCAGGCATGGACATTTTTCATGACTGATCAGGCCTGATCATTTTTTCCCGGACATGTTTAAGTTTAATAATAAAAAATGATTTTATCGTATTATCCATGATATTGTTTAAAAAAATAAAATCACCACTTGACGTGATCTTAATCAATTAAATTAGTTTTAAAAAATTATTTTGAAAAAAAATGAAATTTGAGTCACCTGACATCTAAAAATTTTTAGAATTTTTTTTAATTGGAACAATTATTACAAAAAAATAAAAAGAAAATTCCATTTGTAAAAAAACTTGAAAAACTATGTGCAATTTTTGAAAAATATTTTTTAGTTCTAATTGATAAATGAAAAAAAAAATTAAAGACGTCGGCTAGCTTTAGTATTATTTTCAAAAAATTGCATTTTTAATTTTTTAAAATTATTACATGTTAATTTTTGTTGTCATAATTTATTAGTTAACAAAAGGTCTAAAAATTAAAAAATATCTGCTTAATTAATTTTCATGGCCTTAACAGCACAATCGGTCTCACTCAGTCTCATGCATCCACCCGCAGAGGTATTAAAATTGAGTTTAGGGGATGATTGGCCCCTTGGATCGGTCTGTCTTCTTATCGAAGTTTTTAAAATATGTGTCTGGTAAACATACATAAGAATGGAGTATCAGAATTTACGTAAAGTTAACTAATTATTTTAGAAACTTTAAAGCGTCTGCAAAGCAATATGGCCAACGGAAAGTGTCTGGGAGTATTGACGACTTATTTTTAACTATATTGTGTAAAACATACGTGAAAATCAGCCATGAGAATTTACGTGAAGTAAGTAGTGTTTTTACGTACCTTGATCACCTGATATTTGGAAATTGGCCGTTTGACCAAGCAAGCAGGTAGTCATACGATCGTAGTACATACTAACACTACTCAATCGTCCACATTTCGTCTGTCAGAAAATACGTGACGTCTGCCGGCTCTGGGATCTTGCTCTATATGAAAATATCCGTTGATTTGTTTGTGAGCTAGAATATTCTAAACAAAAAAAAAATTTTTCCCGTATTATTTGAATGGATAATAGAAAAATGGATTGAGGCAAACCTCAATATTATTATTAAGAGCTCGAATTAGTGCTAAAATTTTTATTTCAGGTATAGTTTCAATTTTTGGATACCATTAAAAATAAAAAAAATTTGTTTTTTGTCAACACCCTAATATATATATGCATAAATTTTTCAATAAGTGGTGTTTTTTGGAATCTACTCTACTTATCATGATAGGTTATGGTAAAATTCTTTCAAAAATCGATCATGTGGACAAATACAATAGCTAGATTTTAGAAATTCTACCTAAAAGTATACCAAACAGAATTATCAAAAATTAGTCATAAAACTTGAAAGTTTACACCGAATAAGACAGATACTTAGCGTTCACACAAGCATGACAGCTCGTTACTAGACGTATTTCGATTGCATCTCCAATCGATTGGGTATCGGATTCCAAATAATTTTCAGTCAAGCGTTAAACAAAAGAGCTGTACTCTATAATTTTCTTACACTTTATCTGAAAATAATGATAAAGCACGTCAAAGTGAAGAAGAACTATAGGTGATAGACGAAAATTGACCAGAAATTTATCAGTATACTTGAGTAGTAAAATCCAAGATTAAACCATTGACATTTAAAAAAATAAATCTACAAATAACAAAATCAAATATAAATATTTGAGTAAGGTAAACGTCCCATTATCCGCTCACCTTTCATTGGAGTAAGATTAGTTAAGACTAATTAGCAAATGAAATGAAAAATGATTTTTCTTTCTGGTTTATTTTTCGTAGTTTTAAAATACTAGAATGCAATTTAAATTTGAAGATTAATGTTGACAATTGATTATTATTGAATTTTTTAATAGGCGAGGGCTTACATTGCCTGTTGACTGAAATCGTGTTTCATCGTGACTTGCATACTATATTTTCCTTGATTACCTGCATTGCAACTTGAAGTTATAGTGTCCGAAACAAGTTCATTTCAAACTAATGTTGTGATCAACGATTAGCGTAAACTTAAATTGTGATTTGCAATTTATAATTAAGCAGAAACGATGAATACTATTTATTATTCACGCTAATTTTTATAAAAATCAAACACAAACAATCAAAAAGCTACGGCTGCACTCAAGATTAAGATTATATTGATCTTGTCTTGATCTCGTCTTGACTTATCAAGACGAGACCAAGACGATACTATAGATTGCAATATCGAGAGCAGGACCAAAACTATCGAAAATCTTGTAATGTCTTGACAAGAACCAATACAATGTAATAAATATATGTGAAATAGTTTTATCGCCCGAGGAGCTCGTGGCGCACGAAAACATTATTGTCGATACACTTTTGAGCTCATCAAGGTCAACAATAGTAATGTCGTATGTTCCATTGCGAAAATTCAAGTTATAAACAATAACAGAAAGAAAAAATGATGAAGTAAATCGTTGTTTTTTTTTTTAATTTATATCAGCAATATCTTTGGAAATAATGAATCGATTCTGACGTTCAAGGTGACATTAGACGGAATTTTTTAATTACTAACGTTCAAAGTGAAAACGTCATCAATCAGTTTGAAAATTTAGATTTTGTTAAAAAAACACTGCAATTCATTCAACAACGATTTCTTTTGAACGAAAGAACCGATTTCGCTCAATACACATATACATTTACGTACACTCGGACATCATCTTGAAATTAATCAGAATCACTTCCTAGAACTTGAAAACGTCAAGATCTGTCAGAAATTCGATTGTCGAAAAAAAAAGACCGAAACCAATAACTTCCCTATTTTCTGAAAATTTTTGATTTTTTTTGAAAGGAATGTTCATTGAAATTTTTAACAGTGAGTATATAATAAGCACTTTAGATAAAATAATATGATTACAAAATTATTGTTTACAATTACTTAACATTATTAATTTTATTACATGGAATTAAAATAATATTTTAAAAATACTATTGAAGCTCGTTTATTCTAAAAAAGAATGGAGAATTCAATAACAAATTCAAGACATTTTTAAAAATTATTCCAATTTAAAATACAAACCAATGAAATATGATTGTGTAAACTAGTTCAAATTAAGTTAAAAAAAATTCAGAGTGAATCAAGACCAAGACAAGATCTTGACAAGATAAGACAAGACGACATAAAGAATTGACTGATTTTTAAGATCAATACGAGAATTACATTTTGAGTTCGAGATCAAGACGAGAACGAAAGTGCCGAAATCGAGAGAAGATCGTTCCAATCTTGTCTTGTCTCGGCTCGAATGCAGCTCTACACAAAGTCAGAGATGTCATTCACGTAAATAAAATTGATAGTCTGAAATTAGTATTAAACGAATGACAAGATCAGAATTGAAATTGCGAAAGCCTTTAGTGAGCGGACAGAAACATTATTTGCTGACTGAAGGAATTCACAACTTACGTCTTTGCTTATATCCATTCACGGCATTTGGCTGAAATTAGCTTGTTTTGAATGGCTGAAGTGACACTAAAACTTCCGATGCTGGTATCATAAAAACAAATAATGACAATAATTATTATCATCATGAGTAGTTTAAAGATAAAGGTCATTATTTTTAAGTAAATAACGAAATTATAGTGTGATGGGTTTGATTGGAAGTTAAATACATAAACGATTAAATAAAAGAAAAAGTTAAAAATTTCTACTATAAAATCATTTTTGATCTGAATCAAGTTTATGACATCTTAATGACTGATATAAAAGACAATCGATTTTCACCGTTATAAAAGTTTCAGTTATCTTGATCAGAAGATATATTTTTTCATACAATTTCATTAGAGTATAATTATATACATTCATAAAATAAAAAAATACATTTTTCTATAATTAATTATTATATTAAAACAATGTGATATTGATAGAAGTTTTTTTTTTAAGGTTAACCTGCAAAGAAATAAAATATAAAGGAAAGGATCCGGTAATACTTAAAACAAGCTTGGTGGTCCCTAGTTACTTTTTTGTGATGGGTAAGGTAAGGCAAAGGAAAATGATTGACGCGATCTCTATTAACCTCTAGCTTAGCCACGAGACCACGCAGCGTCTTGTCGTATATCTAATATCCTGTGTGATAGAGTTTAATTCTGGTAGCCAGATAACTTTGTGGTAGCACAGTATAACTAACATAACATAAAAATCAAATAAAGAGAAGAGAGAGAGAGACACGAAAGTTGATTGTGGTATCATTAAACACACATGTACATTCCATTCGATTATCGTTACAACGACATCTGTTGACCATTAACACCTATAAGTAAGAAAATTCTTCTATTTTTCAATAATACAATTTATTAATAATAAGATAAAAAAAAAAAATTAATAATGTCGCTAATACTATTGACAAGATTTTAAATCAATAGTTTTTTTTTACGACTATAGTTTTATTTTAATATTTACACTATTGGCCCTTGAATGACACGTTGGTGTGGGGTCTCGTAGGTACAATAAGGTGAGAGCTAATTTTAGCTTGGAAAAATGACCAAGTCTTTTTAGAATCTCTCTGTGAATGAGTTCTGTAACATGTTGATTATTCTGACGAAGGAGCCCCAAAATTGAATGTGCATGATTTTTATTAAAATATAATAAAAACTTTGAACATGTTCTGGGGTTAAAATGGCACCCAGTGTAATTTAAGCGTTAAACTTATCACCATATATGTTTTTAATATGACAATAAAATTAAGTAATATTTTTTTTTTGCTAAATGTGGAGACTTTATTGACTGTACAATGAGAAGTAAGATAATTTAATGATACATGTATACATGGATATATGAGAGGTCTAAAAATATTTGCTTTTAATATCGGTCATTCATAAGTACATGGTTTACGCAGATCTATACACTGAACATCTTTCCTGTTGGCGATAAATCATGCAATGGTATTCCTTTATTTAGTTATTTTTTTTTTTTATTAGGAAAAATATTGTTTAGTTTGTCTGTAATGGAATACTTTTTAAATAAATCGAGTCGATATCTCACTTAAAAATAAAAATTAAATATAATTAAATAGGAGTTTATGCTACATGTGTAATAAGGAGCAAATAATCTGACGATCATGTTGTCATGACATGCGCGCAAGGCTTATGACGTATTGACATGAACTTCGAGCGAATGGCTTGATTAAAATTGACATGTTTACTTCTTAGTCCATCTGTTTAATACAGTTTTTTTTACAAACCCTGCTGTGAAAGTAGAATTTTCGAGAAGAAAAAAGTTGAAATTTTATTTCAAATCGAATAATTTAAGAATATGATAATTTTTGATATGATTTATATTTTGTAAATGTTTGTTTTTTTATTCCAGTAACCATGAACTTCGAACATGTGTTTTCAGTGAAAAATTGTAAGTCATAACTAGGGGGAATCTACGGTTTCCGTGGCGCCGCAAAATGACCATGGATTTTTGTAGAACTCGATGAAATAAGACTTTTTCAAAGAATAAATGTATGTATGTATGTATGTATGTATGTATGTATGTATGTATGTATGTATGTATGTATGTATGTATGTATGTATGTATGTATGTATGTATGTATGTATGTATGTATGTATGTATGTATGTATGTATGTATGTATGTATGTATGTATGTATGTATGTATGTATGTATGTATGTATGTATGTATGTATGTATGTATGTATGTATGTATGTATGTATGTATGTATGTATGTATGTATGTATGTATGTATGTATGTATGTATGTATGTATGTATGTATGTATGTATGTATGTATGTATGTATGTATGTATGTATGTATGTATGTATGTATGTATGTATGTATGTATGTATGTATGTATGTATGTATGTATGTATGTATGTATGTATGTATGTATGTATGTATGTATGTATGTATGTATGTATGTATGTATGTATGTATGTATGTATGTATGTATGTATGTATGTATGTATGTATGTATGTATGTATGTATGTATGTATGTATGTATGTATGTATGTATGTATGTATGTATGTATGTATGTATGTATGTATGTATGTATGTATGTATGTATGTATGTATGTATGTATGTATGTATGTATGTATGTATGTATGTATGTATGTATGTATGTATGTATGTATGTATGTATGTATGTATGTATGTATGTATGTATGTATGTATGTATGTATGTATGTATGTATGTATGTATGTATGTATGTATGTATGTATGTATGTATGTATGTATGTATGTATGTATGTATGTATGTATGTATGTATGTATGTATGTATGTATGTATGTATGTATGTATGTATGTATGTATGTATGTATGTATGTATGTATGTATGTATGTATGTATGTATGTATGTATGTATGTATGTATGTATGTATGTATGTATGTATGTATGTATGTATGTATGTATGTATGTATGTATGTATGTATGTATGTATGTATGTATGTATGTATGTATGTATGTATGTATGTATGTATGTATGTATGTATGTATGTATGTATGTATGTATGTATGTATGTATGTATGTATGTATGTATGTATGTATGTATGTATGTATGTATGTATGTATGTATGTATGTATGTATGTATGTATGTATGTATGTATGTATGTATGTATGTATGTATGTATGTATGTATGTATGTATGTATGTATGTATGTATGTATGTATGTATGTATGTATGTATGTATGTATGTATGTATGTATGTATGTATGTATGTATGTATGTATGTATGTATGTATGTATGTATGTATGTATGTATGTATGTATGTATGTATGTATGTATGTATGTATGTATGTATGTATGTATGTATGTATGTATGTATGTATGTATGTATGTATGTATGTATGTATGTATGTATGTATGTATGTATGTATGTATGTATGTATGTATGTATGTATGTATGTATGTATGTATGTATGTATGTATGTATGTATGTATGTATGTATGTATGTATGTATGTATGTATGTATGTATGTATGTATGTATGTATGTATGTATGTATGTATGTATGTATGTATGTATGTATGTATGTATGTATGTATGTATGTATGTATGTATGTATGTATGTATGTATGTATGTATGTATGTATGTATGTATGTATGTATGTATGTATGTATGTATGTATGTATGTATGTATGTATGTATGTATGTATGTATGTATGTATGTATGTATGTATGTATGTATGTATGTATGTATGTATGTATGTATGTATGTATGTATGTATGTATGTATGTATGTATGTATGTATGTATGTATGTATGTATGTATGTATGTATGTATGTATGTATGTATGTATGTATGTATGTATGTATGTATGTATGTATGTATGTATGTATGTATGTATGTATGTATGTATGTATGTATGTATGTATGTATGTATGTATGTATGTATGTATGTATGTATGTATGTATGTATGTATGTATGTATGTATGTATGTATGTATGTATGTATGTATGTATGTATGTATGTATGTATGTATGTATGTATGTATGTATGTATGTATGTATGTATGTATGTATGTATGTATGTATGTATGTATGTATGTATGTATGTATGTATGTATGTATGTATGTATGTATGTATGTATGTATGTATGTATGTATGTATGTATGTATGTATGTATCTCTCGGGAGAAACCCAACTCCTAGAGAGCTCGTCCCCGGGTGGCGGATAGGGGAATGCCCTCACCGGATTTCCGGCGGGTAGGGGTGAAATAAAATAGCCCCCGCGGACCAAAAGAGGTGCGAGGTGGAAGGACACCTCTATAAAACAACCACACAACAAACTTCGATGAGATGAGTGATAAGAAAGAGGAAATACCCCACGCGGACACGCCTTCATTGGCTATCTTTGCCGCCGGTTCCGATCGGGTGAGAGCCCCGGTGGCCGACGCAAGCTCCACGGATTGTGGGGGGAGCATTTTATCACTTTCTGAGGCGGTAGGGAACCAGGCCGCACAAGCTACTGGAACGTATGGTGATTCTGGTCCTGGAGCAGTAGATATGGACACTGAAACGCTGGCTAACACGCCTTCCGAACCTGTTAACTCCTGACAATGAAACAGCACTCGAGAGGCTTGGGCCTAAGATAGATGAGCTGATGAATTACATCAAGGGACGCAATAACGTCCACGGAGAAATTAAACGTCTAGTTAAATCAATTGGCACTGCATACTGCCTGGCACGGAAAGACGTGTATGCGACGCCAAAGAAGCCACGACAGAATACTGCTTCGGCTATGCAAACGTCTCCTTGGATGACTACGCACGATTTGGAAACGCCTACGATTTTGGAGCAGTTCTTTACTCCCAAAACAATTGCGTCAGTAAATATTGGCAAAAGCAAAAAGAGAGCCTTAACTACACCAAGTCAAGACCCCATCTTAGACGGTCGGGCCTCCAAGAAACCAGCGACAGAAGGCAGCTGGACAGAAGTCAAGTCAAGGACCACGAAACGGAAATCTCAAGTGCAAAAAAATTTAGTAGATCCGGGAGAGCACAGCAAGGCACTCTCAGGGAAAGGCGCTGTCGAAGCCGAGCACCGGAAAACTAAGAGGAAGAAACCTAAGACAGCTCGTCAGCAGGCTGTTTTAATCAGACCAGCGGAGGGTAAATCCTTTGCTGATCTCTTTAAAGAAGTTAAGGCTAAAGTTAAGCCAGAGGAGCTAGGAGCAGAAATTAAATCTGTCCGGCAAACGGCTCAGGGAGACGTCTTACTACAACTTGGCCGCAAGACCAAGGACTGTGCAGAGTTTAGCAAAGCGATTAAGGAAGCTTTGGGAAACTCTGGCGCAGTTAGAGATCTAATCCCTAAACTAACAGTGGAAATTCGAGACTTGGAATGCACAACCACAGACTCGGAAGTGCTAGCTGCACTAGTTCGTGACCTGGGAGAAACTGCTCAAGCCAGTAGAGCGTACCTTACGAAGAAAGTGGTAAGAGGTCAACGAATGGCTATTGTCGAGCTCGAAGAAAGTCTTGCCCGGAAACTGCTCATGACTTCGCGCATCAAAGTCGGTTGGGTCAACTGTAGAGTACGACAAAGGGCAAAAGTACTACGCTGTTTCAAGTGCCTAAGCTTTGGCCACCAGTCTAGTCGATGTAAAGGTCCAGATCGCAGCAAAGCATGTTTTAGATGTGGCGCTGATGATCATAAAATTGCTACGTGCTCCGTAAAACCACGGTGTTACTTGTGCATAGAGAATGGAGGTGAAGCAAATGCCGAACACACAGCTGGCTCTGGTACGTGTGCTGTGTTTCGCATAGCGCTGAAGAATGCTAACAAACAGCTAAAATGATTACGATACTGCAAGGTAATTTGCGCAGGAGCTGGGCAGCGCACAATTTGCTGTATCAACTCTAATCAGAACATAAGGCAGATATCTGTATCATCAGTGAGCAATATCAGGGTGCACGGAATAGAAATTGGTTTTCAGACTCTTCAAACACCGCCGCTATATGGATCTCGAACCCAAGTTTAATCGACGTCATTGACAATGGCCAGGGAGAAGGTTTTGTATGGATAAGAACATCGTTAACTTATTACATCAGTTGCTACCTTTCACCAAACGAAGGAATAACTACCTTTCGCCGGAAACTAGACTCCCTCGAGAAATTTGTTAGGGGAATAGATGGAGAAACAGTTATTGCCGGGGATTTTAACGCTAAGTCATCAGCGTGGGGTATGGACTGGAGTGATACCCGGGGTAACGAAGTTAACGATATGGCAGCTAGACTAGATCTGACTATCGTGAACACCGGGCAGACAACGACCTTCAGAAGACCTGGATATCGTGAATCGATTATCGATATAACGCTAGCAACACCGAAAGCAGCAACCAGCATCCACGGATGGAGAGTCTTAGAGGACTATAGTGCTAGTGACCACCAATACATCCTCTTTAAAATTCTGGACAAAAACCATGATAAGGCAATCTCTCCACTTTTGCCACCTAGATGGAACTCAAGCAAGTTGAACGAAGACAAACTTCGGAAGGTACTAGCGGTAAAATGGCCATCACTTGCAAATAACTCAGCGTTGGATTCTAAAGCTAAAGTCGAAGCTTTGGCTGAAAAGACAATGAAGGTTATCACGAAAGCATGCGAGGAAGCGATGCCTAGACGCGCCCGATCGCGAAACAGAAGACCTGTTTACTGGTGGACACAAGAAATAGCGGAGCTCCGAAGATCCTGCCTGATTCTACGTCGGAAGGCGGTCAGAGCCCATAAGTGCCAGAGCCTCCGTACGGATGGGAATGAAACCTCCCTTTACAAAGCTGCGAGAAAAGCCTTGAATAATGCGATTAACAGCAGCAAAGCTTATCATTGGAAGGCACTGTGTGCGGAACTAGACGAGGACCTCTGGGGCCAGGCTTATAAAATTGTAGCCAAACGCTTTGGCCAATTAACGCCAGAAGCTCCGAAAGACGCCTGTTTGATGGGAAATATTATTAAGGATTTGTTCCCACAGCACCCGGAAAAAAATCGAACAAGAGTCTACACACCAAGCGACGCAATACCTCTTTTCACTGTAGAAGAACTACAGAGCGCCGCGAAATCCTTAAAGAATGGCAAAGCACCGGGACCGGATGGTGTGCCTACAGCAGTCATCAAAGTCATTGCGCGAGAATTCCCTTACATGCTTCTAAATGTCTACAACGCATGCGTCGAAACAGGGACTTTTTGCACTCGCTGGAAAAAACAGAGATTGGTGCTACTTGACAAGGGAAAGGGACCCCCTGTAACCTCATCGTCTTTCAGACCACTCTGCATGCTCGACGTAACCGGTAAACTCCTTGAAAAGCTTATTAAAATGAGACTGTCAACATCTATTGAAAATTCAGGCGGCCTTGCACGAAATCAGCATGGCTTCAGAAAAGGGCACTCGACCATTGGAGCCATTGAGGAAGTCCTAAGAATTGTTAAAAACGAATGGAGTAAGGACGTCAGATCAAGAAGAGTCTGCATCTTCATCACTTTGGACGTCAAAAATGCCTTTAACTCGGTCGGCTGGAACGATGTTCTAAACGCCCTAGACAAAGACTTCAATGTGGATGAGTATATACAGAGGATCGTGAGCGATTATTTTGACGAGCGGTATCTTGAGTACAACACAACGATGGGCACCCGAACTGTTAAAATAACAGCCGGCGTACCCCAAGGATCAGTCCTCGGCCCAGACTTCTGGAACGTATGCTACGACGAGCTACTGAAGATGCCCTTGCCAGATGAAACATACCTGGAGGGGTTTGCGGACGACATCGCAGCCCTTATCATAGCGCGAGATGAAGTTCAAGCACGGCATAAAATAGGTGAGCTAGTTGAAAAAGTATGTAATTGGCTGAAAAAGCACGGTCTAGAACTAGCTGCACAGAAGACTGAAATGGTTGTGCTTACGAGACAGAGATGGTTTGAAAAGCCTTTCAGTGCGGTAATCAATGGCGTCCCTATTGCCGCTGCTAAATCAGTGCGATATCTCGGAGTTTTAGTCGATGAAAAACTGACATTTGGAGACCATATCTCGAAAGCAGTCGAAAAAGCCAACAACATCGTGAGTAACCTTTCTAGACTCATGCTAAATACCTCTGGTCCAAGAAGCTCTAAGAGAAAAATGTTACTCAGTACAGTGCACTCAGTACTGCTCTATGGTGCTGAAATTTGGGGAGATAAATTAGCAGTAGACAAGAATCGCCGTAAGGTGGCAGCAGTTCAAAGGAGAGGCGCCCTACGTGTAGTTTGTGCTTACCGAACAGTATCAGAAGCTGCAATACTAGTTATCGCAGGTGTACCTCCAATTGACCTTCTAGCCGAAGAACGAAAACGGTTGCACGAACGGAAGAAAGAAGGTCCAGTGACAGCAAACACTAAAGCCGAAGAGAAGCAAAGAACCTTGGAGACTTGGGAACGACGATGGCAGAACGCAAAAACAGGAAGATGGACAGCAAGGCTGATTCCGTCGGTAGCTGAATGGAAAGACAGAAAACATGGAGAGATAAATTTTTATCTTACGCAATTCCTGTCTAACCACGGTCTGTTTAACGCCTACTTAAAGAGACTGAAAATTCGTGAACAGGCTGAATGCAACTACTGTCCTAGCATAGAAGACAACGCTCAACATACGTTTTTCGAGTGCAAAAGGTGGGAAGCTGAACGCGAGTTAGCATGGCGATCGTTGCCAGCAACTCCTACGCCGGAAAACATTGTTAAATATATGCTGCAGAACAAACAGCAATGGGACGCAGTAGCCAGATACGTAGAATTTGTGCTCAAAGCCAAGAAAAGAGAAGACGAGCAGACACAGCTCAACCAAGGGTAAGCATGCATAAATGAAGCATGAACTAGGATCGGGCCGAAGTAATGCGAGAGCGGTTCCAGCCCGATCACCTCCAACTGGAGGTAGTAAGAGAGGAGGTTTTTTAGTGAGTAAGAATCTCACACTACTGGTACAACACCCCCAGCTCTTCTAATAGTGTCCAGTGTCTTTTAGAAGATTTTTCCACCTCTCAAAAAAAAAAAAAAAAAATGTATGTATGTATGTATGTATGTATGTATGTATAGAAATTTAGTGGGGTCCAGGGCTGAAGCCCCGGCGGGAGTTGGGGGGCGAAGCCCCCACTTCATAAAAAATATTTTTATATGCAACAAATGTAACATAATTAAATTTTAGTTCAAACTACGAACTAAAATTAATTTTGATGATTTTAACAAAGATAACTTAATTTATAAAATATTTTATAAAAAAATTTATCAATGCCCAGATCGCACTACAAGGACGTATCATCAATTGCGTTTTGCACACACGAAAAAAGAGGATTAGTCAATGATTGTTCTGAGTAAAAAAAATTAAATTTTTACTGAACCCAATTAATAACAACTTTTTTATCGCCTGTTTAAAAATCATGTTTACAAACATGAATTTAGGTTTAATTACTTTGTTTATTATGAATGCAGATGAATATTGAAGTTGCTAACTGACTTAAGTCGGGAGGTTGCTACCTCATTTTCATTACGAATTTCGACTTGAGCAGTTACTTCTTGAGTAACTCAAAAATTACCGCAAGTCGGACGTATATCAATACGAATTAATATTTAGAATTAATCATTTCAATAATACTAAACGACCGAGTCGGGTGGTAATTAAATTACTAGATACTAACGTTACTAGGTATAAGTAATTTTATAAAACGTCGTGTCTCAGGTTTAGGTTACAATTCTACAGCCAAGAACTTTTTCTTACAGTATTCAAATTGATTTTAACTTTTGGTTTATATAGATTCATTTAAACATTCAGCTTTGGTTTATATAGAGTCAGTCACATAATTAATTTAAATTTATATCGAGCCACTTTATTTATGATAGAAGTCGCACCGATTTTATTAAAACGCCGCGACTCACTTAAGTCGGGAGCTGTCACGTTCTGGCTCTAATTAAATTTAAATAAAAATTTTAGAAAATTTTTTTTTGAAGTCTCGAATTATTTATTCGCCACGGTGGACGAATAAACGGTTCGACACTTCTTAGAATCATAAAGAAATAATAAATTAATAAATCGTTACTTTGTTGGAGATATTATTTTATTCATCACCAACAATGTAACGGAAATCTCTTGCGATAAGAAAGTCGCCGTGGCTCGCGGATAGTCTAAACAAATGACGATGCATGAGACTCGGGCCACGACGATTCTCTCATAGGAAACCTGAGATGCAACGTTAACACTTTTGATAATGTATAATACCAAGGAGCGACAGAATCAAGGCAGTCGATCACAAGATCTAGTAGAGCTAAGAACTCTACACAAACCTGCTGGCTTGATCCTGTCACTCGGACTTTAAGGCAAAATATATATACGTATTTTATCAAAATACGCACTCCTTATTTTAAACTTTGGGCGCTGCTACCGGCAGCCCAATAATCACATACCTCTGTTGGGCGCCGCCGCATTCGATTGCTACTAAGAACGTCCCAATCAGATAATCCGTTCGAGAGATATCATTGACGGAATAATTAATGTAAAATCTGTATCTGCTTTTTTCATTGAATAAAATCATAATTACTGAACAACATACCTCAGAACTAATATGTTCATTTTTATGGAGGTCATTGGAAGTGACTGCTTATAAATCATCACGTTCACTCGTACCACGACATACTTACACGATATAGATACAACGTATCACGTAAATTTATTTTTAAGCTAATTGTGAATAAATACCTAAAAAGCGCTTATTTATTAATTATTTAAAGCTCTTTAAATAAGGGGGTTACACGACTAAATATCCAGGACAAAATATCCACGCCAAAATTATCCACCGCCATAATATCCATGAGACATGATATAGTTTCATGATATAGTTTTCATGATGTAGTGTGATGAAACTATATCATGTCTCATGGATATTATGGCGGTGGATAATTTTGGCGTGGATATTTTGTCGTGTATATTTTGTCCTGGATATTTAGTCCTGCCACCAATAAGGGAATCAAAGGTATTTACGTGCTCGAATGTATTATTATGCTAATATTTTCGAGCTCTTAGAGCTCGAAAACAGCGGGAAGTTTCGGGGCTGGCCCGCAGAGTCAACCGATGCCCAGATATTTTTTTCTATATTAAAAAGTAAATAATTGTATCTCAGTATGGAATTTATAATAAGTTCTAACGGTAAACCCATTTTAGTTATTAATAATTTTAAATATCGCAAGGATAAAAATCTTGCGAATAATGTTCAACGTTGGCGTTTTACTAAAAACGATTGTAAAATTTTTTTGAAGTTAGATCAATATAATAGTATACTTGAGAAAAATGAAACCCACATTAATCACGATTCTATTCCATCTGAATTATTAGCGCCCAAAAAAATAAGTAACACATTGAAACGTAGAGTTATTGACGATCTATTCATCCGACCTTCATAACTAATTCGTCAAGAATTACGTAAAAATGATAGTGAATCGTTATCGGTACACGATTTAAAGCGAATAAGAAAAACTATTAGTCACGCGAAAACATTTCATTTCCCAAATTTACCAAAAACATTCGATCAATGTCACGAGGCAGTTGAAAAAATGAATTTTAAATCGAACAAATCAGAAATTTTTTTCCAAATTAATGATAGAGTCAACAATATAATTGGTTTTTCTACTCCGACGAATCTTCATTGCTTATCTGAAGTAGACACAGTCTTTGTAGACGGTACTTTTTTCAGTTGTCCAAAACCATTTCTACAACTTTTCACTATTCACGGGTTCAAAAATAATATGTATATTCCATTAGCTTTTATTTTATTACCAGATAAAAAACAAGAATCATACAAAAAATCTTTTGAAAATTCACGGCTGCTATGAAAGAATTAGATCTTGAATTTAATCCTAATGTCATTTATGTAGATTTTGAATTAGCAATCCGTAATGCACTAAAAATAAATTTCCCAAATAGTACAATTGCAGGCTATCGGTTTCATCTTGCTCAAAGTTGGTGACGAAAAATTCAAGAATTGGAGTTAACGCAGGATATAGAAATGTAGATTCCATTGAAGGTCAATTTTTGAGAAATGTTTTCGGTTTACCTTTCTTAGATCCACGAGATATTGATGAATGTTTCATAAGGGAATTTATGTCACGAATGCCTCAAAATTTAAAAATTAAAAAGTTTTGCGATTATGTAATTGATACTTATATAGCAGAATATTCAACGTTTCCAGCAGAAGTTTGGGCTGCATATTCAAATTCAGTTATGTGGACTACAAATAATTGTGAATAATTCCATTCACAATTAAATTCAAATTTTAACAATGCCCCAAATTTATTTTTATTAATTGAAACATTATTAGATTTTCAGACAGAAATTTATATCTAAATAAGAAGTAGTTTTCAGCCAAAAAGTAGAGAAATAGAAAAAAAGAAAAGTTTCTAACAGAACGATTGTTGCTTTTAGAAAGTAATAATTTATCTCTATTCGAGTTTGTCCATGAAGTATCGAGAAAATTTTTGCCAATTCAAATTTAATTTTTTATATCAATTTTTTGCACTAATTCAGTGATCATTTAATTTTTAGTACAACTTTTCATATTTTTCATTTTAATGCCACATATTTAATATTAATATATAGCAAGAACATTGGGTTCTTAATATTTTTAACCACGCCAGTAGAAATTAATTCTGACTGCCAGTCCTAAGCCTGGGAAAAGTGTGAAGGGAAATATATCGAATAACATTAAATAAAATATTATGTTTTTAATTTATAAAATGTTTCAGTAATTCACTAAATTTTATGGAGGCCTATTTTGCCCCCTTTCCTTTACTATATGGTAAAAACATTAAATTATTTAGTAGCTAAGGGGACATAGTTCTTATGGGATTATTTCGATACAATATCAAATGTTGTTAGATGGTATAATTGATAAATGTCACATGACAGATTGTGACTTTGTGAAACTATATGGAATTGAACTATATTTTTTAAATTTCAGTTGGTTATATTACCGGTGAAAGTTTCCAATTGGTGAGACATAAAATTATTTCCTGAGCTCAAGTCGGACGAGGAGATTACGACCTTGCGCTCAAGTCGGACGAGGAAATTACGACGCTGCGCTCAAGTCGGCCAAGGGTATTATGACACGGCGCTCAAGTCGGAATTTCCAGGTAGTTCACGCTAAACTCGACATCGTCCATTACGGACACCCGACTGAATACCTGCCCAGAATGTAATGCTTTTTCAATCTGGCTAGACATTCGTAAGCCTGGTTGAGTGTATGATCAGGTAAAATGGTATTTACCAGCCTAGACTGTAATAGGGTAACGGTAATGGTTCGTTTCAATTTTTTGGATAGGCACTTTATCGGGCATATAGCCTGGTAAAATCTTTACAACCCGAATAAAAAATTTCTGTGATGAGAGATTATTAAGCTAGCTTGGGTCGATTTCGGGCAAATAAACAGGCAAAACTTCAACAGCCTAGTCAGGTATTCTATTAGGCTTCAGCAAATGCCCTAACTAGTTTTTTTCTTAAAAAAGCACATCCGGTTGAAATTTGATTATATAATATTTAGATTAAAAAAATAAACGTACAATAGTTTTTCATCGATTTATATTATATTTATTTGATTGAAAAAAAAACTTATTATTTATTCCATTGTGTGATATGTTATTATTAAATTGTCATGTTATTCGATTTTTCAATACAACTAGATAAATTTTTTAAAATTTAGAACACATTAAAAAAAAATTAATACTTTTAATTATTATAATTATTATTATTTTATCTTGCTTTTCGGTTATTGTTCCGCTCTATCCAAGGCTGATCCAATCGCTACTAGTGCTTCATTATCGGAGACTATGGCAGTAGTTGCAATTAATGAAGCTAAAAACAATTGAAACCAAAATTTAAAGTACATCTTATAAATTTATGAAATTTGTCCATCTAATATATAAAATTCTCGTTTATATATAAAATTCTCGTTTATATATAAAATTAATGAATAACTCACATTTTAAAACTTTCGTGAAATTCATATATTTTATAACAATTTTATTTTTCACTTCTTTTTGGGCCGTAAAGTTTAATGCCATATCCCGACTTACTAAAAGCTTCAAAAGATGCATAGTTGTGCTTGTAATTAATGTCAAACGCTTGACACAACTTTTTAAGAGGTTTTCCTATTGAATAAATATTAAATTTATTCTTACATGCTAAGAAATATATATTCTGAATGTGATATTGATGTAGAAAATTATCTTAGTCATAATTCGATAGACAAGGCAAATATTTTTGTGTTAAAATCTAACCAATTATTCATAAAATTTACACTATAAGTGAACATTTATAGATGCGTACAAAGCTATTGGAATCCATTTTTGTAAGAAATTTGTTTTTCTAACGTGTACTGTATTACTTACTGGACTCGCCTCGTACGTAGCAATTATATTCAGGCCACCCTTCAGGAGCATTAGCGTCATTTATTAATAAATCTTTGAGTAAACCTGCATCTTCATCATTGTTGGGCCCAGGCATAAATTTCGTAACAAATCTTTTCTTTTTATTATCAAATCTTATCCACTTATTTAACACAATATCAACCGGTTTACTACTTTTTAGACCACGTTTAGTAAATTCTATGATGATGAAAGGACCATCTTGTTTCTCACTAATTATCGAACTCTACAAAAAAAAAAGCATGTGACTTTTTATTGCAGTGTAGGAATAAAAACCTTAAAATAAAAAAAAATGGGTACAATATTATTCTGAAAAAATGTTTCAACTCATGTTCAACTTTAAATCTAAAATCGTCATTGTAGAATATTTTTTAGAATATGTATTATAATAACCTCGTTCGATGATGAAGATATTTTTGATTATTATATCCGTTTATTTGATTAATCAAAAATTAATAGTCGTATTATAATATTAAAAACAAAGCACTACAAAGGTTATTTCAAACGATGATATGATCTTTCATACTTCACGACGAGTAATAGAAAATTATTAAATTTTCAAACTTTTAAGGACCTTTTCCGTAAAAGGCGGCTTCTACTTAAAATTTGAAATATAATTTACTCTATATAGTTTCCATACTATATTGTAGAATAATGTACATTCTCTGTTAAATTTACAGTATAGAATCTACAAGATAATATCTATTTGTAAATGCACTACAAGATTGTATACTACAACGCAAGCAGTCTATTCACTCTAAAATATAATATCTACATTAGGATGGCGCAAAAAAACCAACTATTTTTTTTTTTTCCATCTCACATGAAAATTTGTTGGCTTACGATGTTTTAAGAAGTCTCTCCAAAAATCAGCCTGTTACGTCCTCGTCACCCTTCAACCCTTTACCTGAAGATTCCGAGGCAATTAAAAATAGAAATTTCATGAGACGACGGTGGGATGCATCGTACCACGAGCATGGAAGTGAATCACCAGCCAAGGTCAACATCCAGGGCACCACCAGAGTCTTCATGAAATTTTTATTTTATTATATACGTTATATTATTATTGTATATGGACCAGGTGCATAATGCCAGGCCAAATATTAACAATATCTGTAATTGTTCTAGTAACTTTCATTTATGTTAGTTTTATTATACGCGCATGTATGCATTTCATATATATATGCATACGTGTGTGTATAATGCACTATATATTGTGCATTCATATATTATACATTTGTACGCATACATTTATATACGAGTACGTAGCATAAGCTACTACAACATAATTATCGTCGTAGGATAGAATGAGATAAAACGAGAAGAAGTTCTTCGGAGTTTATTCTCGCCTAATACCTTCTGATGAGAACCAACGTCTAAGAGAGCCAATCTCACCCTTAAGAATTTTCTTTTAAATATTTATAAACAGGGAATAGGTTGATATTTAGCACCCTGAACAGTTTTTTTATACTTTTATAAAATCATTGTATCACGTGTGCTATCTATCGAACTTATTCCTTGGTTTTTACATTAATAATTTAAACAATATTTACTGCTGACGAGATTAAATTAAATAACTTGGTAATCAAAATTTTAACGATTCAAACGAAATTAAATATTTTAAATAAACAATAATTCTTAGAAGAATAAGTATCGAGATAATCAAAATTTGCAGTCTAAACAAAAAGGCTGAGACCTCATCTTGGCGTTGATTCTCACCACCTCCACGCCACTTATAGAAGTTAAGGGGGGAAAAATAGGGGGAATTAGTGAGGAGAACAAAGCAGTTAGAAAAAAATAATTAGCAGTCGAGTGACAGAATTTAATGAGAAAGATCTGCTGATGATCTTGGAAAAATAATCCATAAAAATTATAAAATAATTCTATAAAATTTGTAATTCTTAAATCAGTTGATTTTTAGAGATAATAGTCATACAAAAGAGAATTTTATAAAAAAATTAGTTGAAATATTTTTGTGAATTGTGAGTTTAAATCTTTTCATTTTCATGATAATAAAATCTAAAAATCGTTTTTCCATTTTCTTAATAAATTTTATTTGGAAAGTTCATAAAATAATTAGTTCGAAATATTTTGTGAATTGTGATAAAAATCTAAAAATCGTTTTTCCATTTTCTTAATAAATTTTATTTGGAAAGTTTATAAAATAATTAGTTTGAAATATTTTGTGAATTGTGATAAAAATCTAAAAATCGTTTTTCCATTTTCTTAATAAATTTTATTTGGAAAGCTTATAAAATAATTAGTTTGAGATATTTTGTGAATTGTGATAAAAATCTAAAAATCGTTTTCCATTTTTTTAATAAATTTTATTTGGAAAGTTTATAAAATAATTAGTTTGAAATATTTTGTGAATTGTGAGTTTAAATCTTTTCATTTTTCATAATAAAATCTAAAAATCATTTTTTTTTCCATTCTCTTAATACAATTTATTTGGAAAGTTTTTTTTTATATAATTGGCTTGAAATATTGTTTTAAATCTTTTCATTTTCTTAATAAAATCTATTTGGAAGGTTTTATAAAATAGTTAGTTGAAATAATTTTGTGAATCGCGATTTTAAATCTTTTGATCTTTCTTGATAAAATTTAGCTGGAAAATTTATAATATAACTAAATTAAAATAATTTTGCGACTCGTGATTTTAGTATCTTTCGATTTTCTTTGATAAAAGGTTTATTTGGAAAATTCTAATTAAAATAGTTTTGATAAATGGTGATATTTAGATTTTTTCTATTTTTATATAAAATCGTATATAGAAATTTGTTCGATTATTTTGATAATTGGAAATGAATTTATTTCACAAAATTATAAATTAATTTGTGAAATTCATTTATTTGATTGTTTCAATAATTGTGAACCTTGTCACCCAAATTCGTATTTTAAGCCGTTGGCGATAATAATAACAGAAAATTTCCTTTTTTTTTTCCCTCCTTTCATCCTCATAAAACTATTGAAATTATTACTTTCGGTAATGGGGCGTGGAGGATATTAGAATTTAACCTATATAGTATGAATATATTCTATTTTTATATATATACATATGTTTAATCACCTCTGTCAATTCAAACATTTTTTTTGTCTATAATAAAATTTGAGGAATAAGTCAAACCTGATGTAACTATTACATTATTTAAATGGAAACCTCCCGGCGTACGTCAAATCGCTTAAAATTAAAACCCAAAGCCTGTAAGTGCCCTGGTTGTCCTGGTTACCTTAAACCCATTCCTGAGTTAAATAATTCGTATAAGTTGATTCCTATAACCATTGGGGAAAGACCTCTTCTGTTGACCTGGGTCAACGATAGAGATCCTAGGTTTGGTTTCTACGCTTCCAGGCTTTTAAACGATCCAACCGTAACGGAAGTGATATACTACCCAGTAACTCCAGTTCCTGAGGGGATCACTATTGAGTGATCCACGGCGCTGTGACTCTTCTATATTATTAAGGACCAACATAAGGACCTACGAAGTAAGTAGGCCTGGTACATTTACATGAAATTATGATTTCAATTTGCAACTAGTCTAACCAGAGAATATTCCCTGGGATCAGTAGATTCCTAAAAAATTCTAATAATTCTAGCAATTCCCCTAAATTTTATAAATGTTACCGACAGGACGTAACACAGCCCGATAAAAAATTTTCAAGAGTTCGCTCACGAATTTTGAAAATTCAAAAAATGATTGAAATTCTGATTTTGTATTTCACAATTTTTTCTTTCTCGTGGCAGCAATAGTTTATATTTGTAAAATCATGACTATGCTAAAAATTTCAGCCCAAAATTCAAATATTTAAACGGCACTCAAGAATTTTGAATATTAACTGATAATATGTGACTAATAGTTTTAATTAGTTGTATTTTTTTTTAACTCAATTATTGTCATTTCAGTAAAATATAACTTTTGCAAAACCAAAAATATACAGGACAGTCTTTAACAATAAAATTTGGTAAGTTTTGAATGAGCGAAAAAATCTACAAATGGAATTAAAAAATAAAAAAGTATGTAAAAAACTTATTATTTATATTTCTCAGGTTATATTTTCATTCATTGTCATGCAAATTGATGGTGAAAAAATCGAGAAGCTTTATTATTAATATTCAAGGGTTGCTCGAAAACGTCCAAAAGACAGCACTCGGAAGCATTCAAAATTCTTGAGCAAGGTTTAAATATTTGAATTTTGGGTTTAAATTTTCAGCGTAGTCATGATTTCACAAATACAAACTATTGCTACCACGAGAAAAAAAAAATTTTGAAATCAAAAATCCAAATTTCAATTATTTTTGATATTTTCAAAATTCTTGAGCGACCTCTTAAAAATTTTTTATCAAGCTGATTTTTGGAGAGGCTTCTTAAAACATCGTAAACAAACAAATTTTTATGCGAAATCGAAAAAGAAAAAAAAGTCGGTTTTTTTGCGCCACTCTAATCTACATAAGTATGAGAAAGTCAGAAATATAGTTTGTAACACGATAGTGCACTACAGTTTCTGTAAATTCAGCCCACATGTACGTCTGTACCTCTCTACTGATCGCACGAACGGCAACAGCAAACCTAACAAAACTGAACAATAAATTTTTATTGGAGAGATTAAAAAAGCTTAGCTATGAAGAAAATTTAACAAACATATGTCTGATGGCAAAAAATATCAAATACTTCAAGTATCTACCCGTACTTCCCAAAAATAAATTTTAATTTTCGTTAAATAGTTTAAAACTTTTAGTTTCTAAGTATTTTTACAAATTATAGAAAATCATAATGGACAAAGAAAGTAATAGTATAAGGATTGAAAAAGATTGAAGCTATTTAGAAAATTGACTATTTAAATTATTTTGCCAACAGAATATCTAAACATTCAAAATATTAAACTGAATTTCATACATATCTCAAGTGTATTCATTTTTGCACTCTAAACCGATTCATAGCCAATCGTTTTTCTCTTTTAAAACCATCCATAATTGTTAAATATTTGAAGCGGTATACATCGATTTAACAAAAAATCGATCAAACTAAAAATTTCGGAATATTTAAACAATAATAGATTAAAAATATTAACTTTGAAAGTTATAAATAAAACTTCTTTAAAACGCACACTTCACTGTAGATAAACGAAATGTTTTCGTGCTTGTATAATACTTTTTTGTAATGAAATAATAAGTAGTAAGTACCTAAGTCTTATCCCCACTACATCATTATGTTTTAATGACAGCTCTACGCAAAAGGAAAGAATTTCACTTATGAGAAATAAGATTTTGCCTAGCCAGGTACCTATCAACTGGGCAACGAGTTTTGTTGTAGTAATATACCCGAAGTGGCTAACGCAGCCGGGGACATGAAATTTTGTTCGTTCAAGTACCTGTGGACCGGGCGATAAGTTTTTCAATAGTCAATTACCCAAAATAGTCAACGCAACCAGGGATATAAAAATTCGCCTATTCAGAAACCCGACCAGGTAACTACCAACCGGGTAACAAGTCTTGCCGTAGTAAAATGCCCAGGCGGGCCAATGCAACCGGGGACATAATAACTTGCCCGTTGAGGCACCCGGCTTGGTACCTGCCAGTCAGGCTACAGTTTCAAGTCAAATTTATAGTAAGTTTTGAGATTTTTTTACTTTTTCGGCGAAACTATCAGTCTTATCGAAAAATATCATAAAAAATTTTCGTAGATAATTTTATTTCTTACAAATTATTACGAATAAAGTTTTTGGAAATTCAGCATTGTTCACAAGTTATTTTAATTTCAATGTCAAGGTCTTAAAAAAATAGATTTCTGATTGCAATCTCGCCGAAATCTCGCACAGTTGTTGCAGAAGTATCACACAGATGTCGTCTAGGTGTTGCACAGATGTCGCATAAATGTTACAGAGATGTCACAATAGTGACGCACAGATGTCGTTTATGTGTCGCAGAAATGTAGCAGAAGTGTCGCACAAAAGTCGCACAAGTATTACACAAATGTTTGACAAATGTCACGTGACGCACGTGTAGTACAAGTATCAGCCAAGTATCACACAAATCTTGCACAAGTGTCACAGAGATATCGCACAAGTGTCGCTCAAGTGTCACATGAGTGTCGTACGAATGTCGTACAACTGCTGTACAAATGTCGCACAAGTGTCGTGCAAATGTCGCTTGAGAGTCTTATAAGTGTCGCAGAGATGTCGCAAAGTTGTCGTACAAATTTCGCACAAGTGTCACAGAGATGTCGCACAAGTGTAGCACAAACGTTGCAAAATGTCGTAGAATTGTCATACAAATGCCAGAGAAGTGTTGCCCGACTGTCTTACAGGTGTCGTTAAATGTCGCACGAGTGTCACAGAGATGTCACACAAGTGTCGCACAAAAGTCGCAAAGATGTCGTGGAATTGTCATACGAATATCATAAAAGTGTTGCACGACTGTCACACAAATTTCACACAAGTGTCGCAGAGATGTCACACAAATGTCGCACAAGTGTCGCAGAAGTGTTCTAAAGGTGCCGCTAGATTGTCATTCGAATATAATAAAAGTGTTACACGACTGTCTTACAAGTGTCGTAAAATGTCGCGCAAGTGACGCACAAGTATCACAGAGATATCGCACAAGTGTTGCACAAGTGTAGCACAAACGTCGCAAAAAGTCGCAGAGTTGTCGTACAAATGTCAGAGAAGTGTTGCACGACTATCTTACAAGTGTCGTAAAATGTCGCGCAAGTGTCACACAAGTGTCAAGTAAGTCTCGCACAAGTGTCGCACAAGTGTTGCACAAATTTTGAAATTCAGTGTGGGTTTCATTTGTGAAATTTTCCTCGAGTCTCTTAACAGCTTGACTATCCGCTTCGAGACCCAATACAAAATCTTGTACATCTTCATAATGTGAACAGTAGTACTCCGCAGCTTTCAACCATGTCCCCCACCGAGTTACAGAAGGTTTTGGAGGTAGTGGAAGGTGAGGAAGAGCAGTTTGAAATTGATTAATTCGTTGTCGAGATCTAGCGAAAATATCTTTCATGTCTGAAATGATGTTCTTAGGGTTCCCGTACGTCTCTCTCACTTTTTCTGCGACGTTATGACAAGCATGTGCTAAGCATGTAACATGCACCATTTGAGTGTATCTGCCCGACAATAATCTAAATTTTGTTGCTTAAAATTAATTATATTACTCGAATCATTAGAATTTTAGTCAAAAATTTGTTTTTATTATAATTCAATTAATTGCAATTGTTAAATTAAAAAATTTTTGTTACAGTTGGGAATTTAGACTATTTAAGAAAATTTTCTGTTTATCGCAAATAACTTACGACTTGTGAGAAATATTGAAAATTTCCTCAGAGATAAGTTATAGGAAATAAAATGCTTTACAAAAAATGTCCTATAAAATTTTTCCACAAAGTTCATGGTTGCATCAAAAAATTCAAAAAATGTAAAAATTTATCGTCAATCTAATTTTAACTTCGAATAACTTTTGAAGAAATAAAAATATCGAAAAATTATAAGAAACCTTTTTTGTAAAGCGTCGAATTTCCCATTAGAATACGTCTTGAACATTTACAAATATTGGTCTTACCACGAGCTACAAAATTCCAAAGCTTAAAAAATAAATTTTCCCATGTTATTTAAACGGGAAATAGATAATTGCGATGTGGCAGTTGTTAATATTAATATTAAGAGATCAAACTTCCACAGTATTTTCTTTATTTCGTCATTTCCAACAATATTTTCGATATAATAAAGAAAGCAAAGAAATATTTATATATATTGTAACATGATGAAAATTCGACATCGACTCGTGGTTTAGAATCAGTTGAAGATAATAAATAGTTACCCGATGAGCAAATTCTAGTGACATATAGAATCAACTTTTGCGACTTTGACCGAGCAATTGACCCACCGCATGGATTGAAACGAGATCCAGGATAGACTTCGTACTGAACGGCCGCGTTTCTGATTTTGCACAATTCGACCCGACCAACGACCAATTTCGACCCCGACTATTCAACGATTCGATTTACGCCATTAAGAACAATCCGAGTGAACAACGAACCATTTATCGCGACAAACAAATTCCGAGTGAACAATAAAAACCGCTTTTAGTGAACGAGCCGAAGCCTCGGCGCGAATCTGAACAAAGTGTACGAGTAAAATTAGTATTGAACAAGTGAACCGTGGTCGTGCCATAATTATTAAATAAATAATAACGCATAATAATTTTATGAGTGCAATTTCATTTGTTTCCGAAATAAAATATTATTTCATATTTTATTTTATTTTATTCGAGCAGTTCTGAGAATGACAGATTATCTGTGTCTCATTCGCAAAAGCAGTCTTGTCGCCTCACCGTGTAAAAATACTCTGACGTCACTCTTCAAGTCTTTCGTTAATACGTACGCTGTATGTGTGTCTCCGGACAATAAAATTATTTTATTTCTATTTCGTCAATCGATTGTTATTTTTTTTTTTTCGAGCAATGAACTGACTTTGTTTTTCGATCAGCTACGATTTTCTTTGATAATTTGGTTTACATCGAGTCAAGCCGACAACGGCATTTATATTTTGTTGTAACCGATAAGTTGTGTGAAACCGATCAATTATTTTATCGTAATCTTAAGTGCCTGACCATTCCCCGATCCACCACTCTGAGCCGATTTATTTCTGATAATTGTTTATTGGTGATTATAAAATCACCTGGCGCCCAAATTTTAATTTTGAACAAGGTTGCCAAAATCGTAAGTGTATTCGGACTTCACTCCGGTAGATCCCCGGTGGAGAAAAACCCGTTACAAAATATACATGTATATGTATATATATATATATATATATATATATATATATTAGGGTGTCCCAAAATAAACATATTTTTTTTTAACCTGCTATGGGCTCAAAAGTTACTTTAGATTATCAAAAAAATCCTCACCAAATTTTAGCCAGATATCTTTAAAATTAAGCTATCACAAAGGGGGGTCCCCTTTCCTATTCAAAATACACGTAAACATTTTTCATTTTAGTTTTTCGTTATTAAGACTATAAAACAAATTTTTTTTAAATTCCACCGAATGTTATTTCGTAGAAAATTAAATTCTCTACAAAAAAGTGCTGATGCATTATGTACGTCAAACGAACTGGGAAAAAGTTACGGGGCTTCAAAGATCAACAAAAATTTAGTTTCTTCAGTGTTAAATTTTTTTTTTTATTTTTTATTTTTATTCTATCAAAAATTTTTTTTTTCAAATTTTGACGAGCACAGTCTTGTAGAAAATTTAATTTCCTACAAAAAGTATTTGATATCATATATACGTCAAATGAATGAGGAAAAAGTTACAGGGCTTTAAATGTCAACGAAAAATGAAGTTTTCTTTCGAATCTCTTATGAAAATTTGTTGGTATAAGATGCTTTAGGAAGCCTCTTTAAGAGTCAGCTTCATAACAAATTTTCAAGAGGTTACTCACCAATTTTGAAAATATCAAATATGATTGGAATTCGGATTTTTTGTTTCTAAATTTTTTCTTTCTCGTGGCAGCTATAGTTTATATTTAAAATATCACGACTATGCTGAAAATTTCAGAAAAAATTTAAATATTCAAATGGTGCTCAAGAAATTAAATATTAACTGATAATATGTAACTAATACTTTGAAATAGTTTTTGTATTTTTAAGTAGATTTTATAAAAATCTAACTGTTGTATTTGTCCTCATGACGGTACTTTACAAAAATTTTAACATTTTCTATATATTTTAGTCACGTAGATTCCAAAAATATTATTGGTTAAAAAATTTATATATGTATTTGTATATATATACGATATAACGCGTGGTTCTCCCACGATCGCGTCTACGATTCTTCACCGATCTTGATGAAATTTTTTATACATATTCTTTAGCTTAAGAGATCGGTTTAGTTCGAAGATGAGCTGAATCGGCCAGAAAGTTTAGAAGTTATAGTCGCTTAAAAATCTATTTGTGGTGATTGATTCTTTTAGTTCATTCGATTAGCTTTAATTTAAGCTATGTTGCTTACTCTTTGGATAATTTTTTCTGATACTTTGATGAATTTCCAAATTTTCAGAAACGTAGAAAAAAAAATTTTTTTTCGCTTTCTCATTTAATAACTATTAAGTAATACAAAATTGTTGAATCTCATTAACAGTCTTATGTAGCTTATCAAATGAGCTTCAATTTTCAGTACTATACTGTTATATTCAACAAAAGTTACCTATTTATTTATTGAAATTTATTAGTAGATTTTATAGAAATCTAACTATTGTATTGATCCCCATGACATAAGTTTTTTAAAATTGTATCATTTTTTCCATCTATTTATTAAAATTATTGAAATTTAGCTATTGCATTAGTGCTTCTTCTTTTTATTTAATTCATGAAACTGTTCGAATTCATATTATTGCTGAGTAACACTTTTGAAATGAAAAATTTTAATTCAAGCGGCTATATTCAACTTTATTGTACTGAAAGTATATAAATAATATGATTGATTAATAACAAGAATAATATTAATCATGATAATAGTACAATAGTATTAATCATATAGAGCTATTTGACATATTTACATAATTTCATCCTCTGTAATGTATTTTTCACCGTACTTTGTCAGGATTCATCGGAATCTTCATTTAAAATGTTTGAATAACCAAATAATGAGAAATCTACTTCCATTTCGGCTGCCGAATGGCCTTTTTTTTCATTTATAACTCAATTATCCTCATGTCATCAGTAAAAAATATGCACGACAGTCTTAAACAATAAAATTGGGTAAGTTTTAAATAAGAAAAAAAACCAAAAAATTTAATTAAAAGATGAAAAAAATATATAAATAGCTTATTATTTCTATCTCTCGGGTTATATTTTCATTCATGATGATACAAATTGATGGTGAAAAAATCGAAAAGCTTTATTATTAATATTTAAGGGTCGCTCGAAAACGTCTAAAAGACAGTACTTAAAAACATTCAAAATTCTTGAGCGACGTTTAAGTATTTTTATTTAAGGCTGAAATTTTCAGCGTAGTCATGAATGCAAAAATATAAACTATAGCTGCCACGAGAAAGGAGAAATTTATAACAAAAAAATCCGAATTTCGATCATTTTTGATAGTTTCGAAATTCGTGAGTACCTTTCGAAAATTGTTTATCGAGCTGATTTTTGGAGAGGCTTCTCAAAACATCTTATACCAACAAATTTTCATGAGAGACTCGAAAAAAAATTAGTTGGTTTTGTTGGGTCACCCTAATATATATATATATAAACAGGCTGAATACTTATTAATTAACTTAATTTTTTTAACTCGGCATTCACACCTCATACAAATCATTCTATGAAATATTCTTGTAGGGAATTTAACGCTCTACAAAAAAGGTCTTCTACACTTTTATCATAGAGACAGCTGTTTTAAAGATATTCAAACTCAAACTTCGAAAGGTATAAAATTTCGACTTTTCAGTTATTAAACTGATTCAAATTAATTTATTACTGTCTCCAAAATTATTTTTATATGTAAAACTGGTTCTGATGCGCTAATATTTTCATAAAACTAAAAGAAAAAATACTCATGTATTAAATTTTTTTCTTTTTTATTTTATTTTATTTACTGTAACAAAATTAAAACCCGAGTTAAATTTATTTAATATTTGAAAGTTTCGAAAAACTATCAATTAATTATTCTATGGAAATTTTGAAACATAGTTTATATTATATAACGTGATCGTCAATCATGTTATAATGAATTCCTATGCGATCGATTCGATAAATTATTATCGGCTCAGTCGGTAACATACTATTGGGATCGAGTTTCTCACGAAGACGAACGTTAATATTTTGTTGTAATATCAGCTTCTTCTTATAAATACATTATTAAACCTGAATTCAGTGTAATAATAATATTTATGAGTTAGTTATTGTAATATTAACTCAGGGTTAATAACTTAAGGGTTAGGGGTAGTCAGAGACACGAAAAAATGAGAATTTTCAGTGATTTTTTTTTGCTATTAAATCATTTTATTTTACAAAAGTAATAATATGGCATTATTAAACAATGTTTTGACTTGAAGTCACGAAAATTTGAAAAAAAAAAATTTATAATTTTCAAAGTTATAGCTGTCTGTGTTGACCCAGTTTCAAAAAAAGGTCCTTGCGGTGACTGTCATAAGTCCTTGGAGATTCATCTCAAATCAATCGGATGAAAAAAATTAGTTTTATAAATAGATAATTCTGAGCCTGATCAAAGCTTTTTTTTTTTTTTCAAAAATTAACAAAATGGCGGCCTCAGGAAATTTTTTTCTAGATTTTCAGGAAAAAATCAACAGTTAATTGGTCTTAAAAAATCGAAATTTTTGAAAAAAAAAAAATCTTTCGATCAGGCCTGAGTTTATTATGTATTCTAAAAGCTGTATAAATTTTATTAAAATGTACTGAGCGGTTATCGAGTTACAGTTGTCACCAGTTCAAAATACATAGTTTTGAGAAAAACGCATTTAAAGTTTCACACTAGATTTACGTACCTGCTCCCGAGCGTTTTGGAGTACCCGAGCGCTCTTTGTTATTTGTCGAATAACTCGAAAAATAATTATCGGATCAACTTCAAATTTTCAGAGAATATTTTTAAGATATTACACTTAACGAAAATGCAAAAAAAAAATCGATTTTTTGAAAATCCTGACAACCCCTAACCCCTTAAAAAAAAAGTTTTCTCGAAGCTTGAAAAAAGTTGCTTGGTCCAAGAAAGATTTTCCTTGGCTTACGTAATTGCTTTTTTGAAAAGTTTGCAAAAATTTTTAACAACTTTTTTTTTCTTAATTTATCAAAATTAAAAATAAAGATTAGTTTTGAAAAAAACCGTTTTTTTTTTTTTTTTTAGAGTTCAAATAAACTTCGCTGAGAGTTAATAATTAATCGCATACATTTTCGTAGGTTGAGTACATGAATACCGGTTAGGGGTATCAACTTTAATTTAATGCAATTAATTTGGGATAAGGAAAATTGTGGTACACCGAATCATGTCAAAATTCAGTGAGCATTATTTCCTGAGATGTTTGAAACATTTTAAAACACAAAAAAAAAAAAAAATTAAAAAAAAAAAAATTCACAAAAAAAAATTCAAAAAAAGAATTCAAAAAAAAAATTATTTTTTTTTTCTTAATTTCAACCGCTAATGAGTACCAAATTGACAAAAACAATGAAAAAACGATAATTGTTTTCATTTCGATAGTCATAACAAAATTAAAGGAACAAAACTTGTTCCTTTAATTGTTTTGGAAAATTTTGATCAATCCACCCCGAAAAACGGCTCGATGGATCAATTAAAAAATTCACAGGGTTATTGGGGGTACATTAAGCTAAAAAATTCCTTGGCAACATTATTTTTTTTAACAATATTTACAAAGTAACGGTTGATTTACTGTCTAGCCAAAAAAAGTCACTTTTTTGTACTCACTTCATAGGGATGTTAAGGATAAAAAAAAATTTTTTTCATAAAAATTGATGAAAGGGTCTTGTAGGGAATTTATTCAAGTTTTCAACGCCACCCTCAAATTTACTGTGCGCTTATTAGTACCTGAAATATCGACGATCAAACCCAAAACGATCATTTTTCGTTTGAAGACTGATATCTCAGCGACAAGTTATCGTACGAATCTTTGAAAAAATGAAAATTAAAGCTGATTAAATTTGCTATACGACCTATGCATTGGTTTAGCTGAACGATTTTTTTCGCAGCCCGTGGAATCTCTCAAAGAAAAGGACAAATTTAGAAAATTTTTTTCTCGCGGTATTTCTCATGTTTGCGCAATGGCTGGAGGTCTAAAAAAAAATTGATGAAAATGTGTTGAAACTAGAGATTTCAAGCTACAAAATGCTTTTTTTTGTTTTTCGATACGATTATTTTTCACAAAGTTACAGCCTTTCAAAAATCACTAAAAAATTTCTAAAATTTTTCTGTTCCTTTAATTTATGGCATGAGTGTATTTAATTGGAAATATGAGTGAAAATTTTGTTGGGACGAAGCTTCCAACCGTAAGAGAGGTTATGTCTAATTTTTTTTACGAACATATTTATGCTAAAAAAACAATTAAACATAGTTCGAAAAATACAATCACTAAATTAAATAAAGTATGGTATGATCCCGGAATACCCACTTGCGGATTTCAATATGCGATATTAAAATTGAATAAGATTTTTTATTCTTGGAAGATCTTGCAAAAAAACTATTAAAATAGAAAATTACTTGCCAAAAAAAAGAAAGACACTTTTCTTAAAAAATTTTAACAAATTGTTTGATATTTGCGAAAAAAATGTAGAAAAATCACTTGATGATGAGAAAAAATTATTTTTGAGGTTTCAAAAATCACCAAATCGCTACGGATTTATTGCTACACTGAGAGAAAAAAAAATTTTTTTCAAGTATTTTTTTTACTTATTTCTGTGAATACTTAGAACAAGAAATTTTTCCTAAATTGAAGTATAATATTCCTTATTTCTAGTAACTATTGCTTCGATCTAGTGATATATTACTAGATACATGAGTTACTTGTAACAAGCAATTATTTCTTGAATTAAGTTGGCATATTTCTATATTCAAAAAAGCAATTACGTAAGCCAAGGAAAATCTTTCTTGGACCAAGCAACTTTTTTCAAGCTTCGAGAAAACTTTTTTTTTAAGGGGTTAGGGGTTGTCAGGATTTTCAAAAAATCGATTTTTTTTTTTTTGCATTTTCGTTAAGTGTAATATCTTAAAAATACTCTCTGAAAATTTGAAGTTGATCCGATAATTATTTTTCGAGTTATTCGACAAATAACAAAGAGCGCTCGGGCACTCCAAATTGCTCGGGAGCAGGTAGCTAGCGGCAGCTGCAAGCAACCGGTTACTCGGGTTCTATTGTCATCCATGAACTAAATTTTGATGTATGTAGTAGTACCTCAATTTATAAATACCCTACTATATATATTTACAATTTCTAGGTAGTATAAGTACTACAAATTTTTTGTTTTTCGCCACGTCACTAGTATGCCTGTAGCAGTTGCGGAGAGCAGTCGATAGTTGTGTTGTTATTAAAATAAATTATTTTTGAAGTTATTTATTATGGGACTTGATACAAAAAAAGTTTCGAGAGAAGTTCGGAGATCTGAAAATATCCGTAAGTCGTATTCAAAGAAACGAAAAAATGTATTTAACCCAAAAACGGCGGAACGTGATGAAAGTGTTCGGAGTACATCTTTTAAAAAACTGAAACAAAATACTTAAAACGATGTACCCGAAAGTTGCACCACTGAATTTCAAATAATTAATTTTATTACAGTATTCACTGCCATTTCTGCTCTGGTGAAATGTAAAAAATGTGATGGAAACATTGCATTTCAAACAGCTAGTACACGTGGGCTGGGATTTAAAATTCTAGTTTCTTGTAATAACTGTGACAATGAATATATTCCTTCGTGCTCTTTCATTAAGCATTCCTATGAAATAAATAGACGCTTCATTTTTGTGATGAGAATACTAGGGATAGGATACGAAGGTTTGTGCAAGTTTTGTGGCCTGATGGACATGCCTTCTTTTTTAGATAAAACTATGCATACAATATTATTGAAGCACATTTTAGATTGTGGTAAAACCGTTGCAGAAGCCTTGATGAAAAAAGCTGTGAATGAAGAAAAAGAAGCAAGTAGTAAAAATGAAAATAAGAATGATTTGACTGTATCGGGAGATGGAACCTGGCAAAAAAGGGGATTTACATCGACATTTGGAGTTTCTTCTATAATAGGCTATTTTACTGGAAAGATTCTTGATATAAACATTAGAAGTGCTTATTGTAAGCTATGTGAGTATTGGAAAAATAAAAGAAATACGGTTGAATTCGAGGAATGGTATGATTCATATGAAAATGAGTGTAGTGCTAATCACAAGGGGTCTTCTGGGAAAATGTAGGTGGATGCGATGATTGAAATGTTTCAGCAGTCTGAAACAAAATATGGAGTTAAATATATCAACTACATTGGCGATGGTGATTCGAAAACCTATTCTGGAATTATAAAAGCAGATCCTTACAAAAATACAACCGTAAATAAAAAGGAATGTATAAGCCATGTTCAAAAGCGGATGGGGACTCGACTGCGTACTCTAAAATCTAAACAAAAAGGTCTTGGTGGTAGAGGTAAGCTTACAGGAAAAGTTATAGACAAATTAACTGTGTACTATGGTTTATCTATACGTCGTCATTGCGATTCTATGGAAGATATGAAATCTGCTATTATGGCAACTTTTTACCACTACGGTTCATGGAGAGCTTGATACTTATACTCAAGATTATTCTCCCTTACCTCCTGATGATTTAACAGCTATCAAACCGGTTTACGACGATCTCAGTAATGATAATTTACTTTCAAGATGTGTAGGTGGATTCAATCAGAATAATAATGAGAGCTTCAACCAACTAGTGTGGAAAATATGCCCAAAAACCGTGAATACTAGTTATACTATCGTACAAATTGCTGCATACATAGCTACTTGTATATTTAATGAAGGTATACATTCATTATTAATGATTATGAATACCCTAGGACTTGATTGTGGGTCTAATTCCCATCGGTATGATGAAAAAAAGGATGCTGCACGTGTGAAAGTGGCAGATCAGCGCGCCAACGACAACACTCGGGAAGGCAGAATGCTTCGTAGGCAACACCAAATTGATGTTTTGGAAACTTTCACAATGGCTGAAGATATATTATATGGCCCAGGAATAGATTACTCTGTGTAAGTAATTAAATAATTCGTATTTCTGTACGTAAATCTAGTGTGAAACTTTAAAAGCGTTTTTCTCAAAACTATGTTTTTTGAACTGGTGACAACTGTAACTCGATAACCGCTCAGTACATTTTAATGAAATTTATACAGCTTTTAGAATACATAATAAACTCAGGCCTGATCGAAGGACTTTTTTTTTTTCAAAAATTTCGATTTTTTAAGACCAATTAACTGTTGATTTTTTCCTGAAAATCTAGAAAAAAATTTCCTGAGGCCGCCATTTTGTTAATTTTTGAAAAAAAAAAAAAAAAAGCTTCGATCAGGCCCAGGATTATCTATTTATAAAACTAATTTTTTTCATCCGATTGATTTGAGATGAATCTCCAAGGACTTATGACAGTCACCGCAAGGACCTTTTTTTGAAACTGGGTCAACACAGACAGCTATAACTTTGAAAATTATAAATTTTTTTTTTTTCAAATTTTCGTGACTTCAAGTCAAAACATTGTTTAATAATGCCATATTATACTTTTGTAAAATAAAATGATTTAATAGCAAAAAAAAATTACTGAAAATTCTCATTTTTTCGTGTCTCTGACTACCCCTAACCCCTTAAGAAACTTTATTCGTGGCTAAAGACATTTTTTGTATTAAGTAAAAAAAAAAAAAAAATTCTTGAACTAAAACAAAAAAAAAATTTTAAAATAAGTAAAAAAATTTCTCAGCCCAAGTGATTTTTTTCTCAGTTCGAGAGTATTTTTTTCTCAACTTAACGAATTTTTTTTCATGGTGTAACGAGTCACATTTACATATATAACAAAAAAAAATTATTAAAAAAAAAACAAAAAATAAACGCAAAAAAATATAATGCGTGTAAAAGAAAAAAATAAATAAATTTAAATAAATAAAGTGTTGCGTAATCGAAACTATAAAAGAATTTAAATTCATTTAATTTAAATTCAAATATAGTTTCACTTCCGGCAGATAGAGGCAGCACCTACTGGGGCCTCGTTCATAAATTAAAACTTGATCATGCGCAGCTCGGCGCATGCGCATCTGCCTTTTTCCTGCTTCGCGTCGAGTAGACGGCCGCCATTATCTTTCGCTAATATACATTTAACAGATAACACGTGTTATAATTAAATCTTATCATTTTGTGCTCATCTCAAAGTAATTAATTTAAATAATAATTTAATTAAGTTCAGCATTCATCGGGCTCATTAAAACTATAATTATTTTCATAATTTTGGGCACCAGAGCTCAGAAAATAATTACAAAAAAAACTCAAGAATTCAAGTAATCGACGACCACGTTTCTCAAGAGGTTATTCACAAGGGAGACATCACAGGTGCCTTTTTTTATTAAATAATTAATTATTACCGGTGCTCAATTAAATTAAAAGACTCAATATTCTCATTAATTAATTATCATTATGCTCAATATTACAATTAAATTCAATGTTAACTTTCGCTCAGTAGCTTCTGCAATCATGCTACCACGTGTTCAAAAAATAAATTCAATTCAGTGTAATTTATTGCGATCTCATTCAACTATATTAAATTAAGTGATCAATAATATTTTAACTCAATGAACTCAAATATTTATGCATTTTGTGCCATTAAAAAATAATAATTAAGTGTTCACTTATAAACTTCGCTCGGTAACCTCTGATTTCATGTTACTGTTTTCCATGACATTTTTTAAAATCAAATCAGTGTTCAACTGAATTCAAACTAATTACTTTAATTATTTAAATCAATTACTCGAGCTCAATTTTATAATTTGCATTCAATTAATTACGTATTCATGAGCTCAGACAATTAACAGTATTAAATAATTAAATCAACGATTTAATTGTGTGACCCAGTGATATTATGTGCTGTGACAAATAAAAATATTGTTATATTTTTTAATATGCGTATTTTTCCAATATTCCAACCACCAACCAGTCCTGGCATGTATTTATTTTATTATTATTACATAAAGAGAGAAAAAAAATAAGGCGAGTGAAAATAACAGTGCGGATACGCAGTGCAAAAGACAAAGTAGTACCAGGAGTCTCCGCTAGGCGCAGAACAGTGCTGCAACATTTTCCTAGTTGGACAGTTAGAATAGAAGTAATAAGTTCCGCTCAAAGGAGTGGAAAGCCACTCTGGCAAATACTCGCTCCATGAGAATATCCTAGTAGAAGAGTACAAATACCTTTGGGGAAAATAATCATGAGTAGATTTTTGGAATGATTTTCAGGCATATCCAACAGCGCAGAGGAATCCGAAGCATCCATAAGGATTATATTTAAATACTGAACATAAATGTTTAATTATTGAACTTAAGTTGTTCAAATACTAAATGAAAATTTTTAATTATTATACTTCACTGTTTTAAGTAATAAATGACAACTTATAATTACTAAGTTTAAGTATTTTAAATGCTAAATTAAAATATTGATCACGAGTATTTTAAATACTAATCTTAAATTTTTAATTATTCAACTTGAGTATATCAACTACTAGATGTGCATTTTTATTATTTAATCGGAGTATTTAAATTGCTAAATTAAAGTTTTTTATTATTTATTTCAAGTATTTTAAATACTAAATTTTAATTTTCTATTATTTAACATTACTATTTTTTCTACTAAACCTAAGTTTTTAGTATTAGTAGATTTCACAAGTATTTTTACTAGAATTAAGAAATTATTTACTTGGCACTATTTAAGAATCTAAAATACTTGATTCAAGTATTTTTACTTGAAAATATGCACTTTTTTCTCTCAGTGTAGCATTATCCTCGAAAGATCTTCAGCGAGTCATAATGATGGGATGGACATTGATAATGGTAATAACTATCAATTTATCTTTTTCTTCGATAGTTACCTTAATAATAATTGATTTCAAATATAATTATTAAAATTAAAAAAAAAATGATAGTTTCTACCTTATAACCATTTAGATATAAGTCAACCGATGACAGTTAATGCTAATGAGATTTTACCCTCTCAGACTATGGTTTTTTCATCACTTAGTTCAAGACTATCTTCATGGACCGTTTCAAATTTCGAAAATGGATTAAACTGCTTCAGACCAGCTTCGAAAATTGATGTGATGACTTCAGATCTTTGCGCTGCTCTAGACAGAGCGAACGTTAGCAGCAGGAATGCTTCTTTTATCATTGCTAGTACGTTAGCGAGTATTGTAATCAATATTGCCGATTATAATTTGAGTCATCGAACAATTCATCGAAGTCGTATTCAATTCAGAAAAAGTATTGCTGAGGGGTTAAAAAACGATTTTAATATTGATGACCGTTATGTTCTACATTGGGATGGCAAAATTTTGAAAGATATTATTGGACCAAAATCTGTAGACAGTCTCCCAATTCTATTATATGTCTCAGGTGTTGAACAATTGCTCGGCGTCCCGAAAATGGCTAAGGGTGATGCAGAAAATCAGACCTCAGCAATCATCACTACCTTAAACAAGTGGAAAGTTGGGTCTCACATCAAAGCCATGTGCTTTGATACAACACCTGTTAACACATGTATATTAATTCGTTCTTATTATTTTTATTTTCTATGAATAATTAAGTAAACAAAATAACTGGATGTTCGAAAAATTCAATTGTTGAAAATAGTTTCAAAAACTCTGAAACACTCATTAACGTTGCGAATTATACTATTAAATTCGATTATTCACTAAAGTCCTGATATTCTATTCCATGTAATTCACTTTCTTATGAATTTATGGTGAGTCCTAGTTAATCTTAACATAATTTCTAGTCACTGATTTTTCTTGTCATTTCTCGATCAGGTGAATACAACGGAACACGTGTTCAAATTGAGAGAATTGTACAGCGAGAATTAGTGTATCTTCCATGTCGCCATCATATTCTAGAAGTTGTTTTACGGAGTGTTTTTGAAAATTGTTGGTCGGTGAGTTCTGGTCCAAATGTACCAATTTTTTCGAGATTCTCAAAAATTGGGATGAAATTGATCATTCTAAATTTCAAAATGGCATAACTGATCGAATTGTAGCCGATGTCCTGACAAAAGAAAAAGAAGATTTACTTACATTTATAAACAACCATTTACAGGTAAAAAATTTCGTAAATTACTTGAGACATTATAAAAATCATTATTACAATTTATAACTTGTATATTCTTAGATTTTTCATCCGCGGGATGATTATAAAGAACTCCTGGAATCATCCTTAATATTTCTCGATGATACTTCAAATCAGATAATTCATTTTAAGCGTCCTGGTGCTATGCACCATGCAAGGTGGATGGCAAAAGCTATTTTCAGTTTAAAAATATTCTTGTTTAGAGGTGAATTTCGATTAACAGCAAAGGAAACGAAAAATCTACGAGAAATTTGTATTTTTATTGTTTTATTTTACATCAAAGCTTGGTTTACTTCGACTTCTGCAATTTTTGCTCCGAATCAAGATTTAGAATTATTGCAAAAATTAATTCTATATAAAAAACGGAATTCATTTGTCTCACTAGCTGCTACTCGGAAACTATCTGATCATCTTTGGTATTTAAGTGAAGAGCTGGCTACTCTTGCATTATTCGATGAAAATGTTCCTGTTCAAATTAAACGACAAATGGTTGAAACGATGAACATAAATCAAGAGAAACCTATAATTATTAAAAAACGACGCACAAATGCTGAAAATTCACTGGAAAGTTTCTTAAATAAACACATAAGTGAATTTGTTTCTAAGCAATCATTGGAAATATTTAAAAAATTTGATTTGCCATGTGATTTTCTTGATGTATTATTGTGGCCAGAAAATGAGAGCTATCAAGAAAATTTAGAGTATTTTAAAACAATAAAAGTTGTCAATGACGTTGCAGAACGTGGCGTTGCATTAGTGGAAGAATACAACGCATGTCAAACTAAAGATGAAGAACAATTTCAATTTCGACTACAAGTAGTAAAAGAGCATCGACAAAAATATCCAGACTGTAATAAAAAAACACTTCGATCGTTGTAGTTACATTGCTTAACTTTGTTTAAGCAGGATAATATCCATTGATTTCCAAAATTTTCATAGAGTAATGAATTGATAATTTCTCGAAACTTTCAAATATTGAATAAATTTAACTCGGGTTTTAATTTTGTTACAGTAAATAAAATAAAAAATGAAAAAATTTAATACATGAATATTTTTTCTTTTAGTTTTATGAAAATATTAGCTCATCAGAACCAGTTTCATATATAAAAATAATTTTGAAGACAGTAATAAATTAATTTCAATCAGTTTAATAACTGAAAAGTCAAAATTTTATACCTTTCGAAGTTTAAGTTTGAATATCTTTAGAATGGCTGTCTCTATGATAAAAGTGTAAGAGACCTTTTTTGTAGAGCGTTCAATTCCCTACCAAAATATGCTATGGTCTTATTTGTATAAGGTGCGAAAGCCGAGTTACAAAAATAAAAAAAAATAAAAAAATTTTTCCCGTGTTATTTAAATGGGAAATAGAAAATTACAAATAGGCACCTCTAAATATTAATATTAAGAGCTCCTCTTTTAACAGGCTTCCTTTTTCGCCTTCCTGAAAGTTTTCAGCCTGTTTTTTCGTTAAAAAAAAAAAGTCGCCTCAAAATGGCACACCCTAATATATATAGGGCATTTCACACCAAATCGACCACTTTTGTCCCCGACCCCTTTCGATTAAGCTGAAATTTTTTTTTCTTTTCTATCCCATTGAAATCATTTTTCAGAAAATTTCCAAATTTTTCTATCCAACCCAAAAAAAGTTATGAGTTTTTCAAAAATAAGGCTTTTATTTCTTCAAATAGCTATAACTTCTTCAAAAATTGACTAATTAGGACGTTTTTTTTTCAAAATTTTTCTCTTGGAATGTAATTTTCAGAAAAAAATATAAGAAAATTTTAAGATGATAAACTCTATGAAATTTTTGGCTTTTTTGAGAAAAACCGCCATTTTCTTAAAGTTCGTTATTTTAATTTTTTTTTTAATTTCTCAAAAAAAACTTCCCGCAATTCTGCAATTTTTCCTGCCAATTCCAGAGTGGTCGGACTTTTCCTTCTTTTTTTTTCATCAATTGAAAAAAAAATTTTTGCCCAGTTGGGCTTATTTCACAAAAGATCATCACTCTGGAAATTTTTGAAAATTTCTTGACGACTTTAGAGTTTGAAAAATTGAGACGAAAAAATTAATTGAAACTGGTAATGCTTGAA
>OZ024708.1:12926958-13119041 GCA_964016945.1 Microplitis deprimator | reverse complement strand
ATAACTAGAAAACAATGCGGAATTCGAAAAAACCTTACTGAAAATAATTTGTAGAGAATAAAATTATCAACTAAAAAGACTCTGAAACATTTTGTAATAAGTCTGATAGTTTCACCGGAAAAGCAAAAAGATCTCCAACTTTACTTCGAGCTCTAATAACTTTTGAACAGATGGATTTATCAAAAAATGATAAGAGACTTTTTTTTGTAGAGCGTTCGATTTTCTACAAAAGGATATATTAGACTATTGATTTGTTGAAGAGTTAAAAATACTTAAAGTTAAAAAAAAAAATTTTCCCGTGTTATTCAAATGGGAAAATCGAATTTTTCAATGACCCTGATTCAGAAGTCTAATTTGGAATTATTCAATCCATGCTAGAGTGCATACCTATATATGGTCGATTTTGCCAACTTTAAATTGTTTTGAATCGTGTTTGAATTATTCCAAATTAGATTTCTGAATCAGGGGAGCTAGGTGTGTATTCGACATTGAATTTTTTTTCATGCGCGAAATTTTTTTTTTAGTTAAACTATGATTTTTTCCACATGCACTTAAAAAAAAAAATCTGGGCATCGGTTGGCCCTGTGGGCCAGCCCCGGAACTTCCCGCTGTTTTCGAGCTCTAAGAGCTCGAAAACATCAGTATAAATACATTCGAGCTCGAAAATACCTTTGGTTCCCTCATTTTATGAGCTTTTCAAGCTCAAACAAATAACGTTTTATATTAAAATTGAAAAATTTAGAATCCAAAATAATTAATAAATAAGCGTTTTTTACATATTTATTCACGATTATGTTCAATAATTAGCTCAAAAATAAATTTACGTGATACGTTGTATCTATATCGTGTCAGAATATCGTGGTACGAGCGAACATAATGATTTTTAAGCAGTCACTTTCAATGACTTACATGAAGATGAACATATTAGTTTTGAGTTATGTTGTTCAGTAATTATGATGTTATTCAATGAAAAAAGCAGATACAGATTTTACATTTATTATTCTGTCAACGATATCTCTCGAACGGATTATCTGATTGCGACAATCTTGGCAGCAATCGAATGCTTTTATCGAGTTGTAGAGCTGATTAGATTTTAGAATTGATCGATTCGATAGTTTCCGAAATATTCACGAAAAACAATAAAAAAACGTTTTTTTTTTTTTTTTTCATTTTTTCGTTCACGATATCTCTCGAACGGATTATCCGATTGAGACGTTTGAGGTGGTAATCGGCGCGTTTTATTGAGGTCTAGAGCTGATAAAATTTTGTAAATGATTGGTTCAGTTATTTCGACGATATTCGCAAGAAACCGTTTTATACTATTTCTTTCGTCGACGATATCTTTTGAACGAATTTTCCGATTAAGACATTTTTGGCGGCAATCGAAAGCTTTTATTAAGTTCTAGAGCTGATTAGATTTCAGAATTGATTGATCCAACAGTTTTCAAAATATCCAAAAAAAACGAAAAAAAAATTATTTTTTTTTTCGTATTTCTTAAATATCTAAGAGTCTATTCGACTAAATGATCTAAACTTTTCTGAAAATCTAAAGTCAGAAGGAATCCTTCGAATGCCGCAAGAGCTATTTAAATCGGTTCATTCATTAAAAAGATATAAGAGGTTTACATCCACACACACACACACACACACACACACACACACACACACACACACACATGCATACATCCATACAGGCATCGCTCTGAAAATGTATGGATAGCATCCTCGCACTTTCAAACGTCAACATATGATGAGAACCCGACTTTTGAAAATCGGGGTGAAACCAATAACTTTCCGAATTTTTTGAAAATCGTCGATTTTCTTAGCGGGAAGTTAAAAAAACAAATTTCTTTCTGCTGGATATTATTTTACCATTTATTTCTATTTTTGACATATATAATAATAATTTTTTCAACTTCATTGATTACTAAATTGATTTTTATAAGTTTATTCATATCAATCAGCATCGTTCCGTTGTATTTTGAAAATTTACAGTTTGATAAAACTTTAATTGTTGCTCATGATACGAGTGATCATGACTACTTTTGAGCAGTCACTTCCAATGACTTACATAAAGAAGAACATACTTGTTTTGAGTAATGTTGTTCAGTAATTATGATTTTATTCAATGAAAAAAGCAGATATAGATTGTACAATTATTATTCCGTCAACGATATCTCTCGAATAAATTATCTGATTGGGACGCTCTTGGCAGCAATCGAATGCTTTTATTGAGTTCTAGAGCTGATTAGATTTTGGAATTGATCGACTCGATAGTTTCCAAAATATTTACGAAAAACGAAAAAAAACGATTTTTTTTTATTCTTCCGTCGACGATATCTCTCGAATAAATTATCCGATTGAGACGTTTAAGGTGACAATCGGCGCGTTTTATTGAGGTCTAGAGCTGATAAAATTTTGTGAAAGATTGGTTTGGTCATTACGATGATATTCGCAAAAAACAGTTTTTTACTATTTCTTTCGTCGACGATATCTTTCGAACAGATTATCCGATTGAGACGTTTTTGGCGTCAATCGAAAGCTTTTATCGAGTTCTAGAGCTGAGTAGATTTTGGAATTGATCGATCTGACAGTTTTCAAAATATCCAAAAAAAACGAAAAAAAAAAATTTTTTTTTTTCGTATTTCTTAAATATCTCAGTGACTATTTGACTAAACGATCTAAAATTTTCTGAAAATCTAAGTTGAGAAGAAATCTTTCGAATGCCGCCAAAAAAATGTAAATCGGTTCATGCATTAAAAAGATATAAGAGGTTTACATCCACACACACACACACACACACACACACACACACACACACATACACACATACAGCCATCGCTCTGAAAATGTCTGAGTAGCATCCTCGCACCTTCAAACTTCAACATCTGATGAAAACCCGATTTTTGAAAATCGGGGTGAAACCAATAACTTCCCGAATTTTTTGAAAATCATCGATTTTCTTAGCGGGAAGTTAAAAAAATATTGCTCCGAATCGACGCACCCTAATATATATATATATATTATTAAATTATTAATTTTCAATTTTTTTAATTTATTATGAATTATTAAATATTAAATTTAGGAAATTATAAACATTTCTATAATAAATAAACAAATTTAATAAAAAATCTCTGACTAAAATAAAAAGTAAATATTACATTGAGAAAATAACAAATATGTTAAAAGTGAAAAAATTTAAATTTAATTATCTAATTTATTATTAAATTTATTTTTAAAATATTGAATAATCAATAATAAATATTTAAAATGAAAAATCTTATAATATTCAATACAAATCGAAGTTCTAATTAGCAAATTGTCTAACTTAATATTTTTTATTAGGTGATTCTGTGCAATTTTCAGATAGCAATGGTCAAAAAAAATATTATTCAAGTGACTTAGACAAAAATTTTATGCATATACTTGATATAGAATTGAGTTTTAGATTTAAAAAAAATTTTTAAATTACTTCTTTTTCACATAAATGGAGAATTTTCTGAAAGAGAGTTAGACAATTTGCTAATTAGAACGTCGATATATATATATATATATATATACCCGAGTTGAAATTTGAAACGTATCTCAGGTGTCTCAGGCGTTTAAAACGTATCTCAGGCGTCTCAGACGTTGAAAACGTATCTCAAGCGTCTCAGGCGTTGAAAGCGCGTTTAAGACGTCTTAGGCATTAGAAACACGGATAAAACAAAATTCTTTGATCAGATATGACGAATTTCTTTCTGATACATAAAAAATTAATAAATCTGGGAAGGTTAACCTTGCAGGCTTTTTTTAAAACTTCCCGTTATGTACGAGCTCAAAATGTTAGAAAAATTATCTATTTAAAAGTTTTGAGCTCTTCAGTGCGAAAAGTTTAAAAAAAATCGGTCTGTCAGTTGACCCTGCGGGCCAGCCTCAAAACTTCCCGCAGTTTTCGAGCTCCTTGAGCTCGAAAACATCGTCGAGAATACATTTTCGAGCTCTTCGAGCTCGAAAATACTTTTGAGTGCCTTTGTTTTTGAAAAATAACGTTTTTTACCATTTTTTCTCCAACGATATCTCTCAAACGAATTCACCAATTGCAACGGTTGAGGTGGCAATCGACGCGTTTTATTGAGTTATAGAGCTGATCAAATTTTAAAATTGATTTATCGAGTCGTTTATGAGAAATTTCAAAAAAACTAAAAAAAAAATTTTTTTTTAATTGTTTCGTTCACGGTTTCTCTTGAACGAATGAACCGATTTTGATGGCTGAGGTAGCATTCGACGCGGCTTATAAAGTTTTAGAGCTGATTAGATTTTGGAATCAATCCATCGAGCGAATTCAAAGTTATTAAAAAAAAACATTTTTTGAATATCTCCGAACGTACCCTACCGATTAAGCTCAAATTTCCAGTGCTTATAGTAATTAACAAACCGCGTCGAATGACACCTTGACGATCAAAATCGGTTCATCCGTTCAAAAGTTACAGAATATTTACATACATACGTACGTACGTACATACATACATACATACACTCGGACATCATATTGAATTTAATCAAAATAGCTTCCTAGGACCTCAAAACGTCGACATCTGTTGGAATTTCGATTTTCGCAAATCGTGGTGAAAACAATAATTTCCCGAAATTTTTGAAAACCTTCGATTTTCTTAGCGGGAAGTTAAAAAAAAAATTTTATCTAAATTAAATTTATTTTGGACGCGCGCAAAAAAAAAATAAATAAAAATTCAATTCTTCTTAGTACACGCAGAGAATTTTACGGTATTTTTTACATCAAAAATTTATAGTAAAATCACTATGTTATAGTAACAAGAGGACAGTATGGAATTTATTGAACATATTACTAAAAATATAGAAATTTTTAAAATACATCGAGTAGAATTTACAAGTCGCATTGTAATTTTGACAAAGCAACAGATTAAGAAATTCAAATTTACTTGGATAAAATTCAATCTGTGGCTTTGTCAAAATTACAATGCAACTTGTAAATTCTGCTCGATGTATTTTAAAAATTTCTACATTATTCGTTATTTGTTCAATAAATTCCATACTGTCCATAGTTACTATAACATAGTAATTTCTACATCAATTTTTGATGTAAAAAATACTATAAAATTCTCTGAGTGTACGAAAAAAATTAAAATTTTGAAATAAATATTTTCTTATACGCCCTTATTACTTTTTATCGGTACCTTTTGCCAATTTATTACCTAATGTCATCTTTAACGCGATATTTGTGTAGAAGTTTAATTGCTCATTAAACATTATAGATGTCATAACTTGACGGAAAATGGAAAAAAAAATTTTTACCTAATACCCAGTATATGAGCTTTTTCATTTTAATCAGAATTAAAAACTTATTGAAAAGTTTTAAACACGCTTTTAACACCTGAGACGTCTCAAACGCGCTTTCAACACCTGAGACGCCTGAGATACGTTTTAAACGCCTGAGACGCCTGAGATACGCTTTAAACGCCTAAGACGCCTGAGATACGTTTTAAATTTCGACTCGGGTATATATATATATATACCTATTTATCGGGTATATATATATATATATTTTTTTTTTTTTCTTAATAATGCCAAAGAAGTGTAACTTCTCACGCGCGTACATAAGTACACGCACCCATTTTTTTTTCATCAATCCAGATGCAGATATTAATTCAGAAAGTAGCTTAAAGCAAAAACTATTTCTGGAAAATATCACCATAATTATTATATAAAAAAAATTATAAATCAAATTAAATTGATGGAACTTTAAAATGAATAAATTATTTTTTTTAACATCTAATTAATAATCTTACTTTGTTTGTATGCCCAGAAAATTTTATTTTCTTAGAAATCATCATTATAACAATACATTATAATAATTTCTTATATTAATCTCTAACGCTTAATGAAATAGTGCGGTGGTAAATAAAATCGTAAGTCTTATAAAAAATTGCACGCACGCGCGCACGTTGAACTTGCTTTTCGTCGATCTTGGAAAAGATGTCGTTAATATCATTATACTACGATCGTACGAACGAGCAACCTCTTCCTGTCATATCTCATTTCCATAATTTTTTTTTTTACGTTATATATATACATATATGTTTGTAAATTATATGAGGCACTCTCCACGTTGTTAAAATTATAATAATTAGCATGGAAATTAAAATAGCATTGTGGAGCTACGTTAATTTCAATATTGTTATAACTCGAGCTGGAATTTCGAGTGCGATAAAGTTATTGTGGTGTAACAAATGTCGCTCCCTTGGGATTGTATTTAATTAGATGCAATTAACTAAACAATTTCTCGCAGCTAATTGCATTTACGTACATAATTATTTTTACCTTACAATGGTAGAAGGATGATTGTAATAAATGTCAACAGGCTTGTGATTGTATCCGTACTCACGACATTTTTTTAATTCATAATTTTTCATTTATTTACCATTTTGCACTACTCAAGCGTGAAAGTGCTGAGGGTGCTTTATGAACAGTTTTTTTTTCAACTATTTTACTCACACAAAAATTTTTCTACACTTTTGATTACACCAAGATAGGTTAACTTTTATACTAGCATATAGAGAATTTATGAAGGCACAGTTTGAACTTAATATTAAGTAGATATTCATTATTTTATTAGTTCAAAATAAATTATCTTAACTCAAGAAACTAGTGCTGTCAATTGTTACATATGAAACTTTGTAAACACGAGAACTCCCGATAGACACAATTAATCGGCTTCACTTTTGTTTTATTGTGTGTTGGATTTTTTATTACAAGAACCCTTATGAAAATAACTATTTAAATTCTATTAGTTTAATTGTAATTTATTAAAAACGTAAAACTAATTATTAGTGAAAAATTTAGCTGCTATTTTTACTGTTGGTAGTATCTTTTTCATTGTTTCTCTCCGTCAACTATTGGCAGCAGCACTAGCAGACCAATAGGTTTGAAAAAGAAGAGCGAAATCAAAGACAAAAAGGCGGGGTATTTAAAAAAAAATGTTAGTAAAAAAATATTACACTGAAAATGAGAAAACATCAAATTGATGACATGACTCGACAAACAAATTTTCTTTTTTGGGCCTAAAGTTTATTTTACGATCATTCGGTTAATTATGCAGGAAAACGAAAAGAAAAAACCTTTTTTTGGTATAAAGTATGCTTTTGTGATAGTTATCGTAATAATACTCACTTTTGAATTTTTTTATAAATTTTAATTAATTTTAATCCATTCAAAAATACCGGGCGATCAGAGTGGGCTTTTCACGTTTACATAGTGCCGCTAGACGGCACTCGAGTCATAAACAACGATCAGATGTTTTATACAAGTCTAGAAAAACTTAAAATGTCGCGAAAGTGTAAATTTGATGCTGATGCATTTTGTTATATATGTGGTTAATTTATTAAATTTTGAGACGTAAAATACGAACTGAAAACATCTCACGTTCTCTGTGAAGCTTACGAAGCATATTTCAATTGTCCTGTTCGGCATCAAGACAAGCCATGGGTTCCACATGTTGCTTGTAGTTAATAAAGAAGATGTTTGGAAAGTGAGCAGTTTTTAATTAAGCGGTTAATCAAATATAATAGACATATTAATTTTTATTTCTATATTCTAGGTTGGTATCGAGGTGAGAAGAGGTCCATGAAATTCGCAATACCACCCAGTAAACACATTTACGTAAATTTGACGTCAGAGTGATGTTGCGCTATATCATCATTTACGTAAGATATAAGTCATGAATGATTCAGGTGTGACTCATGCTTTCGCACTTTTTTTACGTAAGATTATGATGTAAAACTAATGACGTATACATGACGTAAATGTGATGTCTGTGTGACATTCCATGACGTCAGTATGACATATGGGTGATGTCAAAATCATCAATCCGGAAAAAATATTTTTGAAAAAAAAAAATAAATAAATACCGAATTTTTGATTCGATTATTACCGCGCAAACGCATTACGAATTCAGAAACAAGATTTGATAGCAGTAAATTATGAAAAAATCATGGGCGTCTGCTGGGTTCGAACACGGCTCCTCTTGGCTGGCAGTCCTGAACGTTGCTCACTGGTCACATCACGAGAGTTCAAGTCTTATGCTTAATTGATGTATTTAGAGTGAAATGCCCGTAAATATAGAGTTCGTAAGTTTTCGTGATGGATTTTTAAAAAATTTAAAAAAACTCCATGAACTTATAAATGATAATTATAAAAAATTATATAAAATTTTATTAAGTTTCTTCGAATTTTTTAATTTTCTGCTGTGATGTGAAATTTAAAAAATCTTATATAAAATTTTTCGAAACATTAAATAATTCCACAAAATTGTATGAAATTTAATCGATTGAAAAATTGCAATACTAAACTTTACAATCTTGATATAAAAAGAGTTCAAACTGTCGTTACATTTTCTTTGTCATCCTCAATAATATTTTCGGTATATTATTTAAAAAAATAGAGTTAATTTTTTTATGCTCACGCTAATGTTTTAATTTAAAACGTCTGAAATCTATTATCAAGTTTATCAATTACTTTGGCCCTAAAAATGTTCGACATTTTTACACATTTACACATTGAAAATTCATTCTATGATTGTTTTATTTTGATAAATAGATGATAAAAAACTATGTCTCGGAAATTACATCAACATTGCGTAAAATGCTGACAACTGACTTGTCACTGATGTGAAGATATGATTCAAGAGTGACATCCATATTACGTATAACCGTGACTTTGCTACTGACTAAAATGTATGATTTTAAAAGTACGTCATTATGATATACAATAATGACTTTATTACTACGTAACAATGTGATGTAGATTTTATGTCAAGTGTACGTAACACATAAGCCATAAATGTGACGTCATACAAGAGTCATGCTGACATCAATATGATGTCAAGCGTACGTAACACATAAGTCATAGCTGTGACGTCATACAAGAGTCATGCTTACATCAATATAATGTCAAGTTTTTACATCATATTAAAGTCATGTAGAACGTTAGATTGACATCAAATTTACATAAGATGCCGTGACATTTCTATGACCTACGTATGACGTCAAAATAAGGTCATGTGTTCACTGGGCAATGATCTGGCGAAAACCAAAAGACCACGTCAATGACTGCTACTTTTGCATTGTGAATTGCTTTGCATTGTGAATCCGAGTAAAAGACGTAGATGTAAAAATGCAAAACCTATCGAATATCCTGACCTTGAATCTTCTTCTGCTCCGATTGCACACGACTTGACAGGACCAGTACCTGAGCCACCGAAAAAATTATCGCAGAAAAGTAGCTCATCCCTTGGTTCTCATAAAAGTAATTCCAATAAGGAGTTTTTACCTACACCAGAACAACCAAAACACGATCTTATTACTACAGAAGATTTTAACGACTTGATAAAAGATTTAAATTTGCCAAAAAATAAAGCAGAGCTTTTTGGATCTCCCTTGAAACAGTGGAATTGCTTGATGATGTAAATATCACGGATCAGCGGACTAGGCATGAAACATTCTCAACATTCTTTAAAAAAGAAGATGTACTTTGTTTTTTTAATAACATAAAAGGTATGTTCGAAGAAATTGGCATACCCTGTGTTCCTAGCGAATGGCGTTTATTCATTGACAGCCATACAAAAAACTTAAAAGCTGTTTTATTACACAACGGAAAGAAATTTCTATCTCTTCCAATCGCTCACTCAGTACATCTTAAAGAAAACTATGACAGTGTTAAAATCTTGCTTGAATCTGTAAAGTATCGCGAGTATAACGGCAGCTTATTGAAAATTCAAAATTGGTGGGATTCTTAATGGGACTACATAGCGGATGCTAAGCACTATATTCAACGGTCATGGCCTGTAAGAACAGAACTTTGTATCAGAAAACAAAACGTATAATTTGAACTGATTGTTGAAGCGGGAAAAGTGTTAATACCACCTCTGCACATTAAGTTAGGGTTGATAAAACAATTTGTTAAAAAACTGGATAAAACTTCAGAAGCTTTTGGATACTTGAAAAAGTTTTTTCCAAAGTCATCAGAAGCAAAAGTTAAAGCGGGGGGTTTTGTTGGTCCGCAAATTAGACAGATTTTCGCCAATGGAAAATTTCCAACGTTGCTGAATCGTACTTGAAAAGTGAGTTGAAACAGTTTTAAAGCAGTAGTTTTTGGATTTTTAGGGAATAACAAAGCTGAAAACTACGAAAAAGTTAGTTTAGGAGTTACATTATGGGTTTCGAACAAAGTTATCAAGGCCAATACAATGAAACCATGATGGAATACTATATTTGGAGTTTATTGAGAGAAAGTACTTATGAACATGAAAGAAAAAGTAAAAGCGTGCACTTTTAAATTATTTTCTTTTTTTTTGTAAGTTATTTTGATAGTAAAACTTAATAAAAATAATAAACATATATATTTGAATGATGTCATCTTAAATTATAAATTATAACCACAGACTTTAAAAGATATCGTTCAATCAGTCTCTTGAATACAAAAGCAAACTTTTTCATGCCATATATTTTTTTTCATCTAATTACGGCATAACATATCGAAATTTTATGCTGTAAGGTCAAAGTCAAATTATGTGTTGACCTTTGTAGTTTGTAAGTTGAATAAAAATTCATAATAAAAAATTTAACATGAAATTATATAATAAAAGTAATGATTTCAAATAAAATGAGCGATTGAGGTGTGCACTTTTGGGTTTTCCAACATTTTTTTTTCTATTTTTTTGTTTTTTTAGTACAGGAAAGTGTTGGGCAAAGTACAGTAACATAAAGTTTGCGTGAATATTTTTTTTTAATGGTTTAGAATCGTATTTAGTATTGTTATAATTTTTCCAAGCAATGCCCTTGGAGTTAATTTTTGAAAATTGGTTTCATTGAAAATAGTAAACAGGTCATTGAATTTTTAGCAACTTTAGCTCTTTGTCACTAAATAAACCGATGATATGAAAAGTCATAAAAAAGCCGCAGGCACCATATTATGTAACGCAGAGTATCATTCTGATTAATCTTTGAATACTTTAATTACACAGTAAAAAATGTATAGGCTCTAGTGCATCGTAAAGGCCAGGTAAAATTTGCACTAAGTATGTACTTTCAAATTTTTAGAGATGAAGGCGTAAATGAAAAAAATTCACTTCACCTGTTATGCCAATTTATATAGTTCCATACTTCTCACCCTGAATATACCCCAAGCTGTCCGTATATGACGTCGTTGTTGGCTATTTTTACACGAAAAACTATTTACAGTGTAGTTATCTACAGATTCTATGGTTCTATGCGTCTTGATCCCCGGACAAAATATCCCGAGAACGAAACATCCCCGGACGAAATATCCTCGGACAAAATATCCTCAAGACAAAAAGACCGCAGCATAAAATATGTTCTGACATATTATCTCCAAATATCCTCGATAAAATATCCTCAGAATTCAAGAAGAGTATATTAATTCATCCAAGAACATATTTTAAAATTAGTACAATTTTTACAATTATTATTTCGTTATAAATTTAAAATTATATTAATAATAATATTTGAAATTTTAATAAATTAACACAAATTTAACTATTATGTTATGGCGAAATATATTAAATTTAAATGTTTTAATGAATATTGAATAAAAAAATTCATTCATTATTTATTAAATTGAATCAAAAGTATAGAGATAATTTTATAGGTTTTATCAATTACTTATTTATGTATATTTGTAAGTTCTAACTGCCAAATTACAAAAAGAACAAAATTTTTTACCTTTTGTATAGAAAAATTTTTAACAAACAATATTAAAATGTTTAAACATGTAAATTATTTTTTTTATAATAAATATGCTGTAAGGGTTACGAGAATATTTTGTCAAAAATCATTCTACACTATAAATACTTGAAATCGTACTGTGCCCATTTTTCACATGTTTTGTGTATATTCAATAATAAAATATTGTAGTCTATACGCTTGAAATAGTGATGTGCTTTTTCTTTTACAAGTTATATGCGTATTTGTATACTTGGTGTCATTAATGCCTGGCCCCCTGCCTGGTTAAGATTTTATAGTCTGGGGGACCAGTAGGGAAAAGAATTTACTGGTAAAATAAATATTTTACTTATTTTACCAATTTTCAGCAGGTTATTTACCGGATAAATAACCAAAGTAGTTACTTTTGTTCCAAGGGTGGCGTTGATGTGCGATTGAAGATGTGTACAATGTAGGCTAAAAATTATTAGCAATTATTTATTATCTTTCAATATTATTGAGTTAATAAATAAATAGTTAAAAATGATAAATGATAAAAAATTACTTATTATGCCAATAAACATTGATCAAGGTTATTCGAGGATCTTGTCAAATGCAGCTTTAGTATTGAAATACGATCCTATCAGCAAAGGTCTGATATAGCAAAGTTGGTTGAACAGAAGAATTTGAGATTCATCAACCAAGGTTCGAATCCGCGGCATGCAATTTATTACTTTTTTTATTATACTGAAGTAAGCCGACGTTTTTAATTTTTTTTCAATAATTAAATCAGAAAAAAAAACATTTTTTTAAAATTGCGCTTGAAGTTTTTCAAGTTTTTTACGAATAAAATTTTATTTTTTTTTTTTTGTAATAATTTTTTCAATAAAAAAAAATTCTAAAAATTTTTAGATGTCGGCTAACTTGATTTTCATTTTTTTTTTTCATACATAAGAAACATTAACACACCTAAAAATCATTATAATTTTTTCATTTAATTTTTACAAAGGAATATCAGCAATAAATAACAGAATAACTGCTTCTATTTTTCATTTGACAACGAGTGATTCACTACGCAGAGAACAGTCCGCCATATTGCTTTTAAAACTTAGTATACTAAACTATATTCACATTCGACACAAGTAGATATTTATCATTTAAATTAATATTTTACCGGTTAAATATCCAAATAACTTACCGGGTAATAACCGGATATTTTTCCACCCGAATCACTAGGGACCAGGCATTAATGACAACAAGTGTATAAATACGCATATTTATAAACAGTCGCAAGATAGCGCTGTAATATATTAACAATTGTTTAGCGCCAAATTACAAGATTTTTGTAATTAAACTAACTGATATAAATTGAAACATAATAACAAATAAAACAATTTCTCAAGGAATACAACAATATTTTGTTACGAGGATCTTTTTTCCGAAGATATTTTGTCCAGGGATGTTTTGTCCTCGGGATATTTTGGCGAGGATATTTTGTCGGGGATATTTTGTCCGGGTACCAAGACGCCTATTACTAATTCTATTTACATAGAAAATTATAAATTGATAACTATATTTTTCATTGCCTAATAATTTTCAGTTTTAAAAAAGCGGCTATTCTTGTCATCGTTACTTAAAAATATAAAAAAGTTCAATATAAAAATAAATATAATTTGAATGAATCAAATTAAAAATGAACATCTAAAATTTTTTTTTGTTCCAAAAATTGATATGTTCGTAATACCATCATTGATAAAAATTCGAATTTCTTAGCTGAATAAAGCAATTTCATTTTGTCAAAAATTTTATTAGGTTAGACATTCATAAATAATTTATTGCAAAATAAATAACAAGTTTTTCAAATATTTTGAGCAATTATATCACTCATTATAATCTTTTTTTCAAGAATATCAGCAGCATGGATATTATAAGTTTATTGAAGAAGTGCATATGAATAGATTAAAAATAATGAAGCGAAGCAACACTAACCATTGTATTTGTGTCTTTCGTCACACTGAAATACCGTCAATTGTTATAATGAAGAGTAAAACAGAATTAGTAATAGTCCGAACATAATTTGAAAATTTACATCAGCAGCAGATGAAACTTACTAAAAATCCATCGACTTATTCTTAAAGCAAACGTGTCTGTTAAACAGTGATGATTGCAGCTGGAAAGTCAGGGTGGTATATGGCCCTCGTAACCATATCTCATTTTATAGTGTTGCTATAAATACTGTTGAGCTTAATGTATAAGCTTTGAAGACGAGATGAGAGTCAATCCTCACAGTGTGTTATGTTATGTTATGATATGTGTTAAGAGACCGTCGAACTCATGCAATGCGTAGCAGATTCGGTTCTCCAATCTTAAGTTTCTCTGACGCGCCGACGCGCATCGAACTGTCCGTGCAAATTTCAATTTTAACAGCTAATCTGCCAGCTAATAGTCCCTACGACATCATTTCTCTTTTCTTATTTTTTTAAGTTATTTCTTACTCCCTTAGTTTAGTTTTTATGACTTGCCAATATGTTCACTCGTGTCCTTCAATTTAAATTCGTTCATTGATACATACTTAATACTAGCTGTTACATCCATGTACACATATCCATATACAATTATAGCATACTTTTACTTTCACATAAATAAAAAAAAAGACAAGGACTATTTTCTCTGCTTGGACCTTTTTTCAACGGAAATTTTTTTACAATGAATCGTTTTATCTTTAACGGTCAAGTAACTTGATTTTTAAAAAATTTAAAAAGCCTTTTATTCATCAGAAAAAAAAAAACTAAAAATTAATGCTTGTATCGACGTAATTACATATTATCGGAAAAATATAGAAAAAAAGAATACTTAATATCGCGTATTTCATATACGAATAACAAATGCTGAATTGTAAATTTAATAAATAATTATGTTATTTAAATTGATGGATAAAGACTGTTTGTAAAAGTTAATGAAATCAAGATGAAAATTCTTTTTTACAATATATATGTAGTAGCTGCACCATCAGTCTTTTAACTGTCCGTGAAAGAGTTCAAGCTTCTTTACTTATCCATTACTCTTGCTGCATCTATACTTAAACTCTGGCTCATTTCTCGTGATTCTGATGATTTATTGCAATATTTTGACAGAGAATTTATGGGATAGATGAATTGACCGACGACTCTTTATGACTGAAAGTTTGCTACCCCCTTTTCCACTAGTTTCCAGCCCTTGCTGTCATCGCGAATACTTGTCGCGTACTCTATCAACGAACTTACCCCTATCCTCTTTTTTTCGTTATATTCTCGTGACGATTATTCCATTTATTGTTGTTTGTATATTAATCATAATATCATAAATAAATTGATGAGTTTGTGAGATCATCGAACACATTAATAATAATATTTCTTACATTTGATAAATATGACTATTTAAAAATAGAAGTTATTGAATATTATAATTCAATATTCCTATTAAATTTATATCATTCTTAAAGAATTAATTCGAAATGAAAATTTTAGATTTTAGAAATTTTCTTATGAAAATAGCTATCAATGATACCATTTAACTATAAACAATATTGTTTTGTAATTCAAACATGTTTTGCAAAATCATAAAAGAATTATTGTTAGTTTTCAAATCATGCTTATTTTAGAAACTGTAATTTAGTTAGATATTCCCGAGAAAAAACGAATCATAAATGACCATATATGACAATATATGACCATAAATAGTCATGTATGGCCATGAATAGGGCTATATTTGAAAAAAAATCTGGGTGTTGGTTGGCCCTGCGGGCCAGCCCCAAAACTTCCCGCTGTTTTCGAGGTCAAGGAGCTCGAAAATGCTATTGCATGCGGTTGTTTTTTTATGATCTTTTAAATCTCTAACAAGCTACGTTTTATGCTAAAGTTTGTAAATTTAAGAATCGAAAATCATTAATGAAGAAGCCGTTTTAAAAATTTAATTCCCGATTATGTTCAATAAATAAGAATATTGAGGCAGAAATCAATGTCAGTGATCAAAATCAAGATTTGAATAAGTTTTGACTCATGTCAGAGCAATAATATATAAAATATGCGAGAGAAATATTAAAAACTGTAATTTTTCAATTTTTTTGTTGATAATATGATTTAAACTAAAGAACAAGTTCAATGCCATTATATGATGATCGAAAGAAACCATAAAGAGGAAGAGTTGGTATGGTTTCAGACACATTTTAGTACCTTATATTATGATTTATCCGGAAAAAATAACATAAAATGTTTTTTTTTCCACTTTTCAACGCCGATATCTTTTGAACTGATTAACCGATTTTAACGCTTGAGGTAGCAATTGGCGCGTTTTATCAAATTCTAGAGCTGAATAGATTTTAAAGTTGATCGTTCAAGTCGTATTTGAGAAATCACTAAAAAACGAAAAAAAAAATTTTTTTTCGTAATTCGCCATTATTTTCAAGTCTACATGATCAAATGATCTAGAATTTTCAGGAAAGTTGATGGCCAACAAGCTCTTTCGATTGCCACCTCAACCATCCAAATCGATTCATTAGTTAACACACACTTACGCGCGGACACGGCTCCGTACACACACGGACATCATTCTGAAAATAGTCAGAATAGCTTCCTAGGACCTCAAAACGTCGACATCGGATGAAAACTCGATTTTCGAAAATCATAGTGAAAACAATAACTTCCCGAATTTTTGAAAATTTACAATTTTCTTAGCGGGAAGTTTAAAAGTGATAAAATAATGAAAAGAGTCGTGACAATTAGATGTCTCATGCCTTATAATAGTCTCTAGAGTAGATCATTATTTTTTTTCTGCGATGAAAAATCGTGGCGTTGGCTGGACTCGATCCTGGATTCATTGGATTCAGAATCTAGCGCGCTAACTACTCCGCTGAGTGATAAACATGATATACAGAGTCTCTTGTATTTATTTAGGTTCAGGTGAATTTAGAGAATGAAAAAAAAATTTATCAAATGATAGACATTATATATATCTTGTACCCTCATATAAGTAATGTTTATGCTTTTGAATATTGATAAAATATTTGTAAGTTATCAGTTTTATAAATCCACTAAAATTAAACTACGTAAACTTTAATCACGTTTTTTAAGATTTAGTAAAGTTTAATGATTTCAGAAATTTTATAAAACTATTTTCGAACGTAAAATGCAATTCTCCAGAACTACTTTGAATTTTATTAAATTTAGATCTGCATTGATCATAGTGAATGTATTCAAATTAATTCAAACTTTCTCTTTGATCTCTACTTTTTTAAAAGATTTTATTTCAAAGAGCTTTGAAATTTCTATAAATGTCGGAATTTTACGTTTTATAAGATAACATAAATTTCGGTAGATCTTACTTGTGTGTAGGATTCAGACGTAGGTCTACATTATTTTTTCTCAAGTTCTTGTGAAAATTATATTCATACCTTAGCCGATCCGAATTACGATACATAGCCGTTTTTTACCTCGAAGTACCGTAATTTACTGCATATTTGCCGCATTTTACGATAATTTGCGGTGAAATACGGTGATTTGTAGTATAATACGGCAAAATACCGTAATAAACGGTTTCAAAAGAATTTCCGTGAAATATGATAAAATACCACAAAGTTACCGCAAATTTGCGGTAAAATACCGCACGTTTATCGTAAACGACCGCAACATAGCCGCAAATTTATGGTGTATTGCCGCAATTTTGACGTAAATTTGCCGTACTTTATGGTAAAATGCCATATTTGACAGTAATTCGGATCCACTAGGGTAGTTATATACGAATCATCTATAATCATAAGTTAAAATATATGAATTGAAGTAAAAAAGATCAAAACTCCATATATAGTCCTATATGACCATATATGATCCATAAATGCCCCACTCACGATTGAATCTAGTTTCACATGACGATATAAAAAGTCTATCTCTCCATGTATGAGTACATACGACCAATATGGTAACACGACTTTATCTTTCTGGACAAAATTTCCTAGGCAAGATCTTCCTGCGACAAAATTTTCCTATGACAAGATCTCCCTATGACAAAATCTCTCCAGGATAAAATGTCTAAAATTAATTTTATCCGTCCAATGATGGCCATACAACCACTTAAAAAATTTGACGTTCAGTGATTTTGATTAACTTCACAGTAAGTTTACGTCAAGTTCTTGCAATTGACAATGATGTAGGCCGATTTGTATTACCTTCTCCGTGCAATCTAGGGCGAGACTCTGAAACTTGGGGTATTACTCTTGGAGGAGACCAGTATTGGATAGTTTATACAACACGGGCATCTCCTGGTTGGTAGTTGGGGTGGCGCGGAGGTTAATATCATCCGTCGAGTTGGAACCACGAATGAATCTGTGAAGAGGGAAGTATAATTGGTGACGAAACGCGTTTTATCACACCGTCCAATTGATATTGGATATTATTACGTATTTTTTATTTGAGTTAATTATTATATTTTTACCGCGTTTAAGATATTGTACAACGTTTGCTTCTGTTTAACTGTAAATTATTTGAAAGATCAAAAATTTGTCTATTTACCGAATATGATAAATAAAATCGTACTTTAATTGACCATATTTGTTATTTATCTGTCGATCCGTCCTCACAATTACCTTATATTTTGAGTCGAAACAAATAAAAAATTGCCTGAGTTACGCGACCCTCACCTAAACCCTGGAACCGGCGAACTAATCTACACGAGGGTACTAATTCAAAAATGTTAGTTAAGTTTTCTAAAGTTTCGTATTTTAAACGAAATAACTTTAACTGAAAGAATATTCGATAATAATATCTAAATAAACATGTAATTTAAAACAAAATGAAGTAACTTCCAGGCGAAATAATTCAAATAAAAGATAGGCTCATAGTAAATCAATAATAATTATTAAATAATAAATAAATTTCGAATGTGATAGTTTCCAGGATTACCTAATGTTGAAAATGAATAAAAATTATTTTATAAGTAAAATATTGTACATGCGGGTGTATGTGTGGGTACGTACGCACATAGGCTAGCATCGGGGCGTGACCTTTCCGCTTTCCCGACGTGACCTATAGGAAAAGGGAAAGGACCCAAGGAAACTACATTCCGATTGTACGCATCCCCCCACCCCCGAACAATAAACGGCATGAAACAAGGTAAAAACACATAAAAAGGGCTGTTGAACTCAAAATAGTTAGTTTTGGATAGGAGTTTCGTTGAAGCAGTAAAGTTGAAATCACAGTGCCTTCACATAAGTTATTTTACACTAGTTCCACACTTGTTTTTACAAGTGGTCTCACACCTAAGTTTACTTTACAGGTGTCTAGATTTATTGTCTGATTTCGTGGTTGTTTATAAATGAATGTAAAATTAAATAATGCGAATAATACATTAAAGTCAGTGTAAGTTTATTTTATCTTAAAATACGAAACATTTTATGTTAAAATATGAAATATTTTATGTTAAAATACAAAACACATTTTCAACCCACGGAGATATCTTAACAAATTGTATTGTATTCAAATTTTATAGTCCTCTCTCGTTACTGAAACCAATTTTATCGTAATAATTTTATTGTAATTTTAAATTATATGATTAAGAATCGGCTGCTAGCCACCTAATATTTTCATTATAATCTCGAATTCATGATAGTTATTTTATAGTAACGTCTAATTATACAATTAGTGTCAGTTGCTAGCCACCTATTATTTTTACAATAATTTCAAGTTTTATCGTATTTAAATCATTAGTCTCATCGAAATTTTGAATTTATAATATATTGTAATTTAAGGGGGTATTCTAGTCTAGAATTTTGAAAAAAATGAAAAAATTTTTTTTTTATAATTCGATAGTTTAGATATTCAAAAATATCTCCCTAAAAGGATTTTTCAAAATTCAAATTATTTTCAAAGTTACAGCCGTTTAAGTGTCGTGGCAACTAGACCGGGTTGAGCGGACGACTGCAACAATATACTACGGGCGGTCCGGGCTACCTGAGTATGAATTGCTTTCTTTCTTTCTTGTCGTATAGTTTTAGTTTACTATATCAATAGTCTGAAGGTCATTGTAACGTATAAGACAAGAATCTATACTCAATTTGTTTTTAGTTTGAGTTAGTTCCATGTAAGCCTCGAAGCTGTGAAGAAGTATAAGTAAGTGAGAAGTTACGCGTGCATTCTTGTGATATTCTTTTAAAATCAAAGTGAATATTTGCTGATTCTTCTAATATGGATAGAAAAGGTTCGAGGAAAAGTCCTCATCGTCCAGGCAAACCAAGAAAATGGAAGTTCAGCGGTAATAAAAATACTTTGGAAGAAGATTTATCTTCTACTAGTGCATCAGCTGCAAAGTTGAAGAGTTCAAATGACGATGAAATTCTTATTGATTATAATTTTGGTTATTGTATATTGGAATTCTGTTCTGTTTTTTTATCTCTTGCACTAATGATAATATGTGCTACATGTAAGCAAAGAATGTCATTTTCTCGGACAGCTGCACGAGGACTAGGATTCAAAATTGGAGTACAATGTGGCTGCAAAGATATACGTTATATTCAGTCATGCCCATTTGTAAATAAAGCATTTGAAATAAATCGTCGGATCGTTACTGCTATGAGGCTCATCGGAGTTGGGAGAGAAGGTATCAATATATTCTGTAGTATTATGGATATTGGACACGGTTTGGCTATTGGTACATACTATAATTGTCTTGATAATTTACATTTGGCTGCGTTAACTATTTATAACTTGATAATTTCTAAAGCTGTGGAAGAAGAGAATGAATTAATTACAGCCTCAGATTTGAATGCGGACCCTACACATTTTACAGTTTCCGGCGATGGAACATGGAAGAAGAGAGGGTTCAATTCACTTTTTGGAGTCACTACACTTGTAGGTAAATACAGTAAGAAAGTTATAGACACAGTCGTGAAGTCCAGTTTTTGCCAAGGGTGCAATTATTGAAAGAATAAAAAAAAAGACGACATCAGTGCTTATGAAGACTGGTATAACGAACACGAAGATTCTTGCGCAATAAATCATCGAGGAAGTGCTGGGAAGATGGAAGTTGACGCAGTGGTGGAAATGTTTAGTAGATCCGAAGAAAAGCATGGAGTAAAATATGTGAAGTATATCGGAGATGGCGACTCAAAGACTTTTAAAGGTATTCTTAATATAGATCCTTGCTTGGGCAGCGAAACTCAAAATAACAACAAGTCACTTAACTCTTTAATATGGACATTTGCACCCAAACATACCCATGCCGGGTCCCAGACAATTGAGATTGCTAATTGTTTAGCAGTTTGCATTTTCAATGAAGGCTTTTATCCTATTTTACAAATAATGAGTCTAATGAGAATAAAAATAGGTCTGGAATCCCATGGGTTTGCTGTTAGGCGCAACGCAGTAAGGATTGAACGGTCTGAGGTTCGAGCTTCAGATGCTTCAAAAGAGGAAAGAACTGCTCGTTATACAAAGAGAAATGCTGAAAACAGTCAATATAAAGTAGAGGAAGGCCCAATGTATGAAGCTGGGATGGCTGATTAAGAGAATGTAAGTTATACGTACTATTTTATCAGTTAAGCTACCTGAAACTGAACGTTAAACTTTAAACGCGTTTTTCTCGAAACTACTTTTTTCGATACGGTGATGCAGATATCTTAGGTTCTAATCAGCCGATTTACTTGAAATTTAGCATAAATATTTTTCAATTATCTCGCTTTCGCACTAACCAATAAAAATTGAAAATTTCAAATTTGTAATATTTTTAAAAAATTGAAGGGAGTTGAAAAATGAGTAAAAAAATCGACTTCTATTTTTAAACAGCCGCCATTTTGTGAAAAAAATTTTTTTTCAAGTTTTGTTGGTTTGCGCGACAATGACATTTGTACTGATCAATAATTTGGCATTGTTTTTTTTCAGATGGATACAAAGGGAGAAAACTTTTTCACGAGGACACGGCCTTTTTTTTTCTCTATTTCAAGGACTTATAACTTTTTGAAAATTTACTTTTTTTTTTTAAATGTATTTTTTTGTATTCTTGAAATATCAATAAACAAATGATAAAAAATTGTATAGTAAAAATATTAACTGCTTCTTTTATATTAATTGCCAAAAAACACTCGAAATTCAGACCTCTAGACTAGAATACCCCCTTAATGTTCATTAATATTTGATAATTTTTTTTATAGAGCCATGAACTAAGTGATCACTAATAGCTCTTTTGGATAGAATTTTTTTTTTCAAAAATATTCATTATATATATATATATATATATATATATACAGGGGCAGATCTATTACTTCTCGACGAAAGTGTGCGCAGGTGGGTCACCGATTTCAACGCCGATTTTTTTTTCGAAAGTAGGTTAGAAAAAGAAAAGATTCTGAAAATTTCAGCTCGATGCGATCAAATCCAGCCGCTGGAGAATTTCAACTTTGGTTTTAATCTGGTTTCGGAGCTATGAATTTTTAAAACTGTCGAATTATTAACTTCAAATGATGTTTTTCGGACTTTTACCATCAGTTTCATAATTTTGCGGTATCAATTTATACTTTTTCGAAATCCCAAAATGGAGAAAAAGGCTAAATGGTTTCGTCATAAGTAAAATTGAACAATCAAGACGTCCGATTTTTTTTGCGAGTTTTATTAGTTGTTTTTAACTTATTTAAATTTATATATTTTTTTGCATTCATCATACGCATTTTGACAACTGAGGTTAATGTCTAACTATAATAAGAGGTGTTCACTTAGTGTTCTGATTAATTAATACATTAAAACGAAAAAATGAATATGGTTATCTTAAAATTCTAAACTACTCATTAAAAACATTAAATTTAGGTGTTTGAAATCCAAACTTAGAAAACCTACTTAGGTATGTTCACTAAAGTACTACAATTGATTAACGTAAACAATGCAAGATATGTTGACTGTTGTTAAGTACAGACTCTTTGACATATTATTTATAATAAATGGGCGGAAAATCGAAAATAAGGCGCAGTATGTTATTGACTAAAATGAATATAATATAATTATTGTTGAAAGTGTAAAAAATTCATTTGGAATATATTTTTTGAACACATAAAACAAACATAAATTTGTTAAGAATTCGACACAGAAAAAAATCGGACGTCTTGATTGTTTACTTTTACATATGACGAATTCATTCAGCCTTTTTCTCCATTTTGAGATTTCGAAAAAGTATAAATTGATACCGCAAAATTATAAAACTGATGGTAAAAGTCCGAGAAACATCATTTAAAGTAGAAAATTCGACAGTTTTAAAAATTCATAGCTCCGAAACCAGATTAAAACCAAAGTTGAAATTTTCAGGGCTGTTTGGGAATAGAATGATGTGGAATCTCTGGAATTTTTGAAAGATTTCGAATTGATCGAAAAAAGTTGTGGGTATGTGAAAACAGCGATTTCAAAGAAATCAATCGGCTTTATGTGGCTGTATTTCGAAGACATAGCAGCAATCAGCAAAAAATAGGGTAGAAATCAATAGAGCATACTTCAACAAAAAATGTATAATTTTGATCATCTCTTTACTCAAAAAGTCGTAGATTTGAGAGCACTTTGAAAATTGGAAAAAAATTATTTAAACAGTGGCCCAGTTAGAAACCTATAGCTAAGCCGGAATTAAGTTCAAATTAATGAGCTATTTTTTTCTTGAAAATATAATGTTATCAGAGAAAAATGCCGTCTTCATCGAAGCTTTAAGTTATATAGAAGCTGAGGTATGAATATTTGAAAATGACTGAAACATCAACTTTTTTCAAATTTCAAAAAATTCTCCAGCGGCTGGATTTGATCGCATCGAGCTGAAATTTTTAGAATCTTATTTTTTTCTAACCTACTTTCGAAAAAAGAAATCAGCGTTGAAATCGGTGATACATGTGCGCACAGTTTCGTCGAAAAGTAATGGATCTGCCCACATAAATTTTTTTTTTCCTTCTAATATATATGTTTCTATTTTTAGTTTGAAATACGACGCAATAAAAAGTAATAATATTATGAAATAAATAATATTCTTTGATAATTTAGTAAGTACGAAAGATCACGGTTACTATAATCAGAATTATTCATTAAGAGCTTTTGACGTCTTGTATTTCATTATGATAACTAAATGTGCATTAAATTTTTCCATACTTTTTATGATATATGAGTATAAAAAGATATTTTTATATTGGTCATTTTAGTAAAAACCTATCGATAGTTTGTTTTATTGTTTCGATGGATACTTTTTACTTTTCCATGAGTGCATTCGAAATTAATCTGGAAACCAGTTGATCCTACGAGTGAACTTTAACTGTTCACTACCATCGAAGTCACTGAGTTTAATAACTTTAATATACATGTATTTTCAAGATTTTTGATTTTCTATACAAGAATAAAAAATCTGAAAAACTGTTGATCCAGCGGACTAGCCCCAAAACTTCCCGTTGTTTTCGAGCTCCTCGAACTCGAAAACATTATTTTCATTCCATGTTCGAGCTTTTTGGGCTAAACAATACTATTAAATACATTGGTATTGTTGAGCCCTTCGAAAAAAGTGACCTTTTGTATAAATCTCCGAAAAGTCGAGAAATTAAAAATAACCATCAACGATTGTTTTTTCAAGTTATACTCATGATTATGGTTAATAAATTGAATGTTTTTGCACAGATATTGATATAAATGATCAAGATGAAGCGTTACGTAGTAAGCTTTGAACTGAAATAGCGAGTTAATATAGGGGAGAGGTACTGCAGTTGTAACAAGGGGCAGTTGTAACACTCAATGAAACACTATTGAAAAATCTAAAAATTATTATTATTCTTTTTTTAACTTATTCAAAATAGTAAATTATTGATTCGATCAAAGTTTCAGTTGTTAATCTTGTTCCGATATTAAAATATTGAGAATTGTTGAAAATATGCGTGAAAACTTTTTTTCGTACGCTTCACAATTTTTTTAATAACAAATTTGTTTTCTGATGTTATGATGTGAGACTTGTATTCATACTTTAAGGAGATATCAAGAGTATTGTATAATCGAATTTTATATCAATTTACCGATTTTTGTAATTGTAATTAGATTCTTATTAACAATTCTGCGTGATGGTCAATTGTAACACTTGAACGAGTATTAATTGTAACACTCAGAGTCGTGTATGGCATCTGCGCAAACTGGATGCGCCATAAATCTACTCTGGGATAGTGTAGTTTTAATATTTATAAATGTTTAATAATTTATACTAAAGATACAAATATCTGTGCTACTTTAAGCTCTGTATTACAACTGCAGCCCACGCGCGCCTCCATCTTCGCCCCTAACTTCAGTTAAATAAATTGATTATTTAATAAGTTAACATTGACTTTTTACTAATTAACTAAGTCAGTCACATAAAAGATACTATCAGCTAACTTTCTGACAGTTTTCAAGTTTAATATCTTAAAAAAAACAAATGGAATCAAAAAAATAAAATTTTTTGTTACAACTGCAGCACCTCTTCCCTACGACACATCCTGGAAAAAATGTAAGAAACAGTGATTTCTCAAAATTTTTGATGATGATATTGTTTAAATTACCGAACCGATTGCAAAAATTAATATAGCAATTATCAAACATTATAAAGCCAAAAGACTGGTATGAGTTTAAGAACATATGCGGAATAGCATTGTGGGTTCTCCGAGAAGAATGAAGTAAATTATTATTGTTCAAATTTTCCATTGCCGATATTCTTTAAACTAATTAACCAATTTTGATGTCTACAACTTCAAAAAGTTTCATAAAATTGTATGGAATTTCATGACATTCCAATCTGGTCCTAAGATAATGGTTTTCCAAGATTTTATAAAACTCCACGAAGTTTTCTGAAAGTTCGTAGAGGTTCGTAGGATTGTATAACCATTTTATCAAGTGATTAAATAAATATAATTTATTCATTTAATTAGTATTTTCAATTCATAGTTTTTGATCTGTTTGAATGGAAATATTGCTGATAAGCAACTGTAGAACGTCAACGCAGTCCATCTGTAGACAAAACAAAATTTCTACGTAAATGAGAATTGGGCCACCTTCGAGTTTCTATCAGGAACCTGAAATGTAATACTGCATTAATTTTTTATGGATAATAAATGCAGAGTGAAAAGAAAATCAGGTAGTCGTAGGACTCAGCAAAGACTAGTACTCTGCTGAATCTGAATTAATCAACTTGCTTTTGAAGTGTTCCAATTGTTCGATAAACTAAATATTAATTAAATTTAATGTAACTCTATTTTGGGGTGTCACTTGGCCATAATACCAAGAGGCAAGTGCTTATCAGCAGTTTTACAATGTCCTATTACCCTGAGCGTTCAACGGCATGTCAGGTTTTCTCTAAGTTTCCGACCACTTTTTCAACTGCTACTATAAATAATAATTATTTGGCGTTGAAATTGGAAACGTAAATATTTAAAAGCGCGAAAAAGAATAAAAATCGAATCATCGACGCCCAGAGCCCACCGGGGTCTATTAACTAGCCTATGAGATCCAACCTGAACTTTACTAACAATAAAAATATTAAGATAAAACTGGAACTGTTTCAGTATGTAACAACAAAATCGCTGGTAGAAAATGCTAAATAACTGCCCGACTGTCAACCAGTACCCAATCAGGGATCTGGATTTTCCCTTGAGCTTCGTTACTGATTTTTTAAAAGATTCAGTGGATGATGACTTAAATAACCTTTTGTCTTCTTCAATTGATTGTGTGGCTTCGTGTAAAACCGATAAGGAGGACTCCTAGTTGACTGATCTAGCAAATACCTGTATTCTTAACTCACTTGGCAAATGGTTTTAAATGCTGTTGCTCAGATGGAGGTGAGAGCATTTCAAAAATAATGTGAAAAAGTTAATCTCATTTTATTAGAATTTAAGCTTCTTGCTTTTCCTTTATTCATTTTACTCACGACAAACTAATTCCTTATGACAACTAAATTTCCTTATGACAAAACTAATTTTTCCTTATGTGTTGTAATAATAATTAAATAAATACATGCCAGGACTGGTTGGTGGTTGGGATGTTGAAAAAATACGCATATCAAAAAATATAACAATATTTTTATTTGTCACAGCACATAATATCACTGGGTTACAAAATTAAATCGTTGATTTAATTTATTAATACTGTTAAATGTCTGAGCTCATGAATACGTAGTTAATTGAATGCAAATTATAAAATTGAGCTCGAGTAATTGATTTAAATAATTGAAGTAATTATTTTGAATTAAGTTGAACACTGATTTGATTGTAAAAATGTCATGATAAACAGTAACATGTAATCAGAGGATACCGAGCGAAGTTTATTATTGAACACGTGGTAGCATGATTGCAGAGGCTACCGAGCGAGAATTTACTTTTGATTTTATTAAAATATTAAGCATGTTGATAATTAATTAATTATTATAGAGTCTTTTATTTTTTGTGAGCACTTGAATTAATTAATTAATAAATAAGAATGTACCTATAATGGTTTCCGTCGAAGTAACCTCTTCAGAAACGTGGTCCTTTCTCACTTGAATTCCTTGAGTTTTTTAAAGATTTATTTTATTGAGTTCTATCGACTGAATTATATAAATAATTATATAATTATGGAGCTCGATGATTGGTGAAATTAATTATCCTTTTATTTTTGATTATTTAATCGAGATGAGTGCAAAATGATACGATTGAAAATAACACGTGTTATTACTTGAATGTGTATAGCGAAAGATAATGGCGGCCGTCTTCTTGACACGAGGCAGGAAAAAGTCGATGCGCATGCGTCGCACTGCGCTAGTCAAGTTTAAATTTAATAGCCACGAGGCCCTAGTAGGCGCTGCCTCTATCTGTCGGAAGTGCAACTATATTTGAATTCAAATATAGTGCGATTACGCAACATTATGACAAACTAAATTTCCTTATGACAAAACAAATTTTCCCTTATGACAAAACTAATCTTCCTGTATGACAAAACTAATATTCTCATGACAAACTAATATTTCTTTTATAAAATTATCGTCCCCTGAACGCTCCCACATACCCACACGTTTTGTTCAAAAACTGTCCTCTGGACGTTAACCAAATATTTATTAAAAAACCGTCCTCTGGACATAATCTTAAACCTATTTTAGTTCGTCCACCGGACCTAAATTCGAGACACAGTTTCATTTACCTAACATTGACCTTGAATCTATTTAAATTTTGAGTTTGCCTTGTACTTTCCTCATCACAAAATTTCTTTTCACTCTATTTTCAAAACTCTAAATTTCTCAATATAAAATTTCCTGCATTTATTTACTGATTAATTAAATTTGTTAAATTTTAAGTATTAATTAATTAATTTTTCCCACTTATAGATTTTCCACTTAATTGATTCACAATTGAAATTTTCTACGACAAAATAATCCGTTCCGTTACAATCATAACCAGTATGACGCTCACCCAATTCTATTAAATTTTTCGGCAATGATTCTTGTCGTCACTTTATCTGAAATTTATTTAGAAATTCATTTACTTAATTGATAATTAATTTATAATTTTCCTTCTGCTGAGTTTTTGGTGTTAATTTGCTGTGTCTATCAAAATTAAAAAATTCTGAAAAGTTGGCTAAAACAGGCCCCCAACAAAAATCAATGTATGTTTCTCGCTTGCTTTATGTTTTGAAACATTTTGAAAATTTTAGGAACCCGTTTGGCTAAAAGATATTCGTAGGTTTTCAAAGTCTAGGCAGCCCATTATACCCCCCCCCCTAATACTTTTCATGTTAAGAAATTCAGGGGGCCCATTTTTCCCCCGAATATTTCGAGGAATCCAAAATTTCAGGGGCCGATTTGACCCCAAATATTTCAAGGCATCCGAAATTTACGGGGCCTATTTTGCCCCGAAATATTTCGAGGCATCAGAAATTTTGGGGGCCCATTTTGCCCCCTCCTCCCCTATATAATATAACAATTAATTGAAAATTTGGCGCAAAAAATTTTTTTTTCAGTGATCTTATGGGAAAATTTTTTTTTTTTTTTCATTCATAAACTCGTATCTACAAAAAAGTTACCGGGACATTTGAGATGAAAACGCGTATCTACACAAACTTATAAATAAAACGATAATATCGATGCGGCTGGTATAATTTATGTTTAATTCCATCAAAGTAATAAATAAAGAGTGTGAATTTCTAATTTATTTTAACTATTTACAAAAGATAAGTAATAATAAATGTTTTTATTGATTTCCCAAAAAATACGATTTTGCAGATACGAGGTTTACGTAGAAAGGGGACGATCTATAAATAGGATTATTTATTTGAAATTATTGATAAATTATTGTACAAGATTTTTCTAATTTTTATTGCAGTTGAAAATTTATTAGCTTTAAAAAAATTGTTATTTTTAGTTTTTAAGTGACCAGAAAGCAAAGAATTTATTTTATTTATAAAATTATTTTTCTTGAAAATTTTAGTTTCAATATTAATGACTTTAGCATTATAATCACCATTGAAAATTTTATTATTTATCCAGAAATTTTTATTTTTATTCCTAAGCAACAATTCACTAAACAAAAGATAAAATTTCTATAGATTTTTTTTTACTTTTTCGTTTAATAATTTATCTTTTTTTTTTTTCATTAGATTTTATATATAATTTTGATTTGCCGCACTACTGTTTTGCCGTGAGAATATCGTCAAAAATTATAATAATATTAATGACAAAAAAAAGTAAAAAGTTTGCAGTAAAACTTAAGTTGAATTTTATTTAATGCATGGAGACCGAGCTGTCCCCTACAAAAATCGATGTATATCTGTCTTAAAATTACTAACTTAAAAGTCTAGGTACAAATTTTATAAGAGCAAAGAGTGGGAAAAAGGGTGTACATTTTAGCGGTAGTAATGAAAAGTTCGGAAGTGATTGGTAATGCGGAAGGAAGAGAAGGGATCAGGCGCATTACGGAAAATGGACATGAGCGTAGGTGTAGCGTAAGCAAGACGGGAGAGAAAGGGAATGACGTCACTAGACGTAGGAAATTTGGGAATGGAGAATGCCAGACTCAAGGGTCGCCAAGTATGGTAGGTTTTTAGAGAATAATATGCAATAAAATTAAGAGGGTGAACTTAAAAATACGAGTACAATATTTTCAAATAACTAAAATATTATTGATAAAAAAAGGAGTCTACGAGAGGCTTAGGATTTAATACTTTGTAACTCACAAACAAATATGTAAGAAAAATGAATATATAAAATAAACCTAAGGCTTGTGAAAGATTTTACTGCCTTGAACATCTGCTAGCAACGTGTTAGAAAACAAAATTCTTAAGAAGAAAATTAAACATTTAGAAAATATAACTAAAATATTTAAGAGTAAAATTCCCAAGGGATTATTCAACGATGGGCAATAAATTTAAGAATTTAAATCTAGCACTAAAAATCGTATGTTTAAATTGAAGTAAATTTGAAAAAAAATTAAAAATAAATTAAAAAATAAAAGTTTATTAATTAGCACTTGAACAAATTTTTTTTGGGATATGTGGCGAAATTTTCAATAATTCCTACAGTAAATTTTAATTACATTATAACAGGTATGCTGCTACTCTAGTTGTCCTTAAAAGGGCGCCACTGGAAGTAATACCATCAATTATTTTTTTATAATTTATTTTATTTCGGCCCTTAGAACATTGACCTTCAACATTAACTTTTGGATAACTACCCCTGATCTATTACAATAACTAGTCACCGTCAACTACCTTTGATGACTTAAAATAACTAATAAAACCTTACTAATCTTGACAAAGCCAACTACCTTTGGCATCTTCAATAAAACTAATTCCAAAACCGTTTTACCTCAACGAATTACAACCATAATTGATCACCCGGATCTATTTTATACACACACTCACTCGCATGTTCTCTGGACTTTTATTTCGCACACAAACGCACTTAAAAATTTAAAAGAAGGCGTCCGGCCACAACTACTTTTTTTGCCTCAATCCTTTTACTATTAGTGAATTAATCAATCGAAATTGATTAAAGAATGATCATAATTAATTAATAAATAATTTATTTGAATTAATTTCCCTCACTCTTGTTGATGTTTATAAAATTAAATTTATTTAATTATCGTGATGCGTTTTACTTTTCCATGACCTCTTTATCCGACTCTAATTTTATTCTTATCCGGTATTTTTGATATTTTATCAGTAATTCTATCGAAATAATTAATTACTGTTCCTTTGTCTTTAGTTTTTTAATAATTATAATTGTTAATCATAATAATTCAATTACTGACCGGTGACCTTGACGCTCACCATTTATTTTATTCCCCACGAGAATTTGTCTAATTTTCCCGAAATAATTTTAATTCGGAATTTATTCCTGATTTTATTGGTTTTATGTAATAATAAATTTTTGACTAAATTCGGATGATCTCGGCGTGTGAATCACACGATCTGCCTGGAAAGTCTAGAAGAAATTTTCCGGCGAGTGAACTACACGATCTATTTATTAATTTAATAAACATCCATGTCGTTAAATTTTCCTTCTTTGTATATCTTTGTTCTGGTCGGCATCTCGTGCCTCTTTTGGACTCCGTGTCTTGTCCCGGATCTCGTGTCCAGTCTTACCGAAACCCCCTTCTTGTCTTTTACCGCAATTATCACATACTCTTCTTCACCTGCTTTTCAGACGGAGTTAGGAAAGTGTTATCAAAGGATACCGGCCATTTGCCTGGTACCCCGTAACAATTAGATTTTCTTATCGCTCGGTTTCACAAAAAAAAAGCCAAGTCTCAATTAGATAATTACCTTCTATAACGATGGTACCTGAGTAATAGCGTCTTCTCTCAGCGTCCCTTGTAACTCGATTGTTCCGGTGGTGCTGTCTTGATCCATTTTCGTCTTCCGTTTATCATTCCTCACTCCTGCGTCGACTCGGACGTTATCGTAAATTAACCATTCCTACTTATTACTAAGGGGGACTGATAACGAGCTCTTCCAATTTCCACACCCAGTGATGAGTCTTGCTCTACTCCGGATAACCCTGGGGTAGTTAATTGATTTATCGACCACGCGTATAATAGGCGGTGAATAGGATCAACCGGGAGATTCAGATTTTTCCTCTTACCCTCCGCCCAACCAGACTGTCACCCGGGTGGATGGAATTTGCAGGCGCTCGTCGTCCAAGGATCCAGGAGCAGCAGTTGGAATACGACAATTAGACGTTGATTATGAAAATAAGAAAGAAAATTTCATTTCAGATGGCCTCTTCCATTTTACATCTATCGCTCGTCTGGGCTGTCCATGTCCAACTTGTCGTTGGAGTTCACCTCTAGTTCCAAGACATCTCCCTTAGGTTGGTCTCGGTCATCAAAACGTTGCACCTCTTCTTCACTGCCAGAGTCTTCCGAGACATATCCTCTTCCCGAGTCGAAACGATCAGGCTCAACCCAATTCATATGCTTCATATAGGGCCGTTCTTTCCCTTCTTTTTCTTATTCTTCTTTTTTTTTTCCGGGGTCCCAGACGCCCAAGCCTCAGAACCCTCAGCCTGGGCGACAAATCTTGGTCGGACGCGTCGTCCGGCTGGGCCTTTAGCTGCTACTGGTTTCGTTGGTGTAGTCAGTGGTTCTGATGTTACTATTGTAGCGGGTGCTGAGGACGTGACTGATGTTACCGATAAGGCTCTTGCTTCATCTTGCCAGGGAGTCTCATCTGGTCAGGTAGGCGGCCTTGGGAATTGCTCCGATTCAACTACTTCAGAAGCTGGTTTTTCTTGGTCTTGGCCTATTAGTCGATCGGCTACTGTTGTGAAGGTATTTCGATTATCTTCCACACACCTGGATCGAATTGACAGTAGGCTAGGTACAGCTACCTGGTCCCGATTCCACTGAGCTACCCACCACCTGGGTTCTATATAAAGTGATAGCTTTTTTTATTCCTTTTGGAACGATCTCCTCCTCCGGGAGAGCTAATACTTGGGCCAGCTTGGCTTGACGTAATTCTTGCCTCTTGATGTTCTTCTTTCAGCGGTTCTTAGCGTTGCTCACAACTGCTGCCGGCCATTTAGTTGCCATACCTTGGCGAGTGGGCCCAGTAGATTTTACCGGCTGTTGCCCCACCTTACTCACCACAGCCGATGGTTAGTCGTAGCACCCTGGTGAGTGGGTCCAGTGACAATTGTCGATGACTTAGAATGAGACTCTTTACTTACTGATGGGCCTGCCTCGACGTTCCTAAGGCAACTTTATGTCGAAGTTCAACCAAACGCTGGATGTTGTTTCGATTTCTCATTGTCGGGAAGTAAATCTTCCATTTCCAAATCAGTGAGCTTATCAGACAGTCTAGGTTCTTGTCCATGCACTAGGGAATATGGAGACAATTACAATGACGCATGATAAGAGCTGTTGTACGCTAGTTGGAATTCACCTAGATGGTCATTCCATCTGGTCTGGTCTTTGTTGGTGTAGGCTCGAATCATCGACTTTAAAGTGCGGTTGATCCTTTCTACAGGATGAGCTTGTGGATGTGCAACAGAAAACGGTGTAAATTTTAATCTAACTGATTTTAAGTAGTCCTGTACGGTCTCATTGACAAACTCCTTGCCATTATCTGTCACCAGAAACTGAAGATAAGACCGCAAGGAAAATCTAATGCATGTTAATGTAATGCACTTGATATGCGTAGCATATTAGGTAACGGATGAGCTGGTGGTGTCGTAATTCGATTTATGGGCCTATAATCAACACAAAATCTCCAAGTGTTATTAGGTTTAATTACCATGACTGGTGAACATGATCAAACGCTGTAACTTGGAATTATAAATTTTTTCTCATGTAATTCGTCGATGTGCCTATTCCATTCTATATTTATAACTGGACTTCGTCTATACAGTTTAATTCTGACTGGTTTAGCGTCAGGCTTCAAAACAATCTCATGTTCAATGATATTAGTTAGTCCTCGATTCATCATAGCTTCAAATTTCTCCATTTTCAGTTTAATACAATCTTAGAAGTCAGTCTCTTGATCTTCTGTTATTGATGCACATCCCGACAGATTTTCTTTGCAAGAAATAAGTTTAAATGGATGTATTTTGGGACTACCACTAAATTGCTAAGTTCTGTTCTAACTGTTAATTATCACTCCATATTGTAGCGCAAAATCCATCCCCAAAACCACAGAATAACCAAGATCTTCAATTATACTTAGATATTACTCTCCAGCTACAGAACCAATCTGTATGATAAATGAGCGTTACCCAGAGTCTTACACAGAGTATGGTTTGCCAGAAAAACGCCACGTTTTTGTGTTTCATCAGTTCTTAGTTCCCCTGACGCGTACTCCCTCACATCCTCATACTTGGCATTGATATACACGGAGAGAAAAATATCGTCAGAATGACTATCCAATGTATCCTCAAATGACGTATCGTCAGAATAACGATTCGTATACCTAATTTAAGAATACTCACATGTTAATTTAACAACTTATAGTATCGTTAATTTAAAGATATGCATTTAGGTTAGGATGAGTATTCATTTATTTAATTTAAAAATACGACAAATAGCCTTTGTAACGATATGTAGTTTCGTTGATATAGGCATCTGTATTGCCAGCGTGAGGATCCATATAGCTAAATTGGCTATCGTTTTATCGTTTTCGGTGGCCGGATGCCTAAATACATAGTTTGCGCAATAGAACGCGGCGAAAACACATTGAACTCGAAGTCCACTAGCTCCAAACCTGGTTGCAATTCGTCTTCCCATTGCGTTTCCAGTTCGTCATCATCCTGCTCCATTGTAGCCGTAATTAAATTGATACTGAAGTTTTGATCTGGTTGATTGAGATCTTATATAATAAAATTTGGGTCTTCCATTACTTTGATTAACTGATTAAAAATTCTGATAGAATTAATTGTTAGATCTCCTGAGTTAGTGTGATGATTTTCTCGATTTCTATATTATTCGTGACGATCTGGTGACTGGAAGTACACTCGGACACTTCCCGACCTTGGCTGCTGCTGCGTGGCGGCGAGTAGATTGGAGGTGGTTACGTTGCTACGGGTGCTTTAGCTGTTTCACTGGGAAATTTTCTGTAATCACCTTCACTCTTGGTTAATTCACGATTAGGCTCGAATAAAAGATTATATACGACTATCGAATTGTGAAATGAGAATTTACGGCCCAATAGGTTACCCGACGACTCTTTGAAAGAAGTTAAAATATTAAAATTAAAAATTAGTAATATTGATCGGGATTGGCTAAGTTCCCGAACAATCGAATTTTGCAATAGCCGAATTTATTCAGAAAAATCACTTCGTAAATTTTAAAACACACGAAACGACTGAGAAAATATGTAAAGGAATTTATCATTAAATGGTTCGACGGTGGCAATAATTCCTTTAATTTTTAAAAGAATGGTTAATAATTTAAAAAAGTTGCTTTTTTGAAAATAGAGATGTAACGTTGGGAGAATTTAGAAATTTTGAGTTTATGATAGAACGAACTCAAGAGTTTCGCGTAACATCTTATGGGTCCTTATATACCCTCGAGATTGGGTAACTGCTGGGAGGAATTTTTGGACAACCAGGAGCATTAGAATTTCTTGAATTGTGCAGGGAGCATGGGTGGTCTCATTTTTAAAGGAACTCACTTAACCTCGCTCTAACTAGGTGGAAAACCAGGCCCCTGGATAAGGGAGATAGATGCATAGTTCCCTTGAAATTATAAAAGATACAAATTATAAAGAGGAGAGAAGTAGGTGGGTCCCAAATGTATACTTCCTAGAAATTTCGAAAAGGCAGGTTGATAAGGTACAAAGAGGTGGGGTAACGAAGAGGTGGAGGAGGTGATAGGTATGATTTTTCTTTGTCCTGAGTGGGATAGGGGAAACGTACAAGTTAGTTCCATGGAGTAAAACAGGTAACTAGACCAAGGGAGTAAGAGACTGTCTGTAAGCTCTTGGTTGATTCCTTATCTCTATGAAGACAAAGACTCACCGCCGCCAGAGCTGGCAAGCTTCGGATAGCGGAGTCAGAGAATAACAATGGCTACTCTGGGCATCATAATTTACAAGAGATTCTTTTTTATGATCTCAGTTTTAAATTTGAAGTTGACACAGCTGCTTTTGCTGGGTGACGTATTTCTTTAATTCGGCGAATTGGTATCATGGTAATATTATAATTCATATATCTCGCTATCAAAACGTGGAGTAGCTGTTGTCTACAACGAGAACAAAGTGTTGTAGAAAGAAAAGAATAGTTCATACTGAGTTTAAATTTTATAGAGACCGGATGCGAGTAAGCCTCTGTAAACTTGGGGTGGTTAGATGATGGCTCGCTGCGGGTAAAAGAACATAGCTGGGGAATCTGGTTGCCGTAATAATTCAATTTCTTCAAATTCCGGAAACAACAGACGATCGCCTCATGCGGTTGTACCCGTATAGCCGAATAAAATAATCTTCCATTGTGAGTACTTGCGAGATAAGAAAAACCGAGTTTACTAATAATGAAATGCTCGCAAGTAGAGCCTAAATTTTATTTGTTATAATAAAACTTTATGTAGAATTTTTCTGATCACCTTAGAACGTAACAGTGAACATGGTAGCTCAACGTGTGACACTGCCTGGAATGGAGTGCTGCGGTGAAGTAGGACTACAACTGCCTGCGGCACTACATTCCAGCTATCAGGTTGAGGAGCACTGTCTGGTTGAGAATATTGCGGCGAAGTAGGTACTACAACTGCCTGTGATATCTCCTACCGGCTAATGTTACTGTCTTGAGTCAATCTATTTAACCCCTGTGATACTCCTAAGACATCCTAAGCCAATAATATATTCTTTTGATGAGCTGGAGGACGACTTTCTGGTGATGTTGAATTTTTCGGTATGTTTCGTTTGCGTGAAATAATAAGTTACGTTTACTTCTCGTATGTCCAGTCTTAAAACAAATGTTACATACTTCTTGTCTGGGATTTTCACATACCTCGAAGACATATCCTGGGATCCCACAGTTCAACACGGTCTTGTATATCTCAGAGCCACTATTGGGTTTTGATTGAAACCGGACATCCCTCCTGGAGCTTGATTTATACGAGGTCTGAATTGTTGCGGTCTTGTATTGTATTGGTTGTTTTGAGGTCTGTAGTAATTTGTAGTATTTCTCATGTGTACCTCATATTTATTATTGCATGTTCCCGATGGTAGTGCTACCACAAGATTACATCTGGAGGGTTCCAACTCCTCTTCTTCATAGACTAGATCATCAACCGGCGACTGTATCATATTAAATCTTGTTTTTCCTTGAAATTTGACCGTCTTATTTACTGCGGCTGTAGATTGTTGAGCCTCCTCTATACGCCGAGTGGCTTCGCGCGAAGCGTCCAATAAATCCTCGTATGAGTAAACCGATCTGTCAAAAACTAGAGTTCTAAGTTCATTCGTCAAATGGTTACGGATGCATACGACTTGTTCCATTACTGGGAGAGGTATCTACATAGCCTGATACTCCTGCTGGATTTTTAATACGAATTCGGTCACATTATCCCCTGGTTTTATCCGCATTTTGCTGACTTCCATAATAATTTGGTGGTCTGATGCCAAGCTGCCGAAAGCCTTCCTGAATTATGTCTTAAATTAGTTATAGTTCGTCCACCGTAAGTAGTTCGCGATAAACCAACGTGCTGCAGCTCCCTGGAGTATGTAACTCATAGCTTTCCAGAATTCCCATTCAGACTAATCTTTTCTGTAAGCTCTGGCCTCGGCTACATAAAGGAAATCGTTGACCGTCATGTTTTTTCCAGGGGAAATTGTAGATTTCCCATTTTCACACTATGCAGAATATCCTTCCACCTATCGTCATTGTACCTACCTAGATCCAGTTGGAAGACAGGATTCAGAGTGGGTGCAATTTGCAATTGGTGTGTTCTGGCCATTTGGATTACGATGATTGTCAGGCTGGCTTTGTTGTTGGTACTGTTGTGGTTGAGGACCACAGCCATGAGGTCTGTTAGCAGTTGTGCACTCCCCCCTGGCAAAACCTTGACCCATCGGGGCAAGGTTTGCACTATTTAGCTGGAGCTCAGCTGCTCTCTAATCTAACGGTGAATTCGATCGCCACGAATTATCACGTGAATTCCATCTGGTATTCTTTTCTCGTTGATGATTCAGAACTTTCCTCATTATCTAAGACAATTGATTGATCGAAAATTGGCGTATCCATATGATTGAATATGCGTTGCATATCTGTTGTTATGTTGTCCTGAAGGTGATTTAGGCTGCCAGCAAAGTCCATCTGTTCATTCATGATTCTATGCTGCCCAAGTAACAGCCTACGGAAATCCTAAGCTTGCGTACTGGGTAGAGAATTCCATCCATCAGCGGCTCTAATCATTCCATGGCTACCTTCTAGTACGTTTGAAGGTAATCGATTTAATGGTAACGAATACGGTGGTGGATTTGGTGGTAATGAATTTGACGGCAATGACTTTGAAACCGTGCTATTCGTTGTGATTATTGTTAGTGTTGGTATTGTTGCCGTAGTTACTGTTGTAACCGTTAATAATCTCATTGGTGCCAGGATTGGGTGAGATGGTCGAGCGATTAAACCTCCAGCCTATCGACGACCTCCGTCCTCCTGTAATATCTTCATCTTGTTCTTGGTTAAACATTATCACCATTCATATTTCTTTTGAAAATTTGTGATTAAGAATTCATCACACATCAATTTGTTGACCGTATTAATTTGAGTTTTATTCCCGATAATTTTTTATTTGTGAATTTGTTAAGTAAATTTAATCTTTTTGTTTACAACTTCGAGTTTGAGTAAATTTAATCTTTCTGTTAACGCTGTTAAGTTTAAGTAAATTCAATCTTTCTGTTTGGTGACCCATTTGGTAGCAAGTAAAATTTTAAGCCGACTATTATTTTACTTCGTTATTAATATTTCCGTGATACTTTCTTTAACTGTTGTATCTCAGTGTCTATCATATTTATCGAATAATTAATATAAGTATTTTTTACTAATAATTTTGAGTGCCTTGATTTTACTTTAAGAAGCATTTAAATTTTCGCAATTAATATTTCGATCTAAATACCGAATTTTAACGATAATTATTTCCACTTTAATATTTAACTTAAATTTTGTGTTACGTCCGATTAATTTTTGTAATTTTCAAAACAATTTTTTTTTTTTTATTCATAAATTTTATAATATACAATGAACCACGTGAACAACGAAATATCTATTAAGGAAAATCTTAGTGGGGAGAATAATGCGTGCGCCGACCAAGATAAGAAAATTTTAGGCATGAATAACAAAAAAGGTCTCGCTCTCTTCTGGCTGCAATTATCAAGGTGCGAACAAGTTGTTAAAATGAAGAAAAAGAAAAAGAAAAATGTAGTATAAATTAAACTAGTATATTAATTTGAAGATCATCAAGTATTTACACAGGAAAACAGGTATAACAAAATAAAATCAAAATATTACATAAAATTTAAAAGTGTTCAGTTACATGAATTATAAAATTAAAATTCAATTACGTGTCATTTACAATTAAAGAATAAAATGAATTTTAAAATGTTCAATTTAGTAATGTCCGAATTATATAATTATAAAATTCAAATTCGAACATATATAATGTAAAATCCAAATACTAAATATAATTTTTCAATTGTGTAATTAGGGTCGGCTGCTAGCCACCTAATACTTTTGTTATTAATCATGAATAACTGTTTTATGAGTTGACAATAAAGTAGAAATTAAAATTTTAATATCGTATTATTAATTTAAAAATTAAACCTATCCTCCTTAATGAAAGATCTCTGGGGTTCCCGGTCTATAGGCTTAGGCATGGGCCAAATACCAAAAAAAAACGGAGGTTTCCCACTATATTAAATTGGTGTATTACCGTACGATGGACGGTGTCTGTATTCTAAATAAATAGCAGCCTTAGTATACTGTCTAATTATTGAAGATAATAAAGTGTAAGTTAAGCAGAGAGTCATATTACAAGAGTAATTCATAATAAGTGAAGCGGTTAGACTGATAGCTGTATTTGTACTATTCGATCCACGATGATGATCAAGAAGTTGAAACAGCGGCTTCTTCCTCCGTTGCCACTCGGTGGTGACGTGGCAGCTTAGCTGAATGGAACAAATTTTTCCATTGGCTCAAAAGTGCGCCAACAGGAAGTAGATACCAGCCAATTTTCCTTATTGGATGCCGAGCTCCGGTATAAGGCGAATTCTCTGACTGGCTGGCTGATATAAGACGAATTATCTGATTGGCCGGCTCGTAGCGGGTTCTCATGGCGTCTTGATACAGTCATGAGAGAGAAATTGTATGTGTCGGGCCCAAATAGCGATTGACCCGGCACTATACTATCTTTGCGGACAGTAGCGAGTTCGGCCGCTCCCGGACGTAGCGGAAATGCACAAAGCTAATTTAAATTCATTAAGCTCGTGACTGAACAGTAAGGTTATGCTCCTAAGTTTGTGGCAATTTTTTTTCGTTTCGTTATTGCCTCATCGTCATTCCCTCATAAAACTTTTTAATGAGGGAATGATCTCAGTGAGAGAATGATGTATTTTTTAATAAATATAGAATACTTTTGTTTGTTTGATTGGTTTCAGTACCCTGAACATCAATAATGTCGAGAAGTAGAAAATCAATCGCTGCCGAAGCAAAGCTGAAAACAAAGGAGTATGACAGAAAGCAAAGGGAAAAATTAAAAACTTGTGCTGAAAGCTTAGAGAAACTTAGAGGTCAGGTCTGTAAGTGCTATGAGTTCAAGAGAAAGAAGGCAGAAAAAGAAACAATGGCGATTGAACAGTTCAAAATATAGGGAGAAGAATCAAAATGTGGGTAAAAATCTAGAAAGATTGATGAATGAGACACCTGTTACCCTACTTTCACCAGCAAAATCTAGTTCACGAGTAAATGCTGTCAAAAACGAAACTGTTGCTTTACGACGAAGGCGACAACTAAGAAATCAACGAGCAATATTGTATGGAAGAATAGCAAAGTTAGAAAAAAATTTAGAAGAAGAGGCTAGGAAGAGTGAAAAATATGGAAAAAAGTTCACGTGGTTAAATGACCGAATAAACACATCTTCATCTGAGGAAAAGGTCGAAAACCGGGAAAGAGGGATTTTGTTAGATCTGGAAAATTACTAAAACAAAAGCGTCTGTTAACTGATAATATGCGCAATTTGCATAAAAAATTTTTAAACTCTGTTACTAACGAAATAAATTTGTCAACATTTTATAAGTACAGGCCTTTTTGGGTAACTTGAGCAAACCTTAAAGAACGAGACACGTATAAATGCGTCGTTCACGCAAACATAAAACTAATAATTTCAAAATTACATGAAAATAAAGTTATCTTACATAATAATATTCCAAGTTTGTTATCTGATATAACGTGTGATATTTACTGTACTAAATGTTTATTTAGAGAATGTATAAATTGTAGAGACAAGGCTCCAGAATACAACCTTTCCCAAGCTACTAAAACTGTTATCTACCCAGACAGCAGTCAACTCAGAATGACTGCTTTCAGACGTCTTTTTGAAGGCGTCCTCAAGAAGTCTTATAGTGACTTCTTAAACGTGCCATTTTTAAGAACTCTCAATTAAGAGTTCTTGAAGACTCCACAAATAAGACGTCAGTTTTGTGACGTCTAAATGTATTTTTTTTTAAACTTCTTTATGAAGTTAAAATAAGGAGCTCCTTGAAGACGTCATGGTAAGTTTATATTAACGTCTTATTTGCGAAGTCAGAAAAAAGAACTCTTTGAGAACTATTTTTAAAGACGTCATACTGAGTTCGCTAGGTGCCTCATTCAACATCTTGAGAACTTCTTTAAGACTTCTTTAAGATATTGATGAGACGTCCAAATCATAAATAGGAACTCATTCAGAACTCATCAAGACGTCGTTTTGCTATCTGGGTACCGACAAAGGATGTACGAAAACTCTACATATGAGAAAAATGGTGAGACAAATACAGTGCGTAAACCTTTGACAAAGGAAGTAACTGTTACTTTGAAGGAACTTGTTTTAGTATTAGAAGAGACATTAAAATAATTCTTACTATATGTAGAAAATATTGCACACCAATATCAAATGATGACACAGCCAAAAAAAAATTTGTCAACAAATGAAGTGCTCATCCACATTGATTTTAGCGAAAATTATTGTTGCAAATACGGGGAAGAAATTCAAGCAGTTCACTTTGGTGGTGATCGGCAGCAAGTTACGCTCCATACTGGCGTGTTATATTTGAAAAATCCTGATGATACTGTAAAAACGTAATCTTCCTGTACTCTCTCTGATAAAAGCCGACATGACCCAATAGCAGTGTGGGCTCACCTGAAACCAATATTCGATTGGCTTAAAAACCAAAGACCGATTATCCATACTGTTCACATTCTAAGTGACAGCCTAGTTAACCAGTACAAAAACAAATTTGTTTTTCATATTGTTCCTCATCATTTGAAAAATTTTCTTGCCAGGTATAAACAATTTTACTTGAAACTATTCTGAACCTGGTCATGGTAAAGGAGCACCAAATGGTGTTGGTGGCACCTTAAAGAGGTCTGCCGACTAAGCCGTGGCTGAAGGGAAAGATGTGGCAGATTTAAACAGGTTGAAAAATGTTCTGAGTTCAAAGTGTCCCTCAACAATGCTTATTGAGGAAAGTACAGCGGAAATCAATAATACGGATAGCTCGATTAAAAAAATCTAAATCTATTTCAACTTTTCCTGGCACTCAAAAGTCAGACAATGTGTGTTCTCAAATGATGTACTTGAATTTAGAACTCTATCTTGTTTTGACTGTGTTGGAAAATGCCAATATTTTCATCTTGGTTACTATAAAACTTTTAAAGTATCTGATAAATACACACCAGCAGTATCAATGCGACGTAAAAGAAAAGAAATTAAAGTAGAAAGTAATGTGAAGATATCAAAGATTGCTCCTTCTGAAAAAAATACCTATGAATATAAAATTGGTGACCATGTCCTTATAACATGGAATAACAAGGTATATCCTGGTAAAATTCTTTCATTATCTAATGATGGGGCTTCAGTACGATCTATGAAGAAAGGATTAAAATGCTGGAGATGGCCGACAGTTAAAGATGAAGAGCTTTTTACTTGGTCGGATATTCTTCGAATAATTGAACCCCCAAAGTTACTCAGTCGAGGTTGTTATTTTGATAAAGAAGTCGATGAGCAAAAATAAAAAGTTTATGAAAGTAAAAATAACTGAGCCAACTGTGGTTAGATTGCATAGAGATTGATAACTGATAAATAATATTAGATTAGTAAAATTTCAATTTATGTTCTCTGTTCATTATTTTGATACATTTAATTATTATAGTTCGGCAATAAAATTATTTAATCATTATAGTTTTGCAATAAAATAAATAATTGGTGCATTATAGAGTTTTTAGTTATTGGAGAATCATGTTAAAAATCATTCCCTCACGAATCTGTTATTCCCTCATTTTCGAATTTTTAAAAAATTTTTATATTCAATTTAAACTCAAAAAAGTTGGGGACCACTATAATATTTTCCTTAAGCAAGACATATACTACGACTTGAGCAATAAACGATTCGATCACGAGTTAAAAAAATAACGGATCAACTCGATAAAGCCATTTTCGTCTTTTTTTCAGAATCAGCCATGTATATATATACACATATAACCCGCTTTGTCATCACGATAGCGCCCGCAATTCTTAATGGATCTTAATGAAATTTTATATACTTATTTATTGGACGATTACCTTAATCAAGTTCGAAGATGAGCCCAATCGGTCGATTAGCTTGGAAGTTGTGGGTGTTTGAAATTTTTCTTAATTTTCATAAAAATAAATTTTCTAGCTTTATCCTAATAAATTTTGAACCGAAAATGATAACTTAATTCTGTAAAAAATATCTCAAAATTCGTACGATTAGCTTTAATTTTCAATATATTACTTGTTTATTCAAAGATCATATCCAACAATTTGATGATCTCGAAAATTTCACAAAATACTAAAAAAACTTATGTTTGCAGCTTAGTCCTCCAATAACTTCGGAATAATAAGGCGTAACTCATTTCTTGAAATTTATGCTTAAGCATACAAAATAAGTATTACCATTATTGAAAAAAATGATTTAATCCATTCTAAATGTATATCTTTATATTAGTCAATTCAAATTGTTTTAAATTATTTCAAATCATTTTTTTTTTTTAATCAGGGTAAATACACTATTGTAGCCTTATTCTAATTGCATAAGAAAACTTTTTTCCCATTCCGGGTAAGGCCGGATGGCTCTTTTTTAAAATTAGAAATAAGAAAATTGCGGGTTAACGTCCGATGAACGGTTTTTCAACAAAAGGTAAAATTTAAGATTAAGGTTAACGTCCAGGAGACGGTTTCTTAACAAAGCGTGTGGGTGTGTAAGAGAGCGTCCGGTAGACGATTAATTTATGAAGAAAAAATTAGTTATGTTATAAGGAAAATTTGCTTGTCATAAAGAATATTAGTTTGTCATAAGTTAAAATAATAAAGGTAAGCAAGGTGCTTATGTTTATAATCAATTGAAATTGAGATAAACTTTTATATAAAATATTTCAGCCTACTTCACTTTTCTTCTGCTCTCTCATAAAATTATAACGAAACGACCCTGATTGATCTATAATAATTCTACAACATCCGGTTCTGGAAGGCCGAGTTTATCTTCCAGTGGCGCCCTAATATTCGACTATAATACTTAGGTGTGGCCAGACTTGACAAGGATGAACCCTCTGTTATAATACGTAGCCATAAATGAAATCATTTGGAAACTGTAACGCCGTATATGACCATTTATGATTTGTTTTTCTCCGGTTATCAATGAGCAACCTGTCGAACAGTACTGGAAATTGGTACCACGGGGGGGGGGGGGGGGAGCAACTTCCCCAAGTCCTCTTTAGCCAGAGTCTCTTTATTTCCTGAAATGTTCGAAGTATGTGGCCCAAAGAAGTGAAACTCGTGGTAGCTGTAGTTAGATACCACGCGCCATGAGTATTTTTAATTATACCTCCGGTTAATGTTCGACTTAGTCATCAATTGATTATATTCTGCGGTCAAGAGTGCCGCCTGGGTCGGATGATGGGGATGACCTGGCAGCGCATGTATGCCCAAAAGGGCGCGGAAATGGCCTCTGGTAAAACGGAGGTGGACTTCGGTCCCGTCACATTAATTTATTGTACCGATAAGCACAAGATATATTTCTGTAGAGCATTTAATGCGCTACAAATGAACTCGATTGTCAATTTTTGATAAATCGAGCTGTTCAAAAGTTATTGGAGCTTGAAGTCAAAGGGTATAGCCGGATTAATATAGAAATTCTGCTCCCCATGGCTTTTTTGACTCATACTTAAGGGGTCGATATGGTGTCGAATAAAAATAATTTACCTCAATTTTTGCTCTTTAACTCAAACGGTATTCGAGAATTTAGAAAAAAAACTGTTTTTTCGAAATTATTTTTATTTTTATAGTAAAATTCGGAATTAATCAATGATGATTTTCTTCCTAATTCTTACGAGTCCAAAACATGGAAAAATCATATGATCATGATTCTCAAACAGAAAGCCGATTTTTAACGGAGAAAAGAAAATTATAATCTTTTTTTTAGCCTTTTTGAAATATGTCACTCACCAAAATTCGTCAGAAAATGTCTTTTATACTCTTCTATATTCAGGAATTTTCTGAGGTAGCGGAACGATTCAAGAAAAATTAAAAACTCATTTTTTCTTAAACTCTTGCATTTTAACAGACATATTTTTTTTTTAGTTTAAATAAATACGTATAAATTTTTTTTTACCAAAAATATATCTTTGCAGAAGATAAACATAATGAATCAGTAGCCTGAAGTTATTAGAAGGGTTATTAATGATTCAAAAGACACTTAAAGGTTTTAAAAAATTTCGAAAAACATAGTTTTTACGTGATCGTTGTTGAGTAATATGATTGAAAATTTTTCATAAGTAATGTAATTGTGAATTTTAAGTAGAAAAAAAATTTTCTAAGTATTTCCCGTACAAAAAATTTTTAGTGGCGACCTATTTGGCCCTTATTGGGTAGTCCCAGCTGGGCCCCAATAGGGAAATCCTCAAGAGATTCCACTAGGGAACCCCTGTTAAAAAAAATATCAAAATGCGAAAAAAAGATAAGATAATCTTAATTAAATTCGAAATGCAATCTAATGTACTAGGAACATTACTCAGAAGAAGTATACGAGATTAATATTGATGAAAAAATCCCGGTAACTGCTGGGCTCGAACTTGCATTCTTCCGTTTCAAAGTCTTTGATGCTATCCACTGCGCTGACCTACGAACGTGTGTGAATAGTATATTTATTATGATAACAAAGAATAACAGATGAAGAAACAAAAAATGATATTCGGAGTGTATAGAAAAATAAAAAAGTTATCGTCAAAAACAAAAAATTTTATTTTTTGCGTCCAAAATAGGATACCTCCTAAAAAAGGTCAAAATAGTATATTACACATCTAGGCAAAGACGAGGTCAACAAACATGTGATCTGAGACATTGCTTACTTTACTTCCCTAGGTATGTAATATACTATTTTTTATTTTAACATCGGTTTTTTCTACTTAGGTCCCACTCAGAACTCAATTGGGCAAAATGGCAATAATTTTTTTATTTCCACGTTAGGATTTCTCACGTGAGTCCCACACAGAACCCAATTGGGAAAAATGACTATAATTTTTTAATTTTCACGTTGGGATTTTCTACTTAGGCCCCATTTAAGACCCAGTTGGGAAATACTGACCATAAATTATTTTATTTTTGTTTGGGATTTCCCGATTAGGTCCTGTTTAGGCCCTCATAAGGATTTCTCTATTGAGAATGCCCCATTGGGAGCCAATGAGGTCCATATACATACACTGGGCGATCCCAAAGTACTTTATAGTCGTGTCAATTGTACTAAAAAAAAAATCTAAGTTTGTTAAAATGCAAGATTTTAAGAAAAAAATGAGTTTTTAATTTTTCTTGAATTGTTCCACCACTTTAAAAAATTCAAAAAAAATCCTGAATATAGAGGGGTATAAAAGACATTTTCTGACGACTTTTGGTGAGTGACATATTTCAAAAAGGCTAAAAAAAAATATAATTTTCTTTTCTCCGTTAAAAATCGGCTCTCCGTTTGAGAATCATGACCATATGATTTTGTCATATTTTGGACTCGTAAGAATTAGGAAAAAAATCATCATTGATTAATTCCAAATTTTACTATAAAAATAAAAATAATTTCGAATAAACAGGTTTTTTTGGAATTCTCGACTACCGTTTGAGTTAAAGAGCTAAAAATTGAGGTGAATTATTTTCATTCAACACCAAATTGACCCCTTAAGTATGAGTCAAAAAAGCCATGGGGGCAGAATTTCTATATTAATCCGGCTATACCTTTTATAGTCAACTTCGAGATGCTTTTACTTTTCCGGCGAAATTATAAGACTTATTATAAAATGTCATAAAGTCTTTTTGTAGAAAATTTTATTTGCGACAAGTTATCTTGGATAATGATTTTTTGGATGCCACATAAGTTTCTACTTATTTAGATTTTAATACCAAGCTCTTTAAAAAAACAGTGTTCTGATCGATTTCAAGAGAAAAAACTTTATGAAATGATTTTTAATAAATAAAACTGCCTACAAAAAGTCCCAGACATTTTATCATAAGTCTGATAGTTTAGCCAGAACAGTAAAATGATCTCGACTTTATTAACTATTCAAAAATTCTCTCGATTACCGAAAGTAAGCAAATGGGCCAATATGATTTTGGGTTGCTCGCTTATTTATCTCTGCTTTTAAGGAGCATAATTATACCATCCTCGTTCTACGTGGCTGGGAATACCCCTTACTCTAAGCATCTGTTATAAAGATTTAGGAACTCCTAGATAGAATAACTGCCACCCTTTCAACTACCTCGTTTTCTACTGTACGGAAGTCTGGATCGGTTGCTTTTTTACTGTGGAGGGTTCTCAGTGTTTAATTAACTCACGCGGGGTGAATCGATGGGCATCCGTGGTGTCGGGTGGCATCTTTCAATTTTCCCTAGTTTCTTTTTGCCCTGAGTTTCCTTTTCTGGTTCGTCGTCAACAATGTGTGTGCTGAGAAAGCAGCTAACTTTGTCCTTAAAGCTTTTTGTAGATGGTCCTTCATGCCAGACTGTGGTGAGCATTCTGCTAACTCAGTGTTTGTCTGCTTGGAGCTTGTAAATGATGCCCGAGTGCTCCTAGTTACCGTTCGGCATGACGAACTTCGACAGCTGTTTTCTTTCTGTCTTTTAATTCGTCTAGAATATATTTTGCAAAGTGTTAAATATGATTTTGTTAGTTCAGTCTTTTTCCCTACTTCTTTTTCTTTATGGTATTCCCTTTTAGCCTTGTATACCTTTCTTTTCTTCCTTGTGAGCTCCCTGGTCTACCATGGGTATGATTTTACCTGCGGCTTTTTCCACGGGATTGCTAATTTGCATGACTCTATTTTAGTCTAAGTCAGTGCATCGCCATGTCTTTCTACTTCCGCAATCGACCTAAGGTCAAGTCCTTCAAAGTTTGCTTGCGCATGTTTCGACAATGCCACGTGAAACTTTTTGCACTCGACCATCGCAAGGTTGAACCGTTAGAGATGCACGCCATCGGGACGTTCCCGTCTTCTTGGTATCCCCAAGTTTATCTCAATTGCGTAGTGGTATGAATGTTGCACCTAACGACGTTTAATGGACCAGTTTAGTACGTAACGTGCCAGTTTTGGAGCTGCACGGGTAACATCTATGGATGACTCCCTGGGTGTCACGGAATAAGTTGGTTCCTCCCTGGTTCAGTTTAATATGACTAACCCCAGTTCATCTATGAACTCCGTTAGCTTTTTTCCCTACTCGTTAGACTCTGATCCCCACCTTTTGGCCATGCGTTTGCATCTATCTTTGCCAATACTCTTTTTCTTTAGTATAACGAGATCACATAGAAAGAAGTGCCTAGGCCAAAAGTTTGAGCGCATCTGAAATGTGAAGTGCTCAGTTGTAAGATTTGAATCAATTTGTATTTCGGATTCATTAACCAAATAGCCGCGAATAGCCTTTCCCCAGTTGTAGCAACGATTTCTACAACGCTGCCAAAATCAGGAATATTGAAACCCTTGGCAGTCACCACTCCATATGGCTATTGCAGAAGAAAGACATCAATACTTTCCTCCTCCCACAAGGCAACTGTCTCCAGTGTTTCTGCTTTATTGTTTCGCAAGTTTACCTGCAAGTCTCAAAGACCATCCCCATTAATACCTCTTTTTCCTCCTCTTCTGTTTGTTGTCGGATTTGTGGGAGGTGGGGGGGGGGGTTTAGTTTTGTAACCTGAGCGCTTTTGTTGTTTTGCCTTCTGTTTCGAGCCCACCGTAGGCAAAGTTACTTGGCTCCGAGCACGTATGTCGGCCTGTGCGCCACGAACAAAGTCTCACGTCTATTAAATTAGCTCTGCACTCTCGCGTAAGTGTTACTGTTTCCTGTTTCGAGTTTTCTAACTTCATTGGTCCCGTGATTTTACCCTTGTGCTTCCGGGATTCTCGACACTCGTGCCGACGATAAATGGGGCTTAGCGATCGAAGCAACAAGGTTGGCCACCTTGGCACTCCTTCGAGCAAACGTAGTGTTGGTCGTCGTCATCGATAAAGTAGTGGTATCCTCAATGTTAATTGCACCATGATCCTCCTCTCCCTCGTGGACCCATTCCACACAGTCCAAGTGCTGGTCCGTTTCTCGTGCTGTTGCGTAATCGAAACTATAAAAGAATTTAAATTCATTCAATTTAAATTCAAATATAGTTTCACTTTCGGCAGATAGAGGCAGCACCTACTGGGGCCTTGTTCATAAATTAAAACTTGATCATGCGCAGCTCGGCGCATGCGCATCTGCCTTTTTCCTGGTTCGTGTCGAGAAGACGGCCGCCATTATCTTTCGCTAATACACATTCAACAGATAACACGTGTTATAATTAAATCTTATCATTTTGCGCTCATCTAAGAGTAATTAATTTAAATAATCATTTAATTCAAATCTGCATTCATCAGGCTCATCAAAACTATAATTATTTTTATAATTTTGGGCACCAGAGCTCATAAATAAATTACATAAAAAACTCAAGAATTCCAGTGATCATCGACCACGTTTCTCAAGAGGTTATTCAAACGGGAGACATCACAGGTGCCCTTTTATTTAATAAATAATTATATGCAGTGATCATAAAATTAACAGACTCTATTTGATAATTGATTAATTATCAACATGTTCAATATTTTAATAAAATTAAAAGTAAATTCTCGCTCGGTAGCCTTTGCAATCACGCTACCACGTGTTCATAAAATAAATTCAATTCAGTGCAATTTATTATAAACTCATTCAATTAAATTAAATTAAGTGATCAATAATATTATAAATTAATAAACTCGATTATTCATGCATTTTGTGCTATTAACAATAGTAATTTAAGTGTTCGATAATTAACTTCGCTTGGTAACCTCTGATTTCATGTTACTGTTTTCCATGACATTTTTTGCAATCAACTCAGTGTTCAATTATATTCAAATTAATTATTTCAATTATTTACTCGAGCTTAATTTTCTAATTTGCATTCAATTATTTACATATTCATGAGCTCAGACAATTTAACAGTATTAAATAATTAAATCAACGATTTAATTGTGTAACCCAGTGATATTATGTGCTGTGACAAATAAAAATATTATTATATTTTTGAATATGCGTATTTTTCAAATATCCCAACCACTAACCAGTCCTGGCATGTATTTATTTTATTATTATTACAACACGTGCGGAGTTATTGCGGAGTAAAAGAAAGGCCATGTTGTTTGTTTCTTGAGCCGCTAAGTTCCTGGTGTTGCATGTAGTGAAAAAAGTTTGAATTAGTGTGGCCGCTACCTGTGAAAGAGATAAAGCGTAATTAGTGGTGTGAAAGGACAAAGATGGTTTGGGTTTGGCCTGGGAGCTGATACTTGACCGCCTATGTTTATTTCAACATAAGTGCATAGATTTTATTTACAATCGTATTCTTTATTTTTATATGTATCGCTTTCGCAATACGAGGATAATAAAAATTTTTGCAGTGCCTGGGCCTATTTGCATTAAAAGCAGTTCACTATCGACATATAATAGTTTTTGACTATCGTTGCATTCCAAATAGCCAATTAACGTAGAAAAATTAGCCTCAGGTCCTCGGACCATGCGGTTATTTAATCACTTTTATGATCTGAATCGATCGATATAATAATAAAATCGATTAAAGTGAAATATTTCGCGTCTTGTTGCAGGTCATAAAGCTAGATAATGACAACTATATCCAAAGTCGATTAAAGTGAAAAACCCGCTTTCTATGAAGAGCGGGTATTTACTTATATTTATAATTAACATACGTTCCAAATTTGCATTCAATTAAAATGACAGAGATCACTTTTTGAAAAAGCAGCGTTGGACTGTTTACCCTAGCTTGTATGCGTTTTGCTCTGCCCCGATAGAACATACTAGCACACCAGTTGTTACATTCTACAAAATTACTCCCTGCGCGTAGTTTCCATGACAAAGATCCACAAAGTCGTACAAGTACAAATTACTACATACTCAGTTTCGGATAGGTGGTCTATAGGACCTCTCAGCTAAACATGCGCTGTTTTTCTCAAGTCACTTCCAGCAGAATTATTTGCGTGTGAGTAATGAGGTAGAACGCCTTGTTTGACTCTATAATGTCCTTTCTCTCTTTAACCCTGTTTTTTCCTTCTAAGGAAGAGATTTTCAGTCAGTTGAGCAGCCACTCAGGTTTGTGTAACTCTTATGAGTTTACAAGATTGTAGTACCATTCAGGTTTTTAGACCTCTTCGCTTTCCATTGAATACTCTCTCAGGCTTGTGTAACTTCTTTGAGGCCACGTGATCGTAGTATCCTTTTGGAGTTTTATACTCCCCATCAATAGTGTTGACTCTGCGATTTTTTTAACTCTTTTAGTTCACAAGATTGGACTACACTTTAACATTAAATCGCAAACAGCCCCGGCTTACATAGTGGTCGTTCAAAACCTATGTCCGTTACGATACTTCGGTCTTTTTTGACGCCCTCTTGGTTAAAGGCCAATCGCTTCTAATGTGGTGAGGAAACTTACGTAACCTACCTGAAAAGAATTGATGTCTCAGTTCCTGGACTTTTGAAGCGAGCACTATTTAACCTCTTAGTCCACAGGATTCTTGGTATTCTAGGTTATACCATTCCTTGTTCATTTTTTACCTTTGACGGACCGGTGTCAAAGTTGAATTTTTTAAAGAACCTTTAATGGTCCATAATTCGTTTACACGAAATAAACGACGTCTCTATTCATTTATATATACATATATATATTTTGTATTTTCTACCTTCTGTCCTGCATGGACCCAAGTCAGGGGCGAGTTGTATTAAGCGAGCTCAGTGAGCCTCACGTCTTATTGAGTAATAGGATTCTTAGTTATCTAGATAGACTCTTTGAGTCTCTCACCTTATGGTACCTCCTCCTGTCTCTCTTATAAACTTTAAAGGTTCTTAAGGGGGAGGAGATTGCAGCGGCACCTGTAAGCTTCCTGAAACCACAGCTTTGTAACGTGTTGCATAAAGACACTGGTAAAGATGTGCGGGAGCGTAAGAAATGAAAAGTTTACGTCTTTGACCAAAAGACAGACAGACTTGAAATTTGAAATGAATATTAGTTAAGATACACGAAAATTAACAACAATACAACTAAAAATTTTTTGTGAAAATTCACTCCTAAATCAGTAGTGTTCCTTTTTTTATAATTTGACTGTTATAGGGATAGCTGGAGGATTAAAATTAACTCCATCCTGTGGTTTTACTACTTACAACTTTTTTTTTATATAGAAAAGTGCAAGAGAATAAATGTATTTACGAATGCCTAAGCTGTGAATGCTCGGATCTCGATATCAATATTACAAACAAAATGAAGAGTCATCGAATATTATGAGATGCCGATTATAGTAATCAGGTAACAGCTAGTATATATAGTAGACTGGGCCAAAAAAATCGACTATTTTTTTTCTCTTTCGATACTGTTGAGCCCTTAATATTGATATTAACAGGTGTATCGTTACGACTGAGTTTTTTTAAAGAAATTTCATTTCTTACCCAAAACTCGTAAATTGTCTTTCTGAAAAATTTGAGCAATATATATTTTTTAAGGAAATTGAATTCTCTACAAAAAATCTCTCTTAGTAAATTGTCGTAAAACGAGCCGCTTCCTTGTCACCGTGCTTTAAACATTGATTTGTTTTTCAAATTCTTTGTTTTTACTTTGGATTTTTGTAACTAATAGAAATATTGAAATTCTTTCTAGTCAAGATATATATTCTTAAATTTAATTTGAAGCTCTACAAAAAAGGTCTCTTAACATTTTTTGCTAAATTCATTCCTTCAAAAGTTATCCAAGGTTGAAGTTGAGTCAAAACGACTTTAATAACCTAAATAACTTTCGAAGAAGTGAATTTAACAAAAAATGTTAAGAGACCTTTTTTGTAAAGCATTAAATTAATTTTAAGAATATATATATTGACTAAAAAAAATTTGAATATTTCTAGTGGTTACAAAGATCCAAAATAGAAACAATGAATTTAAAAAACAAATCAATGTTTAAGGCACGGTTACAAGGAAACGGCTCGTTTGAAGTCAATTTACTAGGAAAGTTTTTTTGTAGAGAATTTAATTTTTGTTGGTTTCCGTCCAATTTAATAAGTGGAAACCTGAACATGCAAACCTTCTCAATAAGACAATTTATAGATAAATTGAGAAAAATATAGATAGCCCGAACTGGGAATCGAACCCAGACCATGTCGGTATCGCGCCGAGTAATAAGTTATAGATTAAATTGAACGGAATATAGTATAGTGCCGGATAGCTCAACTGGTAGAGCACTCGGCGCGATACCGACATGGTCTGGGTTCGATTCCCAGTTCAGGCTATCTATATTTTTCTCAATTTATTTATAAATTGTCTTATTGAGAAGGTTTGCATGTTTAGGTTTCCATTTATTAAATAGGTGTATTACCGTACGATGGACAGACTCAAGAAAACGTTAGAAATATACATTGCTCAAATTTTTCAGATAGATAATTTACGAGTTTTGGGTAGGAAATAAAATTTCTCTCAAAAAACTTAAAGTCGTAACGATACACCTGTTAATAACAATATTAAGGGCTCAAACTCACACAATAATTTTTTTTGATCACCAGGAATAATATTTTCGCAGTATCGAAAGAAAAAAAAATAGTCGATTTTTTTGGCCCAGTGTAATATACAGTATAGTATAGTATAATCAAATACTTTGTACGATTCCTTGTAATTTTTTCCATATTATGATTTAAAATTCACAAAATTTTGCGCAGCATCAAATAATTTCACAAAATCGTATGAAATTTCATCGATTGGAAAATTGCGATACTTAACTTCATAATCTTAGTATTAAAAGAGTTTAAACTTTCACAGCATTTTCTTTGTCATCCTAAATGATGTTTTCGTTACGATTAACCGTGACTGCAACCGACGTAAATGTTTGACTTTAAAATTACGTCATTATGATGAATAACAATGACTTTATTACTACGTAACAATGTGATGTAGATTTTATGTCAAGCGTACGCAATATATTCGTCATCTCTGTGACGTCATGCAAGAGGCATGCTTACATCAATATGATGTCACAAGTTTTTTACATTATACTCAAATCATACAAAACGTCGGCTTGACGTCGAATTAACATAAGATGACGTGACATTTCTATGACTTACGTATGCCGTCAAATCAAGACCACATGTTCACTGAGACTTGATCAAGTTCGAAAATGGGCTAAGTTGGTCAATTAGTTTCGAAATCATGACTGTTTGAAATTTTCAGGAATTTTCGGAAAAATCAGTTTTTCACTGTTAGAGTTCATATAACTTTGAAACTAAAATTTATCAACGATTTCTTTTGACAAATTTCTTAAAGTTTGATTAATAAGCTTCCATTTGTGTTCTTCAACTCATCGTTTTGACTATTTCTTCTTATTATTAGATACCCTTGACAATTTGAACAAATTAAAGAAAATTACAATACATGGTTTCAATGTTAGATAATATTTCTGCTTTCACGCGAACTTATAATTTTTAGAACGTCTTTTGATATAGTTACTTTTTATTCTGGCTGTCAGATTGCATTTCGTTCTTGAACGATATCTCGCGAACGATTAAACAGATTGAGATAGCTCTGGCGGCATTCGATGCGTAGTATTGAGTTCTAGAGCTAATTAGATTTTGAAGGTCCCACGACAAATGATCTCAGACAATTGATCCCCAACAAATGATCACACGACATTCGAATACACAGACAACTGATTCCACCAACAACTAGTACAACTGACAACTGATCCCACCAATCACGTAGACAAGTCTACAGTTTCCGTGGCGCCACCAAATGACCACTTCTTCGCCAATACATGGCTTTCTTATGGTACAGACGAGATGTCTTGGAGAAGTTCATCGACAACGGTTCTCAAACCATGCAATTTTTTTTGGATATTAAGCAAGTTCATCCGGAGTAGGTAAATAGGTAGAATTGCAGGAAAGATTAACTTTGAGGGAAATTGATCGACCTCCATTATCAGAAGAAGATCACCTTTGCTTTCTCCAGCAAGAAGGCCTTCTTGATGATAATGTGGAGAAGAAGGAGACGATTTTGATATTGAGGCAGCAATTGAAAATGACACTTCTGGTTCCGGAGAAAATCTAAATGATTTTTTCCAAACTTTTAAGAAGATTATTTAACATGCGATAAAAGAGTTGAGTCATTAATTAGGTTCAGTAAAAATTTAATTGATTTATTTAAGACAATCATGGATTAGTCCTCTTTTTTCGTGTGTTCGGAACGTAATTGATGATACCTCCTCGTGGTGCGATCTGGAAATTGATAAATTTTTTTATAAAATGTTTTATAAATTAATTGATCTCTAAACTGATACTGTTTCGTTTGCCGTTTCATATAAACTTATGTCCCTTTAGTAGTGGTACCTTATTACCTCCTCCTTCTAAAATTACTTTGATTCCTTTTCCAGTTCTTCTCGAAACTGACAGTAAATTTTTGTCGATATCAGGGACATTGCACCGTCAAATGTATTTTGTCAAAATGTAATAATAATTAAATAAATACATGCCAGAACTGGTTGGTGGTTGAGATGTTGGAAAAATACGCATACTAAAAAATATAACAATATTTTTATTTGTCACAGCACATAATATCACTAGGTTACAAAATTAAATCGTTGATTTAATTTATTAATACTTTTAATTGTCTGAGCTCATGAATACGTAACGAATTGAATGCAAATTATAAAATTGAGCCCGAGTAATTGATTTAAATAATTGAAGTAATTATTTTAAATTTAGTTGAACACTGATTTTATTGTAAAAATGTCATGATAAACAGTAACATGAAATCAGACGTTACCGAGCAAAGTTTATTATTGAACACTTGAAGTACTATTTTTAATAGCACCAATGCATAAATAAATAAGATTATTGAGCTTATAATATTTATGATTACTTAATTTAATTGATTTAAATGAGTTTATAATAAATTGCACTGAATTGATTTTATTTGTTGAACACGTGGTAGCATGAATTGAATGTATATAGCGAAAGATAATGTCGGCCGTCTTCTCGACACGAGGCAGGAAAAAGTCGATGCGCATGCGTCGCATAGCGCTAGTCAAGTTCAAATATAACAGCCACGAGGCCCCAGAAGGTGCTGCCTCTATCTGTTAGAAGTGCAACTATATTTGAATTTAAATATAGTGCGATTACGCAACATTCCGCCCGCGATCAGCAACAGAGTTGATGATTGATGAGTTCTTGAGTAAGTGATCTTTCATTGAGCATGCCAATGAACCAGGTGAGTTATTCGTCGTCGTCTTCTGGAGGTTCTGGTTCAACTGGTAGGAGTGCAAGCTTCGTGATTGGACGAGTGAGTGTCGAGTTCACTGTTTTGAGTGTAGCAACCCTGGTCAATCCATCTTTGCCAGATCATTATGTCGCAGCTATCATCAAAACTAATTCTCATAGAGAATGTAGTGAGCAGTTTCAAAAACTAACCGAGCAAATCTAGAGTCTATCAGCCAGAATCGACAGCATTTTTGCTGAGCTCACCTCAAGACAGTCACGACACAGATCACCCAGTGGTGATGCTGGACATCGTTCACCATCACACAACAACAGGAGTAACCAGAAAACCTGCTACTACCATAATAAATTTGGCCCTAAAGCGCACAAATGCAACACTCCATGTGTTTGATCGAGTCTCATAACTAACCAACAGGAAAACGAGCCGACCCATCAATAGATGCGGCAACTGCTGGTGGTTTATCTAATTTCGCCATTAATTCATCAATGATTCAGCTTCAGGAGTCAAATTCCTCATCGACACTGGTGTTGACATTTCAGTTATTCTACTTATTCAATCAGACAAATCAAGAGCCAGCGACTTACAACTATATGCAGCTAACCACGGTATTATTCAAACTTATGGAGAACGAACCTTAACACTTAACATGGGACTACGCAGACCAATCCAGTGGATTTTCCGTATTGCTGACGTACCTTATCCAATAATTGGTGCTGATCTTTTACATAAATATAGCCTAATTGTCGACCTGCGTCAAGAAAAGATAACCGATTCTGACACTGGTTGTCAAGCTTCAGATATTTTTCAACAAGCTCCAATTAATTCAATAACAGTCATAGTTACTGACTCTAAATATACTAATTTACTCAAACAATTTCCTGAGTTAATAGGAAATCCTTCCAACCATACTGCTATCAAACATTCAGTAAGACATTGCATCACAACTACTGGTCCTCCTTGTGCTCAACGTGTCAGACCGCTACGTCCTGAAAGACTTAAGCTAAAGATGAAATCCAACTTATGTTAGAGTTGGGTCATATTAGACCATCTACAAGTCCTTGGGCTAGTCCAGTACATATGGCACCTAAAAAAAATGGAGATTAGCGTCCTTGTGGAGATTTCCGCAAGCTAAACACAAAAACTATACCAGATCGTACACCAATATCTCTCTTATCGGACTGTACTGCTAACCTGGCCGGTAAAAAAATATTTCCGAAGATTGATATAAGAAGAGCATTTCAACATATACAAGTAGCCGATGAAGATATTGAAAAAACAGCTATAATTACTCCTTTTGGCCTTCTCGAATTCGTCAGTATGCCTCTAGGCCTCCGTAACGCTGCACAAACCTTTCAACGTTTGGCTAGTGAAGTGTTTCAAGGTCTTGATTTCTTATACTTCTACATTGACGACGTCCTAGTTGCGTCAAAAGATGAAGAGCAGCACGAGGAGCATCTTTGTATCATTTTTGAACGACTAAAACAATTTGGTCTTTGCATTAGCACTGAGAAGTGCATCTTTGGAGTGGACTCTATTGATTTCTTGGGCTATCGTATCACACCTCAAGGTTCTACACCTTTGCCAGACAGAGTGCAAGCCTGAGTGAACTTCAAGAAACCTGAAACACTGGTTGACCTCCGACGTTTCCTTGGTGCTATAAATTTTTACCGACGTCACATGAAAAATGCTGCAACAAGTCAAGCCTTACTCAATGATTTACTTAAAGACTCCAAAAAGAACGACAAACGTCCAGTACCCTGGACTGAAGACACACTACAGGCTTTTGAACTCATCAAGCAACAGCTTGCTAATGCTACGCTGCTAGCACACCCAGTTTCATCAGCTGAACTATGTCTCACTACTGACGCATCAAGCACTGCCATGGGTTCAGTGCTGGAACAGAAACTGGATGATGAATGGCAACCACTTGGTTTCTACTCTCGTAAGTTCTCACCAGCTCAGAGAAATTACAGTACGTACGTTCGAGAACTCACTGCTATTTATGAATCAGTCAAATACTTTAAACACTGGCTAGAAGCTAGAGATTTCAGTATCCAGACTGATCACAAACCGCTTGTTTCTGCTTTTCAAAGACGCAATGACAAGTCAATGACTCCTCGCCAAATAAATCAACTTGGATTCATAAGTGAGTTTACAACAAACATTCAGTACATCAATGGAGAGAAGAACAACGTCGCTGATGCCTTTTCTCGCATTGATGTCTTCAGACTACCAACTGTCATTGATTTCAATGAGTTATCTCAGGCTTAAACTATGGATCACTAACTTAACTTCTTCAAGACAACAACACTTCATTGAAGTTGCAAAAATTAACGTATGGACCAGACCATCAGATAATCCATTGTAATGTCTCTACTTATGATATCAGACCAGTAGTTCCTCAATCTCTTCGACGTCAAGTCTTTGATGTTTTCCATAACATGGCACATCCAAGTGGTCGCATCACCAGCAAGACCATCTCTCAACGCTACGTTCGGCTTTCTATGAACAAGGACATCACACAATGGGCTCGAACTTGTGTACCTTGCCAGAAATAAAAAATTGGCCGGAATGTTCATACTCAACCAGCATCTTTTACCGATCCAGACCAAAGATTTGATCATGTTTATATTGACTTGGTTGGTCTTATGCCAGAATCTGAGGGTTTCAGATATTGCATGACCATGGTTGGTAGATTCACGAGGTGGCCTGAAGCAGTTCCTATCATGGATATTACAGCAACCACGGTTGCAAACACATTTTACTCAAACTGGATTTCGAGGTTTGGATATCCTAAAATAGTGACTACTGACCAAGGATCACAATTTGAGAGTGCTCTCTACATTGCATTGCTAAATTTAGTTGGTAGTAAACGAATCTGTACCACCGCATATCACCCAGCAGCAAATGGATTAGTTGAACGTTGGCACAGAAAAATGAAGGCAGCAATCATGTGTCATCAGAACGATCAATGGAGCAAAATACTCCCTACTGTACTACTTGGGCTAAAATCCTGCTATAAAGAAGATCTTAAAGCATCTCCAGCAGAATTCTTATATGGAACCACTCTCAGAATTCCTAGTGAATTTTTCACTGATGAAGATCCGCCACAAGATCCTAATTTCTTCCTAGAGAATTTTTGCATTCATATGAGAAATGTTAAGCCAGCGCCTGCTGCGCATCACTGCCGCCGGAAAACTTTCTGCCACAAGGACCCAGCTACTTGTTCTCACGTCTTCCTCAGATTGGACCACGTAAAACGGCCCTTGGAACAACCATACTCGGGTCCTCATAAAGTCATCAAAAGGATTGATGGCTGCACTTTTGCTATTGACAACAACGGCAAGGAAATTGTTGACAACATTGAAAGACTAAAACCAGCTCATCTAGCGACTTCTGAAGTGCTAGAAACGGTACCAAGCTCGTCCAGGCAACCACACACTCCACTGACAAATTTACCTGCGCTAACTGTGCCTTCTATAACTTTACCTGCGTTAATTCCTACAAACGTACCTGATTTAAAAGCTGCACCACAGGTCAAAAAGACACTTGGTGCATCTTCACCATCAGTATTAAACTCAAGAGCTCAACCGAGCATACCGGTATTGACGTTGCCAACTTCTGGTATACAGCCAGTATATACCACGTTCTCATCGTCGCTACGCACGTATCCTGCCAGGAAGCCAAAGAAGTAAGTACAAATAATTTCTAAGAAATTATATTTTAAATTTTCATAAACGCCAACACTACTTTACCGCCTTTTTCCGGGGGTGGTGTGGGGGTTTACATACACATAACCAAGCTCATGCATTCACACACACAACATCTGACTCATATACACAACACATGCTACATACATAATGCACACTATACTTATTATACTACACTTACTATCGTACTATACCTATCATACAATAATACCAACTTGATGCTCTCGTATGGCAAATCAAGTTGGTAGTTCATATATATACACAGTTCAGTTAACTTGACACAAAAAGCAGACGCTTAGCTAACAATAAATAAATCTAATGAATATTATAAAACTATTATAATAAATAAATAATATATTAATTAAACAATAATGCAATACTTGTGTTGAATATTTATATATATGTGTGAATCTTTATTTGAGTAGTGGTCAAAACCCCACAATTGATAACCCCGAGTCGTGAATATATCAATATATCTATACAGCATAAGCATAATTATTCTGGACGCTTCTCGATCTTTCGAGACGCCATTTTTACCGCGTGTTTGCAATAATCAAGAAATTAAAACAATTATAAAAAACATTAACTAAAGCGACTATATATAAAAAAAAAAAAAAAAAAAAAAAAATCCATGTTGTGATACATATATTTAGACATTCAAAATGCCCAACGGTGTTATTCATACTCCTCCTAAAAACGGGCATGCACTGGATTTGAATCCTGGGATTCAAGATCAAGCATTATACCTAGATAATTTCCTTGATATGCCTCAACTGCATCCTGAAACTGGAACAGGTACAAAAAAACAGAATGACAATAACCAAGGTGGCACAGAGTTACTAAAACTTCCATCTGATCCAAACAATACTCAGAAGACTTCGAAACCTAATCTACAACACCTAACTGATCCTCCAGAACGTGATGACAGGTACCGTTATGCATTGGGATACTATCAGCCGCAATCATTTTAATTACCTCACCAATATTCAATATATCAGCAACCTCTACAGCAACCAGCTCGAGGTGAATCACAAGAACTACCTTAATTTTGGTAGCGGTCGGTAAGCCTTTGGTTTAAAACAATTGAAACAACTTTCGCTAGTAAGCCTAACCTCACTGATGAGGCTAAATACAATGCAGTTATTCGCCGTTTGGACCATGAACAATGGACAGCAATTGAACACATAATTGATTATCCTCCTGTATCGAACAAGTATGTTGCAATCAAGCAAGCATTGATTAACAGGTATGCACTTTCTCAAGATCACCGTTTTCGCAAGCTCTTATCAGAGCCAGGGTGAAGTGCGATGATACGAGCGAGAGGCCACCTGGTTGGTGGAAATCTTTCGTCGGTGAGCAGTACAAGTGACCCAACTTGAATTTGATGAGTTGGATGTTGCTACTTGGTGATTGCCAGTTGTCTTTGCAGATAGCTTGTTGACCAATGATTCCAGAACTGTTGAACACGTTGTTGTAAAAATTGCCATCTAGACAATCGAGAACTGTTTGTATCAATGAGTGCAGGTTCAGGAATCATGTTGAGTGCTCGTCCAATTAAGAAGTGACCAGGAGTGAGTGCGTCAATCTCATCTGGATCTTCAGTGATAGGCTCCAATGGTCTTGAGTTCAAGATAGCTTCAATCTGCGTAAGAAGAGTCGTAAACTCTTCAAACGTAAATGAAGATTCTCCCACTGTTCGAGTGAGGTGGTGCTTGAGTGATTTGACTGCAGCTTCCCACTTTCCACCCATATGTGGAGCTTCTGGTGGATTGAAATGCCAAGCAATACTGTTCACAGCGATGTGATCCAGTATTTTTCTTGACTCTTGAGTTCCTTAAGTAAACAGACGGTTGAAATCATTTTCAGCGCCTTTAAACGTCGTTCCACAATCGCTGTAGAGTGCTGTGCAGATGCCTCGTCGGCTAATGAATCTGCGGAGTGCTGCCATGAACCCACTAGAGCTGTAGTCGCTGACTACCTCTAGATGTACTGCTGACGTAAAAAGACAAACAAAAACACAAATCCAGCCTTTAATATGTTTTTGCACTTCTGCGTTTCCAATTTTTGAGTGAAATTGGACCAGCAGAGTCAACTTCAGTGTGTGTGAATGCAGATGATGGAGTGACTCTGAATACTGGTAGCTGACCCATGAGTTGTTGAGCTCTATCGGCACGATGTCGTGCGCATTTTACACATTTAAGTATAACTGAGCGTGCTAGTTGTCTACCGTCAATGATCCAGTGCTTCTGTCAGATGAATGCAAGAGTAAGTTGAGTACCACCATGCATAGTACGCTGATGAGCATCAGAGATGATGAGTTTAGTGAATTCCGCATTCCGTGGTAGAATAGCAGGATGCTTACTTTGGTCTTGATTTGGAGCATTCTCCAATCGTCCACCTACTCGAATGATGCCGTCGGTGTCAATGAATGCAACCAATCGAGCAAATGGATGACCATTAGGCCTAGGTGCGTGTTTGGAGTGCATGTTGATCTCGATTGTAAAATGAATACGTTGAGTTTCTTTGATACAGAAGTTGAGTGCGTAAATTACTTTACCAAAAGTAATTGGAGTCTTGAGTAATGAGTTCGGTGATTTCTTGATCATGTCACGGAGTCTAAAGCAGATTGCAGTAGCTCATAACATGCGTAGTAGTGGTATTGGCCGTTCCATAATAGGCCACCTTGATTTCATTGATGAATTCGATGAGAATAGGGCCAATCCAGGCCACTCTTCTGCTTGAGCTCCTGTATCATCGATTGATGGACATTTAGGCCAGGACGATGAACTCTTGAGCAACCATGGTAGGTCAGTCCACCACAGTTGATGATCACGGAGTTGAGTAGGCGTCAACCCTCGTGTTGCGCAGTCTGCTGGATTTTGTGTGCCCGGAATAAAATTCCACTGGCCATCTGGAACTATATCTTGTATTTGTGACACCCGATTCCGAACAAACTCTTTCCAGCGAGACGGATGAGATTTAATCCACGTGAGAGTGATTGTTGAGTCCGTCCACAAGTATGTTGGCGATTGAGTGAGATTTAGAGTGCTCTGGCAGTGTTTTATGAGTTTTGCCAACATGTGAGCTGCGGTGAGTTCTAACCTTGGTATCGTTAGTCGTTTTAACGGAGCTACCTTGGTTTTAGAGCAGAGCAGCGTAACTCTGACTCCATGAGCAGGTGTGTGGACTTTGATGAACACGGCAGCTGCCATTGCCAATTGTAAGGCGTCCGAGAATCCATGGATTTCGGTAGTTGAGCACGTGGATGAGTGGATCCATCTTGGAATTTTGATTTCTGAGATGAGTTTGAGTTCGTTCTTGAAGCTTCTCCATTTATGCCGATGATTGGCTGCCAATGGAGTGTCCCAGCTGAGCTTTTCTAGCCAAAGCTCCTGCATGAATACCTTCGCTCGAATGATAAGTGGTGCGAGAAATCCAAGAGGATCAGAAATTTGAGCAATCTCTGATAAGATGATCCTTTTTGTAAATTTTTGAGTAGAGCATGGTGGTGAGTATGAAAAGTTAAATTGATCCGAGTGAGAAGACCAGTACATGCCCAGAATCTTGGTGCTGGAGTCTGTATCTTCGAATTTGTGATTCTCGATCACTTTTACATGATTGAGTTGTTTTAATTCTGGATGATTGCTCGCCTATTTTGCAAGAGGGAATCCGCCCGCCTTGCAGAGTGCTCCAAGTTGGTCAGCATCTTGTTGTAATGAGTTTAAGTCATCAGATCCACCAAAGATATCACTAACATATCTTTCGTGGGTGAGTTGAATGATCGCTAGAGGAAATCGATGTCCTTCGTCTTCAACCAGTTGAAGTAGAGCACGAACAGCCAAGTGTGGAGCTGGTCTGGTCCCGTAGGTGACCGTGGTGAGTTTGGATGGAGTAATTTGGCCTTGTTCGTTGAACCAGAGTATTTTTTGAAGTTTTTGATCACGTTCATCGACCAAAATCTGTCTTAACATCTTTGTGTTATCTGTTATGAAGATGAGCTTATGAGTGCGAACTTCTATGAGTACGTCGAAGATATCTAGTTGCAGTTTTGGACCAGTGTGAAGCACATCGTTGAGTGAAAGACCTGACCTGGTAGGTTTGGAACCGTTGAAGACTACTCGCAGCTTAGTTGTGATGCTGCTCTTCCGTAATACTCCATGATGAGGAAGATAGTAGGCTGGTTCACTTGTTGTTGATTGAGTTGATTCCACGATGTGGTTGAGTTTCTTGTATTCCTTCAGAAAATCAAGATAGAGTGCTTTTAAACGATCGTCATGGTTTAGACGACGTTTGAGATGAATAAGACAGCAGTATGCTGCTGAGTACGAATTTCCCAATTGTTGAGGTGACGATTTGACTGGCAGTCGGACTATGTACCGTCCTGAACTGTATCGTCTATGAGTTTGTTGAGAATGCGATTCACACGCCTCTTCATCTGGGTTGAGTTCCTTGATTTTGATGACTGGAATTTCTTCTTGAGTCCAGAAGCGTGAGAGCAGGTTCTGAAGTTGTTGAGTAGACTGCTCGACAGCAGCATGATAAGTAATAGGTGGTCGATTAGTGCGTTGAGCGATTGACAGGCCTTTAGACCTTTTGAATAGTGCATTTTTAATGATAAGACCATAATGATCGGCACCAATGATGATATCAATTGATCCTGGTCTCATGAACGCTGGATCTGCAAATTGTAGTTGTTTATATTGGTCCCAGTTGAGTTGGTTGAGTGCAACAGATGGTAGTTGAGTAGTGAGACCACTTAGTATATGAGCACTGACGATGACTGAGTCGTTTAAATGCCTAGATGAAAGCTTGAGTGCGATTTGACCTTTCGTTCTACCAGCATTGGCTACACCAATACCAATGATCTGTATAGATGAGTGTTTGCGTTTGAGTTTAAGTGAGTTCACCAAGGAATCTGAAACAAACGATAATTCAGAACCTGGGTCCAGCAAGATACGTAATGGATGAGTTGCAAGCATCAGGCATATGATGCCCTAAACAATTCTCCCACAGCCGCTTTTCAACAACGACTTGAGTGCGTTGAGCATTAGTGAGTCCCAAGAATTTTGTTCACCGCACAATAAAGTGATCTCCCTTACACAAATCACACGGATATTGTGCAGGAGGAAATACCTTCTTGGGAGGCTTCGTGATTGCAGCAGATGATTGCGTGGCTAGAGGTTGAGTACCAGATGAGTGCGAGTTAGAAACAGCAGCAGCAGAGTATGACGCTGGTTTACCAGATGAGCGTGGTGGTTTGGAAGCAGATGCCTGTTCCACTCGTTCTTGAGCACGAGCACGACTGATCAAGAAGTCATTGAGTGCATTGATGGTTGGGTATTCAGTGGAAGCACCCATTTTGTTCTTCCAAAGCTCCCTGTTGTGTGAATCCAGCTTAGTTATGATCAACTGCGTAAGCAGTGGATTCATATCCGAGTTCAATTGAACACCGAGTGCCTTGAGTGCGTTGATTACCTCTGAAACAGTGTTCAGGAGATAATTGAGCTGCTCAGATGAGCGCAATGTGAGCGCATGCATATTGAGGAGCTTGTCCAATTGAGCACCGATAAGTATTGTACCTCTCTTTGAGTTGATTCCAAGCAGGTACCAATTGGTCGTCGCACATTTGTATGCTGGCGGGGCTGAGTCCGGCCCGTCCCTGAAGACAGCTCTTCAAACACTGAAGACGCTGGACTGAAGCGAGTTATTCAGTATTAATCACCATTGAGGTGAATGAGTCTCTAAATTCAGGCCAGTTCTCGTAACGCCCATCGAACTTGGGAATTGCGAGTAGTGGCAGATAAGTTTGAGCCCGGGTTGAATGCACTACAGCTGGAGCAGCAGCTGGAACTGGTATTGAGTTGATGAGTGCGATGAGTTTGCCTTTTGCAGCAATATACGACCGAAACACCAGATCGTATACCCCGTCCTTGACATATGAGCTCTCCAAGAACTCCTTGGTGCAGGTGAGTGCGAGTGAATCATGAGTGAGGTTGAATTGGTGCCATTCACCCTCGAGTAACTCAAGCCTCGACTTCAGTTGAGCTAAACGGTGGGCTACGGTGAGTGTGGCACCCTGAGCTTTCCAGTCTGAGAAGGCTCTGAGCCGTGTGTGCTGACTGATCACCTTCATTTCGAGTGCAGGAGAAATCGTTGATTTCTTTGGAGTACGTTTTGTCTTCTGTTTGAGAAGCTCTCCATCGCCGATGTTCCCTTGGTCGGTGACACTGCAATCACTGAGAGCGTGGTTGTCGTCGACGGTGATCACTGGGATGGGAGGTGGATTCGAGGAGGTTCCTTCTGGAACCTTTGATTTCTTGTCATCCTTTGAAGGATCCTCCTTCTTCTCCTCTTTATCGCTCATGTTGAGCTCCGTAACCTGTAATGGGTGTATATGAATGCAGCTGCCCACTGATGATGCTACCGACACAACCAACCAACTATCCGGCTCGAAGGACCATAAAATGTTGTAATAATAATAAAATAAATACATGCCAGGACTGGTTGGTGGTTAAAATATTGGAAAAATACGCATATTACAAAATATAACAATATTTTTATTTGTCACAGCACATAATATCACTAGGTTACAAAATTAAATCGTTGATTTAATTTATTAATACTTTTAATTGTCTGAGCTCATGAATACGTAACGAATTGAATGCAAATTATAAAATTGAGCTCGAGTAATTGATTTAAATAATTGAAGTAATTATTTTGAATTTAGTTGAACACTGATTTTATTGTAAAAATGTGATGATAAACAGTAACATAAAATCAGACGTTACCGAGCAAAGTTTATTATTGAACACTTGAATTACTATTTTCAATAGCACCAATGCATAAATAAATAAGATTATGGAGTTTATAATATTTATGATCACTTCATTTAATTGATTTAAATGAGCTTATAATAAATTGCACTAAATTGATTTTATTTGTTGAACGACGATTTTGCGCCGAGTTATCATTGATCAAAGCAAAAAAGTCCATTTTGGCTTTGATAATCAATAACTCCAGATGTATTGGTCGTACAGAGAATGAAAGCAGGGTTTTGAACACTGCAAAACATTTTCTATAAGGCAAAATCAGTAGCTTTTAATGGGAAAATTTTTTTTAAAGTGATAATGTTCATTAAAAACAGGTAAAAATTCGCATATTTAAGGATATTCGGAAATCTCGGTATAATTGTGGATATAACAAATGAACAAAGGATACCATCGTTTTTTTTTTTTCAACTTCAAAGTGTCCTAAAAAAACCCTGAAAATTTCAAAGCGCTGCGATTTTTCTTTCTTAGTGTCCCGAAGCTGTAAATTTATCGATTTTGCCAAAAAACACCATAATTGGTAGTTTCTCGGTTTTTGTTCATTTTTTCCATTTCACAATGTTTTTATTACCAATAATCTTAATTTCTTTGATCATAAAGATTGATTATCGAAAAAAATTGAAGAAAAAAATTTTTTTCAAAAACTTTTTTTTACAAAATTTTTTTTTACGTTATGTCCGAAATGATTCATCATTGTCAAAAAAAATTCGTCAATTTTTTCTTTTACAGCCGGCAAGCGTAAATCCGACCAAGCGACCTCCACGTCGTATGCTTTGGGTAACGCTAATGCCAGCGGTATAGTATATAAGCGGTATAATCAATCTTTATGATCAAAGAAATTAAGATTATCGGTGAAAAAAACGTTTTGAAATCGAAAAAAGGCCATTCGGCAGCCGAAATGGAAGGTAGATTTTTCAATTAATTGATATAAACAAATAGTTTTATACATACATATCTTGTTAGTGTATAGTCATGATATGAAATTAGACTCGTTTACTAGCAGTGAGGGTAAAAAAAGAACGATTATTATTGATAGAGAACTTCAGATAGTTGATTTGACATAACATTATATAGGTAATGTTCCAAACTAACCTTCACATAAATAAAGTATCGAAAACTTAATTAAAAAATTTTTCTTTTAGTTTTTTTGAAATTTCTCAAAAACGGCTAGATAAATCAATTTCAAAATCTGATCAGCTCTAGAACTCAATAAAACGCGTCGAATGCCACCTCAACCGTCTCAATTGGTAAATTCGTTTGAGAGATATCGTTGGCAAAAAAAAAGGTAAAAAACGTTTTTTTTTGATAACAGCGGCATACAAAAGTATTTTCGAGCTCGATGAGCTCGAAAACAGCGGGGAGTTTTAAGGCTGGCCCACAGGGTCAACTGATAGACCAATTTTTTTCTTCAAACTTGCATGAAGATTTGTTGGCTTACGATGTTTTAAGAAGTCTCTCCAAAAATCAGCTCAATAAAAAATTGGTATTTGTTTGAAATTGGGGATCCACACTTTTTTCAAGTTCCAAGTGCTCGCAGATCAAAGATCCATAATTAAACTTTTTCCACGTGTTCAGCTACACGGCGGATTAAATTTTCTGTATGAGTTTATGTCTCTAACACCAGATATTTATCTGAACCTTGCAATTGAAGTGTGAAAAAATGTAAAAAATAACACAAAATCATGTGAATTTTCAAAAATAAATTTTTCTAATAAATATAAGTAATTTTATAGAATACCGAGAGATGGACGGTGGTGATAGAAAGGTCGATCTAAGAGTTACAAATAAGTTTTGAACTCTTGTTATAGTCAAAATCAGCATATTTTTGTTATTTCAGTATTTTAATGTGTACAACAGCTCACATAATATTTTGTTGCAAGTAGTTTGGATGGTATCTGCCTTCCCTTGCTAGTATAGTGTCTGGCAGAAACCCACAACACTGTTTTACGCCGGCGCGTACTAGTAAGAGATGTAGTCTAAGGCAAGAGTGCGTTAACATAGCCTTACTGATGAGTCCGTTAACGTACTTATGACGAAACTACAATCATTATGGCAAATAGGCATATACCTTAAGTTTTGGTGGTTGACTTAAGAGTCAATACATAAAATGAAAAGAAAAATATGTTAATTAGTGCAGTGCAGTACGGAACTGAAAAATTTTAAAGAAAAACGCAAAATCTAAGCATTTTTTACACCTTGGTATACACTTATACCTTATCGATGCTTATTAAACACCTAATAAAGCAAATGTAATTTCAATCCGCCGACAAATGCTTGCGGTTGAAATTGGATTTATAGCCATTGCTCTATTTTTGGTTTTTTGCTTCTAAAAAACAGGTGGAGCCGTGATTCTAAACAAATGCCAAAAAATTTTCAAGAGGTCGCTCACGAATTTTGAAAATATTAAAAATGATTAAAATTCGGATTTTTTATTTCTAATTTTTTTTTTTCTCGTGGTAGCAATAGTTTATATTTGTAAAATCATGACCATGCTGGAAATTTTAGCCCAAAATTTGAATATTTAAATGGCGCTCAAGAATTTTGAATACTAGCTTGTAATGGGTCCACTTATTTTTATTAATTAAATGTGGTCTTAATAATCAAGGGCCCACACATGTGTAAAACTTGAAGGTGTCTTACGTACCTGTCCAGCAATGCTCAGTAATCTCAGGATGAGGAAAACCCCGTACTGGACCACGCAGTATTAAAATTAGAGAGAGATTTTATACTAAACTTATCAGGAAGGTTGTTATTAATTAATTAAGTAAATATGTTAAATTGGCACATGAAACAATGGCATTTATTCAAACGAAGTCGCTTTACAAAAGAATGAATGAAACGATGAACAATAATTATAAATGACTAATGAAACTGATTCAACTTGACTTTAACAAAACTGACTCGACTTGACTTTATTAAACTAACTCGACTAAATTAATTAAATATAATGACTCCTCAATCAGAAAATATTACTTTACAAATAAAATAGTTAACCCGACAATAAACAACGACTCACTTACTCCAACAACTCCAATCATAACCAGTCCTTCCTTCCACCGAACTTTTTCCTCCGTGACCAAATCCTCCAACCAGTTCCTTCCAAGTCCACCAATCCATTCCGATCCTTTCCAAATAAACCAGGTCCAATCCACAACAATTATTATATAATTAACTTGAATAAACTTAATTAATAAGTAAAATAAGCTTCCACCTGAGGTGGGCTTACATGCTCTTGGCCCATTACGAATATAATATCAGCACATGTAGTAGTAGTAGTAGATGGTAGTTGTAGTACAAAACCAAGATAGTAGTGGTAGTAGCTGTAGGCAGGTCCGTCCAAGGCAGTTGCTGCGAGCCAAGAGACCGACAGCTCGTCGTCTCTGGGCCTCGTACCGCTCCACTCAGGTTGGCCAACCCCTAAAACCAAACGTCGAGAAGCTCGACCGTAGTGACCCTGGCGCGTCAGTGTCGGTATTTTCTCAAATGTTGACAGTTGTTGAAGAAGGAGGCCGGTTCTTTTGGTGCGAGTCGTAATTCAAATTTAAACGCAAGGTGGAAGCATTCCACCCCGTTACAAGCTGATAATATGTAACTAATAGTTCGAATTAGTTTTTGTATTTTTTTATAACTCAATGATTGTCATTTCAGTAAAACATAACTTTTGCATAACCAATAATATACAGGACAGTGTTAAACAATAAAATTTGGTAAGTTTTGAATAAGCTAAAGAACCAACGAATTGAATTAAAAAATAGAAAAGTATGTAAATAACTTATTATTTTCGGTTCTCGGGTTACTTTTCATTTATTGTCATGCAAATTTATAGTGGAAAAATTGAGAAGCTTTATTACTAATATTCAAGGGTCGCTCGAAAACGTCCAAAAGACAGCACGCGGAGACATTCAAAATTCTTGAGCGAGGTTTAAATATTTAAATTTTGGGCTCAAATTTTCAGCGTAGTCATGATTTCACGAATATAAAATATTACTGCCACGAAAAAGAAAAAAATTTGAAATAAAAAAGTCGAATTTCGATCATTTCTGATATTTTCAAAATTCGTGAGCGACCTCTTGAAAATTTTTTATTGATCTGATTTTTGGAGAGACTTCTCGAAACATCGTAAACCAACAAATTTTCATGCGAGATCAAAAAAAAAAAAATAGTCGTTTTCTCTGCACCACCCTAATATAGATATCTATTAGAAGGAAAATTTGTGAGAAGGAAATCCGAGCGAGCAGTTTGCTGACAAGGCGGATTAACAATCGAATGAAATTATAAATATTAAATATGCAGAAAATTATAGCAATAAATAACAGATATAGTAAATAAGTATTGAAAATAAAGTGAAAACAGTAGGAAAGATCCAGGAAAATAAATATTAAATTTACCTGATAGCTGTTGGTTTCAACAAATGTAATATCATAAAATAATTCCAAATATCTCACAATATTTGGTTAAATATAAACAATAATTATTAATATTTGGCTATTCAGCCTTCGACAAATCAAAAAAACAACAATTTAACCCTTGGGGGTGGAATTTATAAACACAAAATTTCAGATATAACAATATATAAATTTAATAGATAATTAATTAATTTATAAAAAATTATGTATTTAATTCAAACAAAATAAAAAGATAATTTCATCAGAATTTATTTAAATAAAAGTAATAATCATAGGCTGGGTCGTCTCTCTATATGATAGAGAGAGAGAAGGATACGCTGACATCACTTTCCACTCACAGTCAATTTAGTATCAGAATCCAAGTTTTAAATTATAAATTTTTAAATTAATTACAAAAAAAAAACTCTTTTCAATGTTAATTAATTATTTATAATAATAAAGTCTACTCGTTTATAAATAACAATTATTCGCTTGATAATTGTGTATACTAATAAATAAATAAATTGATTAACCGCTGGGGTATAATACTAATTTAAATAATATAAACCAATTAATTTAACAAATACAAATAATAATTAGATCTCAAATATTTTCCATAAATATTTTGAATAATAAATAATAATTTAAATAATCCTTATAATAATTCGGGAATTTTTCATCCGAATTATGACGTCGTTACTTGAGGAATTTTTTCTCCCAAGTACATAAAATCCAAAAATATTTGCTGCGTCTCACTACGCGCCGGCGGATTTAATACATATTTTTACACTTGTCAAAAAAATTAAAAGGAAAGAATATAAAAAAAAATTTTAATTTTTGGGTGATTTTCAATATGCTGTAACTCGGTGAAAAATGGTCGTAGTATAAAAATAAAAAAAGTGAATTGTTTCAAGTTTCTAGTTTTCAGGTCTGGAATTCAAATTTCTTTATTATGCATGGTTCCGGAGTAATCCGAAAAAAACCGACAAAAAAAAAATTTTCCAAATTTTTATTCGTCTTCCAACAAGTCTATGGGCTTCAATAAATTTTTTTTAATAATTTGACCTTATGACTTTTTTAGAAAATTTTATGCCCTTTGACTTGCTGACCTCAAAAAGTCTCTACGACGATTTAGCGCCGAGTTATCATTGATAGAAACAAAACAGTCCATTTTGGCTTTGATAATCAATAACTCCGGACATATTGGTCATAAAGAGAATAGAAGTAGGGTTTTAAGAACTGCTAAACATTTTCTATGAGGCAAAATTAGTAGCTTTTGATGGAAAATTTTTTTTTGAAGTGATAATGTTTATTAAGAAACAGGTAAAAATTAGCATATTTAAGGATATTCGGAACTCTTGGTATAACTTTGGATATAACGGATGAACAAAGAAAACTTTTAGTTTTTTTTTCAACCTCAAAGTATCCTGAAAAAACCCTGAAAATTTCAAAGCGCTGCGATTTTTCTTTCTTAGTGTTCCGAAGCTTTAAATTCATCGATTGAGCCAAAAATCACCATAATTGGTAGTTTCTCGGTTTTTGTTCATTTTTTCGATTTCGAAATGTTTTTTTCACCGATAATCTTAATTTCTTTAATCAAAGAGATTGATTATCGAAAAAAATTTTTTTTTCAAAATTTTGTTTTTTCAAAAAAAAATTTTTTTTCATCATATTCGCAATGATTTATCATTGTCAAAAAAAATTCCTCAATTTTTTTTTACCGCTGTAACTGGATCTGCTTTAAATGTCAACTTAAAAATTAATTTAAAAAAATTGATATACCTCCCAATAGTAGAGGAGACCGTGAGAGATCGACCTTCACCCATCGGATAACCCGATGAGACATATTTTTTATCAAATATAATTTATTAACAAACATGCCTATGATAGCTTGGTTATCGAAAAGTGTTCATAGCTATTTTTAATTAAATTAATTTTAATCAATTTCCTTTCATTACCTTCACTTTTCTGATAACCGAATGAATTTCATCTCAAATGATAGTTCTTAACACACAGAATATGTCTACGTAGGCTTGCCTACTGATATCTGTGCATAGCTACCTGACAAGCAGATGTCAACAGGTAAGCCAATATAGGAAACTATACCGACCTGATAACCAATCGAAACTGTTATCATAAGTAAATTATTTTAATTACAAAACCAATCGTATAGGCTTGCCTGCAAAAAATCGTACATGAAATATGATTGTCAGGCTATAAAGTTTTGGAATTCGAGCTATTAGATAGGTGCGAGAGAGAAAGTAGAGCGTTCGAGGTCCGCGTGATAGAACAAGTAACAACGTAGCAGCTACACGCTACCAGACTATTGAATGTATCCGAGTGAGCATGCTCGCGTACATGTGAGTGATAGAGACAGCATTTATTCACCGTCGACAGCAATTTTAAACTCCAATTTATTATAACTCTAATTTGATTATATTATATATACTTACAGCTATGAATTAATGAAAAATAAATAATTTAATATATTAATAATAAAAAAAAAAATTAATTCAACAAATTTTTTTTTCATTTTACAGCTAAATTATAAAATTCTGAAATTATACAAAAATTTATATTCATTATTTATAATAAAATAAAGAATAATCTATATTATTAAAAGAATAAGGAAAATTTTGTTCCCGCCATATCTACATGATAGAATTAGTTAATGTTATTGAATTTTGTACTGTTAAAAAGATCTTGACTTGAATTTGGGCCTTTTCATAGTTTAAACTCTTTCTTATTAACAAGTATTGAGATATAGCGATTTGTCTATATCATTTGAATTACAATCAAATTACGCGGTAAAAAAAGACGGTCGTATTTATTTTCTTTATATAAATTAATATTTTAATTTTGCAGCAACGAATCTTTTTTTTCTGTGTATTTTATAATCACACAAAAAAAAACTTTTTACTAATTTTTGACATCTCAATTAATATTATTCAGCACGAGTTGTCACTAATAAATGATTTTCGACTGTACACGAGCATGCGCATTCGGATACATTCAATAGTCTGGTAGCGCGCAGCTACTATGTTGTGTCTTGTTCTATCACACGGACCTCGGACGCTCTACTTTCTCTCTTGCACCTATAAATAGCTCCAATTCCAAAACTTTATAGCCTGACAATAATATTTCATGTACGATTTTTTGCAGGCAAGCCTATACGATTGATTTTGTAATTAAAATATCTTACTTATAATAACAGTTTCGATTGGTTATCAGGTCGGTATAGTTTCCTATATTGGCTTACCTGTTCACATCTGCTTGTCAGGTAGCCATGCACAGAAATAAGTAGGCAAGCCTACGTAGACATATTCTGTGTGTTAAGAACTATTAGTTGAGATGAAATTCATTCGGTTATCAGAAGAGTGAAGGTGATGAAAGAAAATTGATTAAAATTAATCCAAATAAAAATAGCTATGAACACTTTTCGATAGCCAAGCTATCATAGGCATGTTTGTTCATAAATTATATTTGATAAAAAATATGTCTCATCGGGTTATCCGATGGTTGAAGGTCGATCTCCCACTGGCTCTTAGACTACAATGAGTTCATGCTTTTCTTCACACAAAATTATCATTTTTCGAATCCATTCAAGTCCGAATTTTCATAAAGCTTTCAGATAACATAAAAACAGTCTTTTAAAACTAAGTTTTTGATATGTCACGGCGACATTTAAGTGCCACAGATATGACTTGCATCGTTACTCTTCTTCAAGAGGATTACAGTCAGATGAAAGTTGCTGCTTCAATGGGAGTGAGCCAGTCCGTCGTTAGTCGTGCCTATGCACGTTTTAACGAGACAAAGTTACGATCGTCGTCCAGGTCAAGGTAGACATTGGATCACTATCGAGCGCGATGATCGAGCAATCGTTCGACAAGCTCGCCGAGATCCTGCTACACATGCACATATCATCGCTTATCAATTTCGTAATCATAGACAACGTCCTCTCCAACAGAACATCTCGGCTTCAACAGTTCGAAATCGCTTCCGAGAGCAAGAACTACGTGCATGACGCTCAAATCGCGTGCCTATGCTTACTCCTAGACATCGTCGAACCCGATTGGAGTATGCGCATCACCATCACCATTGGGGTCGTAGGCAATGGACCAGTGTATTATTCACTAACGAGTCTCGATTTAGTCTTTATAGCGACGACAGACGACCTCTCGCTTGGCGTCGTCATGGGGATGTAATTAAGCAATTTGTCGTAACCCAAAGTTTAGTAACTACAGCCTCTTAAAATATAAAATCGAGAACAAATTTATTCTTTACATTTCCAAAAACTAATTTAATAGATCTTCGTGAAAATGTCGAACTGAAAAAATGTATATCATCGGACTCACTAAAATCTGATGGCAGTAAAATTTTGAATATATATAGATATAGACATATACATAGATATATATATATATATATATATATATATATATATCTATACATAGATATCACTATGCACCAATCTCGATTATAATTAATAATTAAACAAAAAAATAATAACAATAATCTATCCATTAATAATACAATTATCCAGACGTATCATTCAGGAAATTAATTAATTATATTTCTACTCTGGGGTGCAATTCAAGCATGTGAATTTTTATTCGCTATGGCGACCAACAGCTACCGGTATTTTCGAGTGAAATGCCACGAGAAAATTGCAAGGAACTTACTCGGAGATGAAATCTTAGCAACACGATGATCAAACCAAAATGAATTATCCAACAATCCCACGGTGGAATTTAATAAATTATTATTTGACAACTACTCGTTATTTATGAACGTAATTAAGACGAATGATAATACTCAATAGCAAAAAAATAAATTACGACACCAACGCGTCTGCCGCATTGAGTCTCCGTATCTATCTGATTAGTTTTTAGGGTGATCACCTGTTGATCACCTATGGTGCACGTCAATCGCCCTTAATTATGTATTATATGGACCTGGGCCTCACTTTAATTGAATAGATAGATTATAAAAATATTTTATTTAATCCTGAATGATACGTCAATAAATACTTTAATATATGTAATATCTATTAATCCAAATTTTACATTTTTGAACCTTATGATAAATTAAATAATAATTATTTTATGTTATTTAATCAGCCGCGGTAGCGTTCGATAACAATATATCGGTTTTTTCACTCTGCGGTCAATGTTTCCAGTACCTTTTTACCCGGCTGAAACGTTTAATAATAATAAATACAAAATAATTATTGGGGCATAAGGTTATGACGGATTATGCAGCCCAAATACCTGAAAATTATAGATATATTTTTCAAACTAATAAATATTATTTATTAATACTTTTAAATAATCAATTAAAATTAATTCATGCGTGCACACACATACCAGTGCTGCGCGCATGCGTCACTTGCGAGGACACTGCTGTCTCGACGCCAGCGTAGTGGTCAAATGCCTGCGTAACGATATAAATTTAATTCTTACTCTTATTAACTAATTAATATTAAATAAATTATATCGTAATGTGACACAATTGCTCCCCAAACTTTGATTATTGTTCACGTGATAATTATTACTTGCGATTTGAATTTTTTTTTGTTGATCAGGAATTGAAATTGTTATCACACTAAAACGTGGCCGTTACATAAAACGACGTGACCAGATCTCTCGTTCAATCTATGCGTTAAATCGAATTCTCGGTCAAAGTCCGAATTTCGTTCACAGATGACACCGAAATTTGCTGAACGTATAACTTTTAATTACTTTTAATCACTGTTTAACCACGAGTCGGCGTCAAATTTTTCTCCATGTTACAAAACATATAAATTTATATAATATTATACAGAATTGGATGTTGTTGCTATTACCGTATTTTACGTCATTATATTAAATCATATATAATTTTGTATAGTTATATAATTTTATATATAAATGTATAAATTTATATTATAAATTCTACTTCATTGATTATAATAGTTAACTTTTGTATTTATAATTTTTTAATTTTTTTAAAAGCATGTACTATTGTTGCGATCGAATCTGAATTAAATAGCTTAGTTGCATGATATTTATTATTATAATTTCTAACTAATTAATTTTAATGGTCAAGTCGTTTAATGAAAAAAGATTTTTCGACTGAAGATGACAAACAATATTACGCATAATTATTTTAAATTAGATTTATCCAATTTAAAAGGTGCATTAAAATTTTTTTGCAATATTTTATTTATGAGTATAATTTTACTGTATGAGTGTAATATAAGTATAATATATAAAACTATATCTAATTATGTAAGGCTATACAAAATTATATATGGCCAAAACTCTTATATAATTTTATCTAGAAATTAAAATATGATTTTATATAACTATACAGAATTTTTTTTCCCGGAGCTATTTATTCAAACGCGTTAAAATACATGGGTCGACGCCATAGATAGCAGTAAGGGCTTAGAATCGGAAAGGTCCAAACTCGAGTACAGCAGTTAATGGGATTTTTCATCAATAAAAACATATTTAATCCGTCTAAGTAATGTCCTGATCCATTAGATTAATATATTAGATCTAGTTGCATTTTTCTTCACGGTTTGATTTTTTTTTATAAATGATCAATGTCAGTATAATTTTGGCAAATTTTTTTTTCATGGGCTATACAAACATATTCGTAGAAGCTATGTAAATAACAATATTATTCATCTAGATCACGGCATTTATCTTATACTCAGATGTACAATCTATTTTGCAAGCTTATATTACACATGCACACTAACGCACACGTGACTTACACACAATACAATTTGATTGTGTGGACAAGACGTACGAGGGAATATCTATCAAGATGTAACGACCACTCACGTTTCTTATGCATATATATATATATATATATATATATATATATATATATATCAATGACACAGTTAAAATGAGTGAATAAGTGTGCTGAAATGCGGCGTGCATCAAAGCGCCGGTCTAGTTGAGCCACTTAAAGCCTTCTGTTTTCACATTTGCGTGGCAAAAGTCAGGTTTCCCTTTCCCCTACTCCTGTTCAATTTTACAGCCTTTATTATCATTCCGTCGAACGTCTTCATGAGAGCATTTTAAGCAGGCGGATGTTTTATAGTCATGAGTAATTACTTTTTAAGTGCAATTCTAAGAAGTGAATAATTATAAGTAGATCTTTTGTATTTTCAATCCTCTCCTCAGATTGTTATAAAAGATTTATTGTTTTTTTTTTTATACATAATTTCTGATTTTTTTTTAATATTGAATACTTTTGACAAGTTATATTTTTCATATATAAAATTTTTCTTTCAGCAAGAAATAAATTGTTTTTTTAATTTAAGATACTGAAAAAAAATAAACGTAGCTATAGTAATCATCTGAAGTATTGCTAATAGTAGACAGTTGTCATAACAAAATGTATCGTTGAACAGGCAATACTAATTTGCTGTATTAATTATATTCAATTTTGAATCAAAATATCGTTAATGTAACCATACTATGTGGTGATATTTTCCATGATTGGTATTTTGTTGTTTTATTGATTCCGATGGACTGTGATTATAGCAATACAAATTGTTAATTTAGTAATCCGAAAGGTTAAAATATCAATGTGGATTGTGAATGTATCCAATACATATGTTATTATTGCAATACATATTGCCATAGCAACCATCTGTATAGAAAGTTGCAATCTACACTTCTCAAAAATCAAGTATTGCTGTTTTGACAATTTACGATTTTTTAAACTTTAAATGGTTACTATAACCTACCGGTATTGCTCGTACAGGAATATTATTTTTTTTAATGTACTCTTCCTTGAAATAATTCTAAAAATAAACTTTCTTGTCTTTAATGTAATTTTGTCTTTCTAAAAATTATATTTTAAATAAGTACAATAGAAACTTAGAAAGAAATGAGTAATTCTTGAGTAACTTTTGTGGATAGTTTATTAAAAAAAAGATATTAAAATAAAACCGGTCTACTTAAGAACATTTACAATGTATAAAACAATGCTTAAAGTAAAAAGCATAACATTATAGCTAATCTTTGAGTTGTTCACATTGATTAGACATTTAAATTTGAAAAAATTGTTACTCCCCAGTGCAATTTAGAAGATGGAGTATAATAAATTTTTGTAGAAATATTGACAGTCGGAGCATTTCTACGAATTAATCATAATTACAATAATAATAAAAAGGATATTCAGCAGCTCAAATGGAAGTAGATTTCTCATTATTCGATTATTTTAACTTTTCAAATGAATGTTAATTAAAGAATAATTTTTTTTTCATATTCTTAAAAATTCTCAAGGCTATAAAACAAAAAAAAATGTCAATTTTTTAAGTTTAATGCTGAAAATTGAAGCTAACTGAATGAGCATCAAGAGAATTTTTGATAATAATGCACTGTGAGTTTTGATTATAAAGTTATTCAAAGATACGTAATCATATGTTTAAATTTTTGGATCAATAGTATTTTTGGAACCTATCCGATGAGTTATGGCATTATTTCATGAAAATTCTTCTATAAGGTCAAATGCAATATTTTGCTTCCAATTGAATCCACCAATGAAATAATCTGAGAGTAAAATTTAATTGTGATATATTAAAGTATCATACTTGAAGTAAGTACCATTATTTGAAATAAAGGCCTAATAGAAAATCCAACGTCCAAAAATTATAGAGAATATTATTATCATAATTAGTCAGCTACCCAATTTTAAAACATAGTATAGGCCAAATTTTTCAAAATCGATTCTCTAGTATTTTTAGTTCCAATGGAGTCTTGTAAACATGATTCAATCCGTATTTTAAAAATTTTATTTTTGTCAGTTACTGTGTTTCAAAATTGGGCAGCCTAAATGCTATTCTTGTTATTGATATATCATTTTATATATACACTGTCGACAAAACAAAAGTGGATGTCTTCACTTGAATTGAGATGTTTGGATTTCAGAAGTGTGACACTGCAATAATGAGAATTAAATTAGTTTCAAGAATTCGCTAAAAAGTAGAAGAACTAATGCGATAGCCAAATTTCATTTGATGAGTGGTAAGATAACGAATTTCATTGGCCTAAGCATTTATATAGGCATGAAAATTTAAGCTTATTCAAAAAGCTTTCAGATGCATATAATGAAAATTCGATAAGTTGTCACATTCAAGAAATATTGAAGATAAAATAAGTAAAAATATGAATTTTAGATATTTTGAAAATTTTGAAATGCTATAACCAAGAAAATAATTTACCGATTGAGCTTATTTTCGAATTAAATCTAGGTAGTTACCCACGAAATACGGATACCAAGTTTCAAGGTGATCAGTTTGAAATTGTGCCTATTGTAATGTCCAGGTGGCTTGCACCGTGATTAGGACCATTAATTATTATTATTATTTTCGCCCCTAGTCTTTCGACCAATAGACCGGGATCACACTGACTACAATTATCGAGGAGGGGTTTTGAAATCTATAACACTGCACATTAAGGGGGTATTCTAGTCTAGAGGTCTGAATTTCGAGCGTTTTTTGGCAATTAATATAAAAGAAGCAGTTAATATTTTTACTATACAATTTTTTATCATTTGTTTATTGATATTTCAAGAATACAAAAAAATACATTAAAAAAAAAAAAAGTAAATTTTCAAAAAGTTATAAGTCCTTGAAATAGAGAAAAAAAAAGGCCGTGTCCTCGTGAAAAGGATATTTCCCATTGTATCCATCTGAAAAAAAAAACAATGCCAAATTATTGATCATTACAAATGTCATTGTCGCGCAAACCAACAAAACTTGAAAAAAATTTTTTTTTCACAAAATGGCGGCTGTTTGAAAATAGAAGTCGATTTTTTTACTCATTTTTCAACGTCCTCCAATTTTTTAAAAATATTTCAAATTTGAAATTTTCAATTTTTATTGGTTAGTGCGAAAGCGAGATAATTGAAAAATATTCATGCTAAATTTCAAGTAAATTGGCTGATTAGAACCTAAGATATCTGCATCACCGTATCGAAAAAAGTAGTTTCGAGAAAAACGCGTTTAAAGTTTAACGTTCAGTTTCAGGTAGCGTAACTAATAAAATAGTACGTATAACTTACATTCTCTTAATCAGCCATCCCAGCTTCATACATTGGGCCTTCCTCTACTTTATATTGACTGTTTTCAGCATTTCTCTCTGTATAACGAGCAGTTCTTTCCTCTTTTGAAGCATCTGGAGCTCGATCCTCAGACCATTCAATCCTTACTGCGTTGCGCCTAACAGCAAACCCATGGGATTCCAGACCTATTTTTATTCCCATTAGATTCATTATTTGTAAAATAGGATAAAAGCCTTCATTGAAAATGCAAACTGCTAAACAATTAGCAATCTCAATTGTCTGGGACCCGGCATGGATATGTTTGGGTGCAAATGTCCATATTAAAGAGTTAAGTGACTCGTTGTTAATTTGAGTTTTGCTGCCCAAGCAAGGATCTATATTAAGAATACCTTTAAAAGTCTTTGAGTCGCCATCTCCGATATACTTCACATATTTTACTCCATGCTTTTCTTCGGATCTACTAAACATTTTCACCACTGCGTCAGCTTCCATCTTCCCAACACTTCCTTGATGATTTATTGCGCAAGAATCTTCGTGTTCGTTATACCAGTCTTCATAAGCACTGATGTCGTCTTTTTTTTTATTCTTTCAATAATTGCACCCTTGGCAAAAACTGGACTTCACGACTGTGTCTATAACTTTCTTACTGTATTTACCTACAAGTGTAGTGACTCCAAAAAGTGAATTGAACCCTCTCTTCTTCCATGTTCCATCGCCGGAAACTGTAAAATGTGTAGGGTCCGCATTCGAATCTAAGGCTGTAATTAATTCATTCTCTTCTTCCACAGCTTTAGAAATTATCAAGTTATAAATAGTTAACGCAGCCAAATGTAAATTATCAAGACAATTATAGTATGTACCAATAGCCAAACCGTGTCCAATATCCATAATACTACAGAATATATTGATACCTTCTCTCCCAACTCCGATGAGCCTCATAGCAGTAACGATCCGACGATTTATTTCAAATGCTTTATTTACAAATGGGCATGACTGAATATAACGTATATCTTTGCAGCCACATTGTACTCCAATTTTGAATCCTAGTCCTCGTGCAGCTGTCCGAGAAAATGACATTCTTTGCTTACATGTAGCACATATTATCATTAGTGCAAGAGATAAAAAAACAGAACAGAATTCCAATATACAATAACCAAAATTATAATCAATAAGAATTTCATCGTCATTTGAACTCTTCAACTTTGCAGCTGATGCACTAGTAGAAGATAAATCTTCTTCCAAAGTATTTTTATTACCGCTGAACTTCCATTTTCTTGGTTTGCCTGGACGATGAGGACTTTTCCTCGAACCTTTTCTATCCATATTAGAAGAATCAGCAAATATTCACTTTGATTTTAAAAGAATATCACAAGAATGCACGCGTAACTTCTCACTTACTTATACTTCTTCACAGCTTCGAGGCTTACATGGAACTAACTCAAACTAAAAACAAATTGAGTATAGATTCTTGTCTTATACGTTACAATCACCTTCAGACTATTGATATAGTAAACTAAAACTATACGACAAGAAAGAAAGAAAGCAATTCATACTCAGGTAGCCCGGACCGCCCGTAGTCTATTGTTGCAGTCGTCCGCTCAACCCGGTCTAGTTGCCACGACACTTAAACGGCTGTAACTTTGATGTTCAAATCTCCCGCTCTCTCATCGATAACTCTAACGGCGGATAAGTAATCGATACTGTAGTCGATACTACAGTCGATCATCTATCAATTATAGGCGGCTCCGCTAGTCGCATTCTCATCGCATAGACCGCTCTAGTGGGGATGAAGAAGACGGAAGCTCCGTCTCTCTCACACAATTCAACGCTCTCATTCTATCTTATTGCAAAGTGTTCTCATTGCGTTCGCCTCGTGCATTTCTTTATTTCATTGTGCTTTATAAAATCAATTGCGTTCTCATAATTTCAGTTAGTGCATTTGTCTCATAATAATTAACAGTAATTATTTATTGCTTTATTTTTGCTCTCATTAATTAATCTCAGTGCTTTTTCAATTAAATTCATCTCACCTCGTGCACCGGCATAGTTACCGCCAAGTCGCCATCTTGGCCACGTGTTGGACGCGAGTTATTTCTCATTAAATAAATTAAATAAAGTGTTTTTTGGCATAAATTCATAGCAATTAAAATTCTCATCAGTGTATATATTGTAAATAAATCACGATATTTATTACTAAATTAATTCTCAAGTGTTAAATAAAATTATTAACTTCCCGCCAATTCACACACACCAGATCCTCTCATCCTTTTATAATTATTATTAATTATTTAAACATTTGAAAATAATTTGAATTTTGAAAAATCCTTTCAGATTGATATTTTTGAATATCTAAACTATCGAATTATGAAAAAAAAATTTTTTCATTTTTTTCAAAATTCTAGACTAGAATACCCCCTTAATAAAAAAATTTTATCATTTACTGTTGAATTGCATTAATTAATAATGTCGACATTATTAAATTTATAATTACAATAATAACAATAGCAGTCACAAAACAACCTGGTAGATTCGATATACATCACAAAAACAAATAAAGCATCAACTAATTACAAATAAAATATAATACAGTATATATTTTACGATGAAATTGTTTTATCTTATTGAAGATAAATGTTAGATAAGATTTTACTGGTTATCATGAATGTATCAAAGTGTAGAAAAGATTGTAAAAATATTTTTGGAAGTCTATAATTTAAATGTCTACACCCCTAAGTGCTCATCCCAGGAAAAAATTTTTTCATGAAATTTTATGAAATATATGAAGTTTTATAAAATTCCAAAAAATTTTAACAAATTTTATGAAATTATACTAATGAAATTTGGCGTAACCCTGTGAAATTTCATAAAGTTTCATAAAATTTTATGCAATTACATATAATTTTATGCAATTATATATAATTTTATAAAATGATATACAATTTTATAAAATTCTATATCATTTTATAAAAATTTTTAAAGTTTATATAATTGTTATTGAGATCCCAAGAAGTTATTGATATGAAATTTTATATATTTTTGTGAAGTTTTACGAAATTTTATTAAAGTTTTTGAAATTCGAAAAAAACTTATGAAATTTTATTAGCAACGATGAGATAATTTTATGAAATTTCATAAAATTTTGCAACATTTCATATAATTTTGTAAAATTTCATAAAATTTTGTGAAATTTCGTGAAATGCCAAAACTTCGTTTTTGTAAAATTTCATGAAGTTTTGCATAATTTCATAAATTTTTGTAAAACTTGATGAAGTTTTATAAAATTTTATTGAAATTTATAAAATTTCATTAAAATTCATAAAATTTTGCACAATTGTTATGAAGATTTTAAGGACTTAGTGATATAAAATTTGATATATTTTTATAAAACTTCATGAAATCATATAAAGTCTTATGAAATATTATAAAATTCTATGCAACTTCATGTTATTCTGCATAATTGAAGTTTTGGCCTTACACGAAATGTTACAATATTTCATGGAATTTCACCAAATTATGTAAAATTTTATGAAAATTATTTTTTGATTTCTAATTAATTTTTTAAAATATATTTACAATTTTATAGTTCAATGAACTACATAATTTCATGAAATTTCATGTCATTTCAAGAAATTTGAGAAATAAAAAAAAAATTTTTACAATACTCCTGTGGATCTTGGTAGTAAATATGTAAAATTTTTATGATATTTTATATAATTTTATGAAATCTTATACAATTTCATACAATTTTGAATAACTGTATGAAATTCCATACCAATAACTCTTTGGAATCTTGATAACAATTATGTAAAACTTTATGAATTTTTCTGAAATTTAGTCGCCTCTTTCAAAATTTGATCGAATTTTATAAAACTTCACGGAATTTTATCAAATTTCATAAAATATTAAGAAAATTATCTTATCGTTTCCATATACAATTTCATGAAATTTCTTTAAATTTTATAAATTCTTATATAATTTTCTATAATTTTTTTAGATTTTATAAGATTTTAATAGAACATTTCTGTGAAATTTCATGAAAATATTTTTTCCCGAGTTATTATATCCCATTACAGATGCCATAAGGGCGTATACCTGCAAAATATACCGCAGATAAGCCATAAGGGCATATAAAAATTTTTTTACGGAAATTGACGTAATTATGTTCAATTAGTATGATCGAAAAAAATTTAGTGTCCAGAACCATCGTGATTGTGACCTAAAAGTATAAGAATGATAAAAAACGTTCGAACTTAGGAAAATTTTTTTCGTTAGTTGAATAAAAATTTTAATTTTGAAAAAAAAAAAGTTTTATTTCAGTTATAAAAAAAACGAAATGTTAAAAAAATTTGTTTTTGTTAGCATTAACTTTTAGAACATAATTACGTCGATTTCCGAAAAATAAAAAAAATTTATACGCCCTTATGACATCTGTAACGCAGTATGTTATATACCTCATTATGAAATTATCATCAGTTCCTCCAAAATTATATAAAATTTAATAAAAGCTTATAAAATTATATCAAATTTCGTATAAAAGTTTAAAACTCCATATCTCGATAAATATACTATCTATTCATTTGCGATCACGTACGTGGCTTGGTGCAGTGGATAGCAGCAAGGACTTCAAATCGAAAGGACGTAGGTTCGAGCCCAGCAGTCGCCAGGATTTTTTCGTCAATACAAAATATAATTAGTCTGTCTCAGTAATGCCTCCATCCATTAGATCAATGTGTAAGATCTAATTGCAATTTTTTTTTCAAAATCTAATATTTTTTTCGAAAAATTAATGGTGACTGTAGAATTTTATGGAATTTAGTAAAATTTTATCAATTTTCGTGAGATTTTATCAGGCCATTTTCAGCATAAAATTTTATAAAACTATGAATTTTTATGAAATTTCATAAAATTTCATGAAAAAATTTTTTCCCGGGATGTCATAATAGTAATTCATGCTACATGCGTCCTAAAGAGCGAATAATTTGACAATCATGTTGTCGTAACATAAGCGTAAGGCTACAGCTTGTAGCAGACACCACACTCGTCCTTATGTCAATGTATCATAACCTTAAATCTAATAGCGTGATCATAATTGTGATGTTTCTTCTTAGTCTACCTGTAGGATACAGTATTCATTGCAAACTCTGCTATAAAAGTTCAAGTTTCAAGAAAAAATTAAAAATTTTTCTTTACAATCTAATTTTCCAAAGATATGATAATTTTTAGAATAATTTATAGTTTATAAATGTTTGTTTTTTTATTCCAGGAACCATAAACTGTTGAAGCTGTCCATCATATTCGATACATATCACGAACGAAAGAAAGTGTTATATCCAGGTGGCTTGTATCGTGATAAGGACAATTGATTATTATTTTTTTATTTTCAGCTCTAGTCTTTTGACCGATAGACCGGGATCACACTGAGTATAATTATCTGGAAGGTGTTTCGAAATAAAAAGAATTTGGATGCACATTTTAAAATACTATCTACATATTTGGGTGGGTAAAAAAAAGTGACTATTTTTTTTTTTCTTTAGTTACAGTTAAGATATTGTTTGAGATAATGAAAAAAAAAATTCTGTTAAAGTTTGAGCTCTTAATATAAAAATTAAGAGGTGCTTATTTGCAATTTTTTATTTCCCATTTAAACAACATAGCAAAAAAGGTATCTTATGATTGTTCGCTTATTCCACTTGATTCAAAGTTATTTAATGTAAAAGCTTAACCCTACATAGTTTATTGACAATTTCACAACATTTTAAATTTTGACTTTAAAAATATGGTTCGAGAATAGAAAAAATATTTTACTTAATGAAGTGCACGTCACATTTTCTGAAAAAGTGTCGAATTTTTTTTGTAATTATTGATTGCAAATAATTCACGTTTCTTACCATTTAATTAAATTAGGATTCTGAATTTATTTCGTTAGATGAACAATAACTCCTGAAGTACTCCGATTTAATTAATTCGCAGTTTGTATATTTAACTAATAAATAGTATAAGAAATAAAGATATTGTATTCATTAATTTTTAATTGAAAATCATTCTTTGTATTACAAATTAAATTTTTAAAGCCTACTTTTAACATACGAAAGTGATATTTATGTTAATTAATATTTTTGCTTAATCAATATGGAATTGCTGTAGTTATTGTGATAGTATAGTTGAAAGATAATTAAGGTTATATTTTTATTTTATTTTAACTTTAATTCAAGATTTAAGAAATTTTAAGTTTTAAACATTAAATCAATGATTACAGAAAAAATTCGACGAATTTTCAGAAAACGTGACGCGTACTCCATAAAGTAAAATATTTTTTTCATTTTTATATCATATTTTTTTAGTCAAAATTAAAAATATTACGAAATTGCCAATAAACTATTTAAGGTTAAACTTTAAAATTAAATAAATTTGAGCCGAGTGGAATAAGTGAAAAATCATAAGAGACCTTTTTTGTAGATCGTCCAATTCCCTACAAGATTAAGTATCAATCTTCGTGATCCATTGACTAGATGCTGAGGAATAAAATTTTGTTCAGTCACGAGCTTGATTAATTTAAATAAGCTTCGTGCATTTCCGCTAAGTCCGGGAGCTGCCGAACTCGCTATTGTCCAGAGAGCGTAGAGTTTCGGGTCACTCGCTATTTGGGCCCAGCACATACTAAAAACTCCCTCAGGACCGTGTCAAGACGCTATGGGAACCCGCTACCAGCCGGCCAATCAGATAATTCGTCTTATATTGGCCAGCCAATAAGAAAATCCGCTATCAACTACTTCCTGTTGGCGCGCTTTTAAGCCAATGGGAATATTCGTCTTATGCAGCAAGGCTGCTACGTCAACACCAAGTGTCGACGACGACTCAACGACTTTTTCATCTACAGCTATTCTACAACGTGCTTCGCTACCTGCAACCTCGTGCTTTGAAACCGCTTCAGTAATTATTTCTTGTGTGATATAGTTCAAATCGCTTTGCTTATTATCCTCAATATTTAGTCAGTAAATTAAGGCTGCTATTTATTTAGATTAAATAAATTGTTATTCGCGTGTAATTATTATCTAAATTAATTTCCGTGAATCTAACCGCTCTCTACCACGTGTTAATTTTTATACGTAAGTTTTACGTTGCATTCGCTTCCGTGTAATATTTGTCGCATTCGCTATTAAGTATAATTTCTTACAATTTAAGGTGTAAATAAGTGTACATAAATCTCTAATTTATTTATAGTTAAAAACTGTGTAATTTTTAATTGTTTAATTTCTCACGCCTAAACCAGATCCAATTAGTTAATTCGCTCATTTTACAAATTTTAAGCATAAAAAAATTTTGTTGCTATGTTATTTAAATGGCAAACAAAAAATTGCAAATAGCCACCTTTTAATATTAATATTAAGAGCTTAAATTTTGACAGAATTTTTTTTTCGTCATTTCAAACAATACTTTTACTGTAACTAAAGAAAAAAAAACAGTAACTTTTTTTGGCCCACCCGACTATACATATATAAGCAAAATACCACTGACTCACTAACTCACTCATCACGAGATCTCCGAAACTATATGTCCTATAAACTCGAAATTTGCATACAAAATCCTTTCACAACGTATACGCTCACTAAGAATGAATTTTATGAAACTGCTTTTAAAAATTGACTTTTTGGCTATTTGCCGAATCCTCGCTCCTCATTGGCTAACGAACAAATGCACTTCTCTGATTGGCTATTAACAGATGGCGTAGCAACCGTTGCCATAGCGACTGTTACCATGGCAACCGGTTCGATCGCAACCGTTTTCATAGCAAAATAAAAATTACTGACGAACTGAGAAAATCGATGGTGTAATTTTTTTTTTTTAAAACGACACTGGTGGGGATGTGCGGGGGAGTAAGAAATGAAAATATTTTTATTTTTTGACCAAAACACCTACAGATTTGTAATTTGAAATAAAAATCACCTACGATACGAGAAAATAGATGACTCAATTTTTTTTTTTTCGTAAAATCTTTCGTTATACCAATTTGCGGGGGCGTAAGAAGTAGAAATTTTAACGATTTTCATCTAAGATTTGAGGGCGGTGTTGAAAATTTGAATAAATTCCCAACAAAACAAAAAAATTTTTTTTATTTTTAACATCCATTAGGAGTAAGTACTAGAAAATGACTTTTGTTTGTTTTTTAATAAATTAACCGCTACTCTGTAAATATCTATGAAAAGATTAATTTTTCCAGAAACTTTTTTAGCTTAATATACTCTTAATAACCCTGTAAATTTTTAAATTGATCTATCGAACCATTTTTTGGGGTGATTGATCAAAGTTTTGCTAAACAATTAAAGGAACAAGTTTTGTTCCTTTAATTGTGTAATGATCATCAAAATAAAGAAATAATTTTTTCTGTGCGATCATTGGTACCTGAAATATCGATGATCAAAGCGAAAAGGATCATTTTTTGTTTGAAGACTGATATCTCTGCGACAAATCGTTCTATGTGCTTGAAAAAAAGGCCAAATTGAAGCTGAATAAATTTGCTAAACGAACTGTGCATTGGTTTAGGTGACAAATTTTTCCACGGTCCGTGGGCTCTTTGGGAAAAAAAAAAAAATTTTAGAAATTTTTTGTCTCGCGGTATTTCTTATGTCTGCGCAATAACCGGGGCTCTTAAAAAATTTTTATAGAAATCTACCGAAACGAGAGATTTTAAGCTATAAAATGTTTTTTTTACAATTTCAGTACGATCATTTTTCACAAAGTTACAGCCTTCCAAAAATCACTAAAGAATTTACAAAATTTTTCTATTCCTTTAATTTATTGCGTTAGTGTATTTATTTTTTGATGCATGCATGATTTTTTAACTTCCTGCTAAGAAAATTGAAAATTTTCAAAAATTCGAGGAATTATTGTTTTCACCCCGATTTTCAAAAATTGAGTTTTAATCAGATGTCAACGTTTTGAGGTCCTAAGAAGCTATTCTGATTTTTTTCAGAATGATGTCTGAGTGGCTGTATGTATGTGTGTATGTATGTATGTATGTATGTATGTATATGTGTGTGTGCTTGTGTGTGTGTCTGAACCTTTCATAACTTTAAAACTAATTAACCCACTCAAATCGTTCTTGCAGCAATCGAAAGAGGTTGTTGGCCATCAACTTTCCTGATAATTTCAAATCATTTGATCTAGTAGACCCGAAGATAATTGAGAATTACGAAAAAAAAAATTCATTTTTTTAGTTTTTTTTTAATTCCTCAAAAACAACTCGATCGACAAACTTCAAAATCTAATCAGCTCTAGAATACAATGAGATGCGCCGATTGCCACCTCGGACATTACAATCGGCTTATTCGCTCGAGAGATATCGTCGGAGAAAGAAATGTTAAAAATCAAATTTCACGAATATCTTTGAAATGACTAAATCAAACGTTTTCAAAATTTAAACAGCTCTGGAACTCAATGAAACATGTCAATTACCGCCTCAACCATCAAAATCGGTCGATTTGTTCGCTAGATATCGTGGGAGAAAAAAGTGCTAGAAAACGGTTTTTTTTCGAAAACAATGGCACACATACGTATTTTCGAGCTAGTAGAGCTCGAAAATGTATTCACGACAAAGTTTTTGAGCTCAAGGAGCTCAAAAACAGCGGGAAGTCTTAGGGCTGGTCCGCGGGGTCAACCGATAGACAGATTGTTAACTTCCCAATAAAAAAATCGAAGATTTTCAAAAATTTTGGGAAGTTATTGTTTTCACCCTGATTTTCGAAAATCGAAATTCCAACAGATGTCGACGTTTTGAGGTTCTAGGAAGCTATTCTGACTAAATTCAAGATGATGTCCGGGTGCATGTATGTATGCATGTACGTATGTACGTACGTACGTATGTAAATATTCTGTAACTTTTGAAAGGATGAACCGATTTTGATCGCCAAGGTGTCATTCGACGCGGTTTGTTAATTACTATAAGCACTGAAAATTTGAGCTTAATCGGTAGGGTACGTTCGGAGATATTTTAAAAATAAAATGTTTTCAAAGATGTTTTTTTTTAATAACTTTTAATTCGCTCGATGGATTGATTCCAAAATCTAATCAGCTCTAAAACTTTATAAGCCGCGTCGAATGCTACCTCAGCCATCAAAATCGGTTCATTCGTTCAAGAGAAACCGTGAACGAAACAATTAAAAAAAAATTTTTTTTTTAGTTTTTTTGAAATTTCTCATAAACGACTCGATAAATCAATTTTAAAATTTTATCAGCTCTATAACTCAATAAAATGCGTCGATTGCCACCTCAACCGTTGCAATTGGTGAATTTGTTCGAGAGATATTGTTGGAGAAAAAATGATAGAAAACGTTATTTTTCAAAAAACAAAGACACTCAAAAGTATTTTCGAGCTCGAAAATGTATTCTCGACGATGTTTTTGAGCTCAAGGAGCTCGAAAACTGCGGGAAATTTTGAGGCTGGCCCGCAGGGTCAACTGACAGACCGATTTTTTTTATTTATCTGACCTTATAAATTTTTTATTAAATAAATAAAAATGAAAAATAAAATACAAATTTAAATTATTTTTTGGTATTAGCAGTATACTTCAATATCTAAGATTTTTCCGTAATATATCTCCTTTTTTTATCCTCAAACTTTTAAAATTTAGTATCTAGACTACATAAAAAATATTAATTTTGATAAATTCAGTGATTAAGTAACCCTATCCAAAAATTCCCATAGAATCCACTTAACTGCGACAAAAACCGCACATAATCCTATAGACTGTATTGGTTTCTATGCGGTTTTTTGTCGCAGTTGATTGGATTTCATGGGAATTTTTGGATAGGGAAATTATATTGATGTAAAACAGCCATCGTAATACATAGATATCTGACCGGGTCGCTTCTCAGATTTTTTTATCTGCTGACGTGGGTCCACCATGAATACTTCTGCTGTAATCAATATAAGTTTTCAAGACTATAATAAATAAAATGTATTAATGGCAGATCTGGTCAATTACTTTCAAAAAAATTATTCTTTTGCATTTTCAAAACTGTCTGCCACAATGTTGAACGCGCGACAATGATCTGCCATTGATATTTTCCGTTAATAATAATAATAATATATTTTGAAATGTCAAAACGGCAGACGTGGTCAAATGCATTCATAATTAGCCAAAAATCGATACCCGTCTTACCTGTGCAGTAGCTGCGTCCATCACTTTGGGCTTAGTGAGTCCCCATCTCATGTACGGTAGGTATAGGGGCCTCAATGTACAAAAGCTCAGGTCTCGTGAAATACATACAGGTATCCATTCATTGGCTCTTAGACTAGAAGTTAATTCAAAAATATGTGCAAAAAATCGCTTATTTTTATTATTTTCTCTCGCGATATATCTCGAAGGAATGATCTAACTAAGTAAACTTTTACGAAAATCGACACGTTTTATTGAATTTTAAAGCTTAATAGATTATAAAATCATACGATTAAGTCGTCTATTAAAAATTAAAACAAAATTTTAAAAAAAATATTCTGTGTTTTGTTCACCTAATATCTCTAAATCTATTTGATCGAGTGACATACATTTTACAAGAAAGATAATAGCTGACAAGCTTTTTTGATTGCCACAAAAACCATTCAGATTGGATGATAAGGTTAAACGTTATGAAGCGTTTACACAAAAATACAACACTATAAAAATAGTCAGAATAGCTTCCTAGGACTTCAAAACGTTGACGTTTGTTGAAAACTCGATTTTCGATAATCGGAATGAAAACAATAACTCCGGATTTCTGAAAATCTTCGATTTTCTTAGCGGGAAGTAAAAAAAATCTTTTTATTAAAAATTTTTCTCTACATTTTCTAGAATACTAATTGATCATCTTCTCTGTGACACCGGGAATGAAAGTTCTAAATTAGAATGCAATCACATTTTATCTTAATTATTTTTAATTTAATGGTGTCTCATTGAGCCCCGGATTTTCTAATGTGATCTAAATAAAAATTTTTTTTCCGAAAATCGCTAGATATGATCTATTAGAGTTAAAAACGATCATAACAGACTATCCTTATAATTAAATTAAGTGAGCTTATGATGCTATTAAAATATTTAATGAAGCATTCGATCAATTTCTTTCGGTATTTCAAGGATAAAATAAAAGTGATGAATATCTTAAGCAGTAAAATGTATCTTATATAAGCTAGCATAAAGGGCATTGAACAATCATACACTTAACAAAGTTTAGGCTACTTTGAATTGGACAATATACATCGTTGAATGAAATAATGAGAGGGCGCATTCCTCGCATGCGTAATGTTTTGTATGAGGCTACGTTCAGCGTGACCTCCGCCTCTTTCCTCGTTCTTTTATTTGCACACTTAATGTTTTCCACCCGCGATCTTAATTCTTATTCACTGCAATCCATCACTACAATCGCGTTCCCCCGGGACCTCTCACAGAAAACTTCAACTCGTTGCGGCACTTTATACTCGGAGATGCCTTTCATTCGTTAGAATATTTACGGGATTAGGGTAATTGACTGATTACCCCTGGGGTTACACGAGGACGACATTGCATGTGTCGAAGAATACAAATACAATTGCCAGTTGAGAAAATGTACATTACATTGAACAGATATATATATATATATATATATATATATATATATATATATATATATATTAGGGTGGGCCAAAAAAAGTGACTATTTTCTTTTCTTTAGTTACAGTGATAATATTGTTTAAAATGATGAAAGAAAAATTATGTTAAATTTTGAGCTCTTAATATTAATATTAAGAGGTGCTTATTTGCAATTTTTCATTTCCCATTTAAATAACGTGGAAAAAAATTTTTTTGTGTCTTCTGATTTTTATAAGTAGCTAATGATGAGTCATAGGAATAATTGGCAGGCATATTTTCGTAGGTAATTAAATGCTCTACAAAAAAAGAGTTGTATCATTTTTCGACAAATCTATTTGTTCAAATGTTATTTGAGGTTGAAGTCAAATTCATATTAAATTTTGAGATCTTTTCACTTTTCCGGCGAAACTATCAGACTGATTACAAATCATTATGGGACCTTTTTTGTAAGCAATTTTATTCCTTGAAAGTTATTTCCAATAAAGTTGTTTCGAATACCGCATTGTTTTCTAGTTATTTTTATTTTAATGTCGAGCTCTTAAAATCGATCAGAAGACTATTTTTTTTATGAGCTCGACATTAAAATAAAAATAACTAGAAAACAATGCGGAATTCGAAAAAACTTTATTGGAAATAAGTTTTAAGGAATAAAATTGTTTACAAAAAAGGTCCCATAATGATTTGTAATCAGTCTGATAGTTTCGCCGTAAAAGTGAAAAGATCTCAAAATTTAATATGAATTCGACTTCAACCTCAAATAACGTTTGAACAAATAGATTTATCGAAAAATGATAGAACACTTTTTTTGTAGAGCAGTCAATTACCTACAAAAATATGCCTGCCAATTATTCCTATGACGCATCATTAGCTACTTATAAAAATCAGAAGACGCAAAAAAATGTTTTTCCATGTTATTTAAATGGGAAATAAAAAATTGCAAATAGGCACCTCTTAATATTAATAGCCCCCAAAAACAGATTCTCTGTATAAAGTTGCGCCAAGTACACGTTCAATGCACGTACATTGATATCAGACTGCATTAAAATTAATATTTTCACAAAAAAAGTCTGAAATCACAAGAACACCAAGAAACAGATTTTTAAAAATAAAAAAAAAATACTTGAACGTACTTGGTGTGCGTTGTTAGAGTCAATTTAAAATAATATTTAATTGGAGACATTCAAGGGATATGTGACAATACTGAATAATTAATTACTTGCATAACGCACACCAAGTACTTTCAAGTATTTTTTTTCTTATTTTTAAAAATCTGTTTCTTGATCTTCATGTGATTTCAGGCTTTTTCTATGAAAATATTAATTCTAATGCAGTCTGATATCAATGTACGTGCATTGAACGTGTACTTGGCGCAACTTTATACAGAGAATCTGTTTTTGGGGGCGATTTCAAATATTTTTGTAGAGCGTAATCATTAAGTTATTCTTTTGATAAAAAAAAACTTTTATCTGAGATGTAAAAAAAAAAATTTTTGGAAAAAAGTTATTGCTCTAAGCTCCAAATTATTTTTTGATGCGTCCTGATCTGGCAATCTCAAACGAGTGAAAGTTTCCTTCAATTTGATGACAAGTTGTTGCCAGCTATGAGATATTCGTACAATTATTGATTGCCATCCTTGGCATTTAAGTTGAGAGGAAAAGTAGCCTGAAAGTTGCCAAGAAGTGGCTAAAAAACTAGTTATTTTCAATTTGACAGGGAGTTATAGGAAAGTTGACGTCAACTTATTAGACGACAACTCTTTACAGTCAATTTTACATCAAATTCCGGTAGTAGTTTTCCGTCCATTTGCAATCAAAGTAGCTATCAGTGTCTATCCAAAATTTCTTTTTTTCAGTTTCATTCCACAACTTTTCGTCAACACTTCATGTCAACTTGACATCAAAAATTGATTGTCGATTTACAACAACTTGGTATTCAAATTGTACTTATGTTGTAGTCAAAAGTAGGAATATCTCATAATTGGCAACAGCTTGTCGTCAAGTTGATAATAACTCTTGCTGAGTAATCATTTGCTCTGCAAGCTTGGCTATCTGAATATACACGGAGAAAAATGTTGGCTCAAAACTTACTAATTTTTATTATGCTGTCGACTAAACTTGAAACGGGAATTAAAGCATCCAAAAATTTATTATGCTCTTATAAAAAATTATTATACAACGCGTTTCGTTCTCGATGATAGATAACATGTAGTACTGTCAAGTATGCTTAAGCTTCACAACTTTTAGAGATTTGAATTCAAATTTATTACCGCCCGCCTGGGTCAGTTGCTCTCGCGCGCCTCTATCGGTTGTCATATTGTTTTGTTGTGCCAACAGCTTTAGACGCTTAGAAAGATTTATTAAACTAATAATATCATTTAAATAATATTAATTGGAATTTAAATTTTATTGTTTGCTCTTCTTCATAATGAGTAAGAAGAGGTCTCGCTCACGATCTAGGGAGAGAGATCGGGACGATCGTAAAACTAGTAAAAGATTAAAAGCAATGCAGGACCAGATTGATAACCTCACAAACTGTGTAAAAGAATTTATACAGAGCCAAAGCAAAGAAATTCAGTCTACAGGTAAGAAATTAAATCGCTTCATATGTTTGTTCCATACGAACATTACATATATTGGGTAACTCCATACGAGCATTCCCAGTTCCACACGAACACAATAAGCTTGTGATTTCCATACGAATAACAAGCATAATTAATAAAAGACATTTATGGTCATATGAGAGTAAAGTTCAATAAAAAACTAACTCAAAAAAAAAAAAAAAAAAAAAAAAAGCAAAAAGCAAATATGTTCTTTAACAGTTGTTGTAGATATATATTTATGTGTCTATAAATATATATATATATATATATATATATATATATATATATATATATATATATATATATATATACTTTATTTTCATTTACAGATGTAACTGATGCTAATAAGGAAAATTTACCAGTAGAATTTAATAAAAATTCTGAAGGGTCTACAACTTCTGAAAAACAAACAGATGATTTCGAGGTCGAGGGCATTATGACCCCAAAAAATAATACTCAGCAAGCAGATGATGAGTCCTCAGACTGGAACAAAGAGTTCCTCGAGCTGATAGGAGAGGAATCCTCACCTACAGGTCCGACGACAAAAGTCGATAATACCATCGAGAAACAGTGGACAAATTGGATAGCTAAAGGCCGAACAGACGAAGCTCGAAAGGAACTACTCAAAAAATATTCTCGAGTAGATAAATTTCGAACATAAGCACCAAAGGTGAACTTGGAGATAATCACCCACTTGTCAGAAGTTGCAAAAAAGAGAGATCAACATTTTGCTGATACCCAGAACTGCGTAGGTACAGCTCTTGTTTCTTTTGGTTCAGCAATATTAATGCTGATGGAAAATCCTGAGGATGGTGTAGATCAGGTGCAACTCATGAAATACATCTGGGATGCAGGAAAAATTATGGCAGACGTTTTTCATCAACATTCAACTGCACGAAAATCATTTATTACTCCTAACCTCGATAAAGATATTAAGTCGACGTTAGAAGCGACAGTTTCCGATAAATGGCTTTATGGTCAAAAGCTAACTGACCAGGTGAAAGACGCTAAAAATATTAAAAAGCGTCTTCATCACTTAAAGCCCCGGAAAAACCAACAGCTAAGAAGACAACTAGTCAGGTAAATTGGAGAGGCCCACCTGGGAAAGCCAGACAGGTGGGCTATTACCCAAAACGGCAGTTCACGAACGTGAAATACAAATCGAGACCATTTCAGACAAGACCATCCCAGAGTTCAAGTCGCGCGACGACGCAAACGTCGAGTCGATCGACGTCGAAGAAGTAGAAAAAGTAAGTTTCATCGCAGTTAGGCTACGACATTTTGTAGAAGAATGGAAAACGATCACAAGTGACAAGTTTATTCTTAATTGTTTGAGAGGGTATAATCTAACCTTCAAGTCCAAACCAGTTCAATTTCGAGAACCAAGTATACCCAACTGGTCCTCAGACGAACTTGAAAAAATTAACCAAGAAGTTTCGAATCTTTTATCAAAAAGAGCAATCAAAAAATGTGTAGCTTGTGAGGGCCAATTTGTATCATCCTACTTCCTAGTTGCAAAGCCGGACAAATCTAATAGATTTATAATAAATTTAAGCAGGTTAAATGAATTTATCGAAACGACACATTTTAAAATGGAAGACCTCAGGGCAGTAAAAAATTTAATATCACAGGGTTCATACATGGCGACCGTAGATTTAAAAGACGCATATTTTCTAGTACCAGTCAATGAACGTGACAGAAAATACTTAAGATTTAGATTTAATGATATTTTATATCAGTTTACTTGTCTTCCATTTGGCTTATCGACTAGTCCGTACGTTTTCACGAAAATAATGAAACCAGTAGTAAATATTTTGCGCTCAAAAGGCTGGTTATCGGTGATATACTTAGACGATCTTTTATGCATTTCCAACTCGTATGAATCTTGCAGCAGTAATGTAAAAAATATCATCAAATTGTTGGAAAAATTAGGGTTTATTATCAACTACAAAAAAAGTTGTACAAGACCGAGTACAAGATGTAAGTATCTTGGATTTATTGTCGATTCAGAAAAATATTCTGTAGACCTGCCAGACAATAAGATAAATCAAATACTGCAATTTTTGAACCACTTTGAAGAAGGGAACAAATATAAGATCCGGTCTTTTGCGCAGTTAATAGGAGTCCTCGTTGCGGCATCCCCAGCGGTAGAGTACAGTAAAACATATATCGTAAGATTAGAGAGGGCAAAATGGTTAGCGTTAACTATCAATGATAATAATTTTGAGGCTTATATTAAAATCACTAACTCCATAATGGAAGATCTTAATTGGTGGAAAATAAATTTGTTAATTGGTTCTAACCCAATAAGGACACAAAATTATAAAATCACAATATCATCTGATGCATCCAGATCAGGTTGGGGTGCGGAATCTGATTTAGAAGTCACTCACGGGTTTTGGAGCCAGAAAGATAAAAAGTTCCACATCAATTACTTAGAACTTCTTGCTGCCTTTTTTGCTTTAAAATGTTTTGCTTCAAATCTCAGCAATTGCGAAATTCTGATGCGTATAGATAACACCACAGCCATTTCATACATTAATAAAGCAGGTGGAATAAAATTTCCTCATCTGAGTGCGCTAGCACGAGAGATCTGGCAATGGTGCGAGGGAAAAAAGATTTGGATAAAAGCATCATATATAGCCTCAAAAGAAAATATCCACGCTGATGCAGCCTCTCGTGTTACTAATTTAGATACCGAATGGGAACTTAGGGCAAAGTACTTCAAACAAATAGTCGAAAAATTTGGCCCTTGTACTATTGATCTATTCACATCTAGAATTAACACAAAGTGTAAAAAATTTTGTTCACGTTACCCTGATCCAGAGGCATTAGTAGTAGATTCTTTTACAATGTCATGGGAGAAAAAACCATTTTATGCATTTCCTCCTTTATCAATGGTATTACCAGTACTTAGGAAAATAATTAATGATAGAGCAACTGGGGTAGTGGTTGTCCCTGATTGGCCCACCCAAGCATGGTACCCGTTTTTTACCTCACTTCTCTGTGAGGATCCCTTAGTTCTAAAACCATCAGCTGACTTATTAATTTCCTCTTGCAGGAAGAAGATCCATTCTCTATCACACAAGCTTTCTCTAGTGGTAGGGAAACTGTCAGGGAAGCGTTCCTAATAAAGGGAGTACTAGAGGATTCCGTCGACTTCATGGTAAATTCAATCACGCCATCAACACTCAAACAATACGAAGGCTGTCTCAAAAGATGGACACAATTTGCCACAGAGAAAAAATTCAAGGCATTCGATCCTAGCACTGCCAATATAATTGAATTCCTGACGAAAAGATTTAATGAAAACGTGGGCTATGGAACCTTAAACTCGACGAGATCAGCAATCTCACTCATCGTGAAAAGAGACTTATCTAAAGATGACCTTATATCAAGATTCTTTAAGGGAGTTTTCAAGAAACGGCCCCCTACTCCAAAATATTCCACTACATGGAATACAGAATAGGTGTGAGAGTACATAGGAAACCAAAATACAATAGAAAATCAAACACTAAAACAAGTATCTGGAATCGCAGCAACACTACTAGTCCTCATTACTGCTCACAGACTCCAGAATATATCTCTTATCGACATAGATAATATTAGTCAGGGTTCATCAGGCCTTCAGATAAAAATTCCAGAATTAATCAAGACATCTAAGTTAGGAAAGAACCAGCCAATATTAATAGTACCATTTTTCAGAGAAAGACAAAAAGTTTGCGTAGCTTCTATAATACTACACTACTTAAAAATAACACAATCTATTCGAGCAAAAAATAAAAAACTATTTTTATCGACGGTAAAACCACACAATCCAGTAACCGCTCAGACAATCGGACACTGGATTAAGTCGTTATTGAACAAAGCTGGTATCGATACCGAGAAATTCAGTGCATACAGTACTAAACATGCTTCGGTATCGGCAGCATATAGAGAAGGAGTTGACATCGACACAATCAGAAAAACAGCAGACTGGACAGATGGATCTGCAACGTTCGCGCGGTTTTATAATAGACCCCTTACAGAATCAAGCAATAAGTTTGCTTCAGCAGTTATAACCAAAAGAAATAAATAAATAAAAATATATAAGAAACGTTAAGACCTATAGCGGTAATTAAAGACATGAAAATAGTTATATTTTCTTTTTGTTTGATGTATTTTCATGAAAAATAGAGACATTATCACAGACGCTAAAGATCTACATGTTATCTATCATCGAGAACGAGACGCGTTGTATAATTGATCGATCAAACGAGCCCGCTTCGCGGGCTCGTTTGATCGAGATTATACTACGCGGCTCGTTCAAAGATGATCACTACACACCCATATTGGACCCACAATCCAGTAATCATCAATACGAATCTGTGATAACGACAAAAAAAAAAAAAAAAAAAAAAAAAAAAACAAAGAAGGTAAGTAACACTCTAAAATATATGACGACCGATAGAGGCGCGTGAGAGCAACTGACCCAGGCGGGCGGTAATAAATTTGAATTCAAATCTCTAAAAGTTGTGAAGCTTAAGCATACTTGAAAGTACTACATGTTATCTATCATCTTCGAACGAGCCGCGTAGTATAATCTCGATCGAACTTCGCCCGCTTCGCGGGCTCGTTTAATCGATCAGTTATGCCGCATCACAATTATTATAATGTATAAAAATAATTGTCATTAAAGCTTATCGATAAGTTTTTCGCGTGTAGTAAATGTTGTGATACAGCATAAAAATGTTTCGTATGAGCACAATAATTTTTTGGATGCTTTCCTTCCTGTTACAAGTTTGGTCGACAGCATAATAAAATTTGGTAGGTTTCGAGCCAACATTTTTCTCCGTATACATGTATATATATATGGGGCAGAACCATTACTTTTCGACGAAAGTGTGCGCACGTGGGTCACCGATTTCAACGCCGATTTTTTTTTCGAAAGTAGGTTAGAAAAAAAAAAGATTCTGAAAATTTCAGCTCGATGCGATCAAATCCAGCCACTGGAGAATTTTTTGAAATTTGAAAAAAGTTGATTTTTCAGTCATTTTTAAATATTCATACCTCAGCTTCTATATAACTTAAAGCTTCGATCAAGACGGCATTTTTCTCTGTTAATGTGATATTTTCAAGAGAAAAATAACTCATTGATTTGAACTTGATTCCGGCTTAGCTATAGGTTTATAACTGGGCCACAGTTTGAATAATTTTTTTCCAATTTTCAAAGTGCTCTCAAATCTACGACTTTTTGAGTAAAGAGATGATCAAAAGCATACATTTTTTGTTGAAGTATGCTCTATTGATTTCTACCCTATTTTATGCTGATTGCTGCTATGTCTTCGAAATACAGCCACATAAAGCCGATTGATTTCTTTGAAATCGCTGTTTTCACATACCCACAACTTTTTTCGATCAATTCGAAATCTTTCAAAAATTCCAGAGATTCCACATCATCCTATTCCCAAACAGCCCTGAAAATTTCAACTTTGGTTTTAATCTGGTTTCGGAGCTATGAATTTTTAAAACTGTCGAATTTTCAACTTTAAATGAAGTTTCTTGGACTTTTACCATCAGTTTTATAATTTTGCGGTATCAATTTATACTTTTTCGAAATCTCAAAATGGAGAAAAAGGCTGAAGGAATTCGTCATACGTAAAACAAACAATCAAGACGTCCGATTTTTTTCTGTGTCGAATTCTTAACAAATTCATGTTTGTTTTATGTGTTCAAAAAATATATTCCAAATGAATTTTTTACACTTTCAACAATAATTATATCATATTTATTTCAGTCAATAACCTACTGCGCCTTATTTTCGATTTCCCGCCCATTTATTATAAATAATATGTCAAAGAGTCTGTACTTAACAACAGTCAACATATCTTGCATTGTTTACGTTTATAAATTGTTATACGTCAGTGAATATACCTAAGTAGGTTTTCTAAGTTCGGATTTCAAACAACTGAATATAATGTTTTTAATGTGTAGTTTAGAACTTTAAGATAACCATATTCAATTTTTCGCTTTAATGTATTAATCAATCAGACCACTAAATGAACACCTCTTATCATAGTTAGAAATTAACCTTAGTTGTCAAAATGCGCTTGATGAATGCAAAAAAATATATAAATTTAAATAAGTTAAAAACAACTAATAAAACCCGCAAAAAAAAATCGGCCGTATTGATTGTTTATTTTTACATATGACGAATTCATTCAGCCTTTTTCTCCATTTTGAGATTTCAAAAAAGTATAAATTGATACCGCAAAATTATAAAACTGATGGTAAAAGTCCAAGAAACATCATTTAAAGTTGAAAATTCGACAGTTTTAAAAATTCATAGCTCCGAAACCAGATTAAAACCTAAGTTGAAATTTTCAGGGCTGTTTGGGAATAAAATGATGTGGAATCTCTGGAATTTTTGAAAGATTTCAAATCGATAGAAAAAAGTTGTGGGTATGTGAAAACAGCGATTTTAAAGAAATCAATCGGCTTCATGTGGCTGTATTTCGAAGACATAGCAGCAATCATCAAAAAATAAGGTAGAAATCTATTGATTTATGCTCTATTCATACTTCAACGAAAAATTTATGCTTTTGATCATCTCTTCACTCAAAAAATTGTAGATTTGAGAGCACTTTGAAAATTGGAAAAAAATTATTTAAACTGTGGCCCAGTTAGAAACCTATAGCTAATCCGGAATTAAGTTCAAATAAATGAGTTATTTTTTTCTTGAAAATATCACATTAACAGAGAAAAATGCCGTCTTGATCGAAGCTTTAAGCTATATAGAAGCTGAGGTATGAATATTTGAAAATGACTGAAAAATCAACTTTTTTCAAATTTCAAAAAATTCTCCAGTGGCTGGATTTGATCGCATCGAGCTGAAATTTCCAAAATATTTTTTTTTTCCTACCTACTTTCGAAAAAAAAAATCGGCGTTGAAATCGGTGACCCACGTGCGCACACTTTCGTCGAAAAGTAATGGATCTGCCATTATATATATATATATATATATATATATAGTACATAAAGTAGTTAATATCTATTATTTTGCTAATAATGGTGTGTTCGGATTCTCCGCCTCAGTTCACTGGGACGCCCCAATATACCTCGTAAAATTAAAATTCATAATTACATCATTAGGAAAAAAGTGAATAACCAGTCGTCATTTCGCTGGCATATAGAATTTCAAAAAAATAACTTACAGTTATTATCAATTAGGAGTTAAACGAAATTTGTTTAGTAAATTTCAGTAAAATCTTCATGTCAATTTTATGATTCGATTTTTCAAATTTTATGGGCTACCCGGGAAAAAATTTTTTCATGAAATTTTATGAAATTTCATGAAGTTTTATACAATTTGATAAAATTTCACAAAATTTTAACAAATTTTATGAAATTATACTAATGAAATTTGGTGAAATTCTGTGAAATTTTATAATTTCATAAAATTTGATGCAATTTTATATAAATTTATAAAATTCTATATAATTTTTTGAAAATTTATAAAGTTTTTATAATTTTTATTGAGATCCCAAAAAGTTATTGGTATGAAATTTTATATATTTTTGTGAAATTTTACAGTTTTACAAAATTTTCTAAAAGTTTATAAAATTTGAAAAAAACTTATGAAATTTTATCAGAAACCATGAGATAATTCTACGAAATTTTATAAAATTCTGCAACATTTCATATAATTTTGTAACATTTCATAAAATTTTGTGAAATTTCGTGAAAGGCCAAAATTTCGTTTTTGTAAAATTTCATGAAGTTTTGTATAATTTTATCAATTTTTGTAAAACTTCATAAATTTTTATAAAATTTCATTAAAATTTATAAAATTTTACACAATCGTTATGAAGATTCTAAAGAGTTGATGGTATAAAATTTTATATATTTTTATAAAACTTCATGGAATTATATGAAGTCTCATGAAATATTACAAAATTCAATAAAACTTCGTGTAATTTTACATAATTGAAGATTTGGCCTTACACGAAATGTTACAAAATTTCATTAAATTATGTAAAATTTTATGGAAATTATCTCTTGGTTTCTGATTAATTTTTAAAAATATTTTTATAATTTTATTGTTTAATAAAACTACATAATTTCATGTAATTTCAAGAAATTTGAGAAATTAAAAAAAAAAAATTTTTCAATACTCCTTCGGATCTTGGTAGTAAATATGTAAAATTTTTATGAAATTTCTATAATTTTATGAAATTTTATAAAATTTCATACAATTTTATAAGATTTCATAAAATCCCGGGAAAAAATAATCAGACCTGACCATGCCTGTTCATATATGATCAGGCCTGAAATTAGACCTGGCCATGCCTGTTCATGTATGATCAGGCCTGAAACTAGACATGATCAGGTCTGATCATACCTGCCCATGTCTGTCCATGCCTGTTCATGTCGGAAGCGTTGTATACGCTCAGGCCTGATCATACCTGTCCATGCCTGTTCATGTCTGTTCATACCTGTTCATATCTGAAGCGTTGAATACGCTCAGGCCTGATCATACCTGTTCATATCTGAAGCGTTGAATACGCTCAGGCCTGATCATACCTGTCCATGCCTGTCCATGTCTGTTCATGCCTGTTCATGTCTGAAGTGTTGAATACGCTCAGGCCTGATCATATCTTCCCATGCCTGTTCATGTCTGAAGCGTTAAATACGATCAGGCCTGATCATACCTGTTTATGTCTGTTCATACCTGTTTATGTCTGCAGCGTTGAATACGCTCAGGCATGATCATATCTGTCCGTGCCTGTTTATGTCTGAAGCGTTGAATACGCTTAGACCTGATCATACCCATCCATGCCTGTCCGTGTCTGATCAAGCCTGATATATGGGATCAAATTTAAAATCTTACTTATAATTAAATAAAACTTACTTTGTTATAATTATATATAGCTAACGTAGTTATCATTATAAATAACTTGAATAGAACTTCATATAACTATTAATCAATAATTAATAAATTAGAAGTAAAATTTTGTTGACTAAAAATCTATCATGTATAAGATGTCAAATTTTGTTGACCAAGAATTTATCACGTATAAGATTTTTATTACTTAAAGTTCATACAAAACCATTTTTTCAAGTCAATCTCTTAGGTCAACGGTAGCGGGTTAAACTCCCTAGCGCAAGGTCCACGGTTCAAATCCTGCACACGCTCGATGTTTTTATTTTTTTTATTTTTATAGAAATAATTATATATAATTGTATAATATAGTTATCCATAATTATTTATAATTATATAGGGCCATTTTTTATCTATAATTTTTTTACTCGAATGGGCCTGAACAGACATGATCAGAACTGAACATGCCTGGCCAGGCCTGGCCAGGAATGGTCATTTTTCATGTCTGATCAGGTCTGAAGACTCATACCTGTTCATGTCTGATCAGGTCTGATCATTTTTTCCCGGGATTTTAAAAAAATTCATGAAAGTTCATACTAATAACTCCGTGGAATCTTGATAACAATTATGTAAAACTTTATGATTTTTTCTGAAATTTTGTCGCCTTTTACAAAATTTTATGAAACTTCTTGAAATTTTATCAAATTTCATAAAATATTACGAAAATTATCTTATGGTTTCCATATACAATTTCATGAAATTTTTTTAAATTTTATAAATTCTTATATAATTTTTTTAGATTTTATAAGATTTTAATAAAACATTTCTATGAAATTTCATGAAAATATTCTTTCCCGTATTATTATATCGCATTACAGATGCCATAAGGGCGTATACCTGCAAAATATACCGCAGATAAGCCATAAGGGCATATAAAAATTTTTTTACGGAAATTGACGTAATTATGTTCAATAAGTATAATCGAAAAAAATTTAGTGTCCAGAACCGCGATGGTTGTGACCTAAAAGTATAAGAATGATAAAAAAACGTTCGAACTTAGGAAAATTTTTTTCGTTAGTTGAATAAAAATTTTAATTTTGAAAAAAAAAAAGTTTTTTTTCAGTTATAAAAAAAACGAAATGTTATAAAAATTGGTTTTTGTTAGCATTAACTTTTAGAACATAATTACGTCATTTTCCGAAAAATAATCTTTTTATAGGCCCTCATGGCTCCCGGTACCAACGCCGGGAGCCATAAAGGCGTATAAAAAAAATTTGAATTTGGAAACAAATTTTTTGGTCTCTGTTATACTGATAAAATATAATTACGTCAAATCCTGAAGAAAAAAAAAAATTTATACGCCCTTATGGCATCTTATGGTAACGCGATATGTTATAAACCTCATTATGAAATTATCATCAGTTTCTCCAAAATTATATAAAATTCCATAAAATCTTATAAAATTAAATCAAATTTCGTATGAAAGTTCAAAACTCAATATCTCGATAAATATACTATCTATTCATTCAGGATCACGTACGTGGCTTGGCGCAGTGGATAGCAGCAAGGACTTTGAATCGAAAGGACGTAGGTTCGAGTCCAGCAGTCGCCAGGATTTTTTCGTCTTAAAAAATATAATTAGTCTGTCTCAGTAATGCCTCCATCCATTAGATCAATGTGTAAGATCTAACTGCAATTTTTTTTAAGATCTAATATTTCTTTCGAAAAATTAATGGTGACTGCAGAATTTTATAAAATTTCGTGAAATTTTGTAAGATTTTATAAATTTTCATAAAATTTTATCAGGCCATTTTCAGCATAAAATTTTATAAAACTTTATGAATTTTTATAAAATTTTATGAAATTTCATGAAAAAATTTTGTCCCGGGTAAATTTATTCAATAAATTTTATTTAATTCCAATAATTTATTACATCTGCAAATAATTTGTTTTCTTATTCTATAGCTCCACAAAATTACTACTACGTTGTCCTTTTTCTTTCAATTAAAGTTTTAATTTTTGCTTAATTAAATAATTTAATTTCAAAACGGTTATGACAGCTGAAAGTAGTTGAAAATTGTAAAAAGATAGTAAAGGTAGCGAACAACTGCCAATTTTTATAACTTTGAAATAATAAAATAAAATTTTTATATAATAAAAATAAAAATATGCACTTTTAGAAAATTAAAAAATCAGTAATTGCATTTTTTAAATTTGACAATAGTCTCATGTCTACTACGTTAACACTCACAATTTTAAAAAGTGAGAGGCATTGTCTCAAAATGGCCTTAATAATTAATTATCGATTTTTTTATATATTCAATTGATTTTATAAATAAAGATTAATTATACTTAAGATTCTAAGATCTGTTGACTTCAATTTCACTTTAATCAATACACTTGATAATTCATACATTTTTTTTTTTATTGGTTATTCACTTTTTTTAAATAATTTAATTATGAATTTTAATTTTCCCGGGTAAATGGCAGACACTCCAGTGCGCTGGGGTGGAGGATCCGAACACACCATAAAATACACATACTATAGAAATTTAATTTTTTTGAGTTGCTAACCTGAGGAGATTTCTATAAAAAAGAATTTAAGCCAGCAACTTTAATGTCATGTTATGATATAAAATTAGCTGAAAGGCGAATATTCAACAAAAATCCGAGTTTTTTCTTGTGGATCCCTAAATCGGCGCAAAAGAAATTTTTGGTTTTTTATTATATCATGAAATTACGAAAATTATGAATAAACTCGTTAGAAATAAGAAAATTATTAATAAATATACCAATAAAATATAAAAATATGCCATGTTTATTAATAATTATCAATTTGAAATATGAGTGGGGTTAAACAGGCCTCTGACTCGGGAATAGAGACACGGTCGTCTCGCGCCGCCCATGTACACGCATACACATATATGTTTGAACGTGTACTTGGCACGAGACACTGCCGTGTCTGCGGATTAATAGCTCAAAATTTAACAGAATTTTTTTTCCATTTTAAACAAAATTATCACTGTAACTGAAGAAAAAAAAAACTAGTTACTTTTTTTGGCCCACCCTAATATATATTATATATATATATATTATGGTGATTCAAAAAATAACAAATTTTTTTTTTTTCTCGCAAACAGGTTCAAAAGTTTTATTTAGATAAAAAAAGACGCTTGTGAAAATTAGAGCTCTTAATATCAACATTAAGAGGTTCCGCATTGCACTTTTCTATTTTCCATAAGAATAACATGGAAAAAATTTTTTTTGCGTCTTTTGATTTTTATAAGCAGCCAACGATGCGTCATAGGAATAATTGGCAGACATATTTTTGTAGGTAATTGAATGCTCTACGAAAAAAGTTTCTTATCATTTTTTGATAAATCTATTTGTTCAAAAATTATTTGAGGTTGAAGTTGAATTCATATTAAATTTTGAGATCTTTTTACTTTTCCGGCAAAACTTTCAGGCCTATTACAAAATATCAAAAGACTTTTTTTGTAGACAATTTTATGCCCTAGAAATTATTTGAGTAAAGTTTTTTCGAATTCCACATTGTTTTCTAGTTATTTTTATTTGGATGTCAAGCTCTTAAAATCGATCAGAAGACTATTTTTTTTATGAGCTTGACATTTAAATAAAAATAACTAGAAAACAATGTGGAATTCGAAAAAACTCTACTAGGATAACTTCTAGGAACTAAAATTGTCTACAAAAAAGGTCTTATGATATTTTGTAATAGGTCTGATAGTTTCGCTAAAAAGTAAAAAGATCGCAAAATTTAATATGAATTCGACTTCAACTTCAAATAACTATTGAACAAATAGATTTATCAAAAAATGATAAGAAACTTTTTTTGTAGAGCATTTAATTACCTACAAAAATTTGCCTGCCAATCATTTCTATAACGCATCGTTGGCTACTTATAAAAATCAAAAAACGCAAAAAAAATTTTTTCCATGCTATTCTTATGGAAAATAGAAAAATGCAATGTGGAACCTCTTAATGTTGATATTAAGAGCTCTAATTTTCACAGGCGTCTTTTTTGATCGAAATAAAACTTTTGAACCTGTTTGCGAGAAAAAAAAAAAATTCGTTATTTTTTGAATCACCCTAATATATATATATATATATATATATATATATATACACTCATGCCATAAATTAAAGGAACAGAAAAATTTTAGAAATTTTTTAGTGATTTTTGAAAGGCTGTAACTTTGTGAAAAATAATCGTATCGAAAAACAAAAAAAAAGCATTTTGTAGCTTGAAATCTCTAGTTTCAACTCATTTTCATCAATTTTTTTTAGACCTCCAGCCATTGCGCAAACATGAGAAATACCGCGAGAAAAAAATTTTCTAAATTTTTCCTTTTCTTTGAGAGAGTCCACGGGCTGCGAAAAAAATCGTTCAGCTAAACCAATGCATAGGTCGGATAGCAAATTTAATCAGCTTTAATTTCCATTTTTTTTGGAGATTCGTACGATAACTTGTCGCTGAGATATCAGCCTTCAAACGGAAAATGATCCTTTTGGGTTTGATCGTCGATATTTTAGGTACTAATGAGCGCACAGTAAATTTGAGGGTGGCGTTGAAAACTTGAATAAATTCCCTACAAGACCCTTTCATCAATTTTTATGAAAAAAATTTTCTTTATCCTTAACATCCCTATGAAGTGAGTACAAAAAAGTGACTTTTTTTGGCTAAACAGTAAATCAACCGCTACTTTGTAAATATTGTTAAAAAAAATAAGGTTTCCAGGGAATTTTTTAGCTGAATGTACCCCTAATAACCCTGTAAATTTTTAAATTAATCCATCGAGCCGTTTTTCGGGTTTGATTGATCAAAATTTTCCAAAACAATTAAAGGAACAAGGTTTGTTCCTTTAATTTTGTTATGACTATCGAAATGAAAACAATTATCGTTTTTTCATTGTTTTTGTCAATTTGGTACTCATTAGCGGTTGAAATTAAGAAAAAAATAAAAATTTTTTTTTGAATTTTTTTTTTTTTGAATGTTTTTTTTTGAATTTTTTTTTTTTGAATTTATTTTTTTTTTGAATTTTTTTTTTTGAACTTTTTTTTTTTGAATTTTTTTTTTTTGAAATTTTTTTTCTGAATTTTTTTCAAATTTTCTTAAAATTTTTTTTTGTGTTTTGAAATGTTTAAAACATTTTAATGCTGTGAAATGCCCGTGTGTGTGTCTGTCCGTGTGTGTGTATTTGTGCGTGGGTGTGTCTATGTGTTCTAATATCGTCTGTTGCCTCCTCTACTTCTAATAACTGCACGCAACCGATTTCGCATACTAATGCAACGACGAATTGCCAATTGCGGAATCGTTTGCCATATTCGCTGCAATGCACGTTCTAATGCGGCTAAATTCGGCGAATTCGGATATTCCCGGCGCAATCGACGCCCCATTATATCCCACACATGCTCAATAGGATTGAGATCGGGACTCATTGGTGGATGTCGTAGCAACGTTATGTCATGTCTCTCAAAAAATCGTCTAGTCACGTTGGCTGTGTGAGGGCGAGCATTATCTTGCATAAAGATGAATCTCCTCACAGCTTGTCGACGAGGCAAGACAACTGGCCTCAAAATTTGGTCAATGTAGCGTCTGGCGTTGAGGGATTGACGAACGATTACTAGAGGAGTTCGCCACGACCATGAAATCCCAGCCCAAACCATCACCGATCCTCCATTGAAGGCAGCAACAGGGCGAGTGAAGTTTTGTAAAAAACGTTCACCTTGGCGACGCCAAACTCGGGGCCTTCTGTCGTCATCGTACAGGCAAAACCGAGACTCATCAGAGAACAAAACATTGGTCCATTGCCTCCAGTTCCACCCAAAATGTTTGCGAGCGTACGCTAGACGAGCTCGGCGATGTCTGACCGTCAGCATTGGTACCCGAACCGGATTTCTGCCTCGCAACCCAAAATCACGAAGACGATTGGTCACTGTTTGGCGTGAAATTTTTCGAGGTTGTCGTCGTCGTCGTTGTTGTTGTCGTTGTTGTTGTCGCTGTCGTTGTTGTTGCTGTTGATGTCGACGGTTTGGAACATCCTGAGCAATGACTCTCGCATAAACAAAAGGTTCTTGCCGAGCACGTCGAACTATTGCTCGATCATCGCGAGGAGTCATTTCACGTCGACGACCTTGTCCTGGCCGTCGCCCGTATCCAGCTGTCTCTTGACATCGCGTATAGGCACGAGACACGACCGATGCGCTAACGCCTAACATGTCACCGACATCCCGATACCTGTAACCCTCTTCAAAGAGAGTTACTAGCCGAGAGACTTCTGGCTCAGATAAATGCCGCCTAGGCATGATTAAAAATTTAAAAAAAAATAAAGTTTGCAAAAATTTTTAACAACTTTTTTTTTTTAAATTTATCAAAATTGAAAAAATAAAGATTAGTTTTGAAAAAAACTGTTTTTTTTTTTTTTTTTTTTTTAGAGTACAAATAAACTTTGCTGAGAGTATCAATAATTAATCGCATAAATTTTCGTAGGTTGAGTACATGAATACCGGTTAGGGGTATCAACTTTAATTTAATGCAATTAATTTGGGATAAGGAAAATTGTGGTACGCCTATGCCGAATCATGTCAAAATTCAGTGAGCATTATTTCCTGAGATGTTTTAAACATTTCAAACACACAAAAAAAAAATTCAAAAAAAAATTTTAAGAAAATTTGAAAAAAATTCAGAAAAAAAATTTCAAAAAAAAAAATTCAAAAAAAAAAGTTCAAAAAGAAAAATTCAAAAAAAAAAAATTCAAAAAAAAAAATTTTAAAAAAAAAAAATTCAAAAAAAAAAAAATTCAAAAAAAAATTTTTATTTTTTTCTTAATTTCAACCGCTAATGAGTACCAAATTGACAAAAACAATGAAAAAACGATAATTGTTTTCATTTCGATAGTCATAACAAAATTAAAGGAACAAAACTTGTTCCTTTAATTGTTTTGGAAAATTTTGATCAATCCAACCCGAAAAACGGCTCGATGGATCAATTTAAAAATTTACAGGGTTATTGGGGGTACATTAAGCTAAAAAATTCCCGGGAAACCTTATTTTTTTTAACAATATTTACAAAGTAGCGGTTGATTTACTGTTTAGCCAAAAAAAGTCACTTTTTTGTACTCACTTCATAGGGATGTTAAGGATAAAAAAAAATTTTTTTCATAAAAATTGATGAAAGTGTCTTGTAGGGAATTTATTCAAGTTTTCAACGCCACCCTCAAATTTACTGTGCGCTCATTAGTACCTAAAATATCGACGATCAAACCCAAAAGGATCATTTTCCGTTTGAAGGCTGATATCTCAGCGACAAGTTATCGTACGAATCTCCAAAAAAAATGAAAATTAAAGCTGATTAAATTTGCTATCCGACCTATGCATTGGTTTAGCTGAACGATTTTTTTCGCAGCCCGTGGACTCTCTCAAAGAAAAGGAAAAATTTAGAAAATTTTTTTCTCGCGGTATTTCTCATGTTTGCGCAATGGCTGGAGGTCTAAAAAAAATTGATGAAAATGAGTTGAAACTAGAGATTTCAAGCTACAAAATGCTTTTTTTTTGTTTTTCGATACGATTATTTTTCACAAAGTTACAGCCTTTCAAAAATCACTAAAAAATTTCTAAAATTTTTCTGTTCCTTTAATTTATGGCATGAGTGTATATATATATATATATATATATATATACATAAGAACATCATCATGAATATAACTAGGCAAAACCATTTCACGTGCGTGCAAAAATATACGTACACTCGTGTGAGCACGAGCCAACTTTCAGAGCGTAACGACATAGACAAATGCATTTGTCATTTTTATCGCTCAGGACGTATAATTTTTAGAACAAACTTACTATATGCAAATTCTTTGTATTCTATAATCATTGAAATATACGTTCATTTCGTTTGACTTTTATCATTAAAAATAATTAATGAAATAATTAAAGTAATCAGTTAATTAGTCCAATTTACGAAAAAGTTATAAATATTTATTATCATCTGAATTCAAAACTTTATGTTCAATATAACTATATACGCAGAGTATGCAATGGTAAAAATCACTAAAATTTCGAAGTAACGATAAGTCAATTCGATATTCTAAAAAACTGTTCTAATTTTTTTAATAGTTTCACATGAAATGATCTGAAAATATATTTGCGAGTGATTACGATACGTAAATTATCGTATAATATACGCTCAAATCGAAGTAACAGTGGAATATGCCAAGAGCTTTTTGTTGATCAAAAAAGCGAGCCCTAAAATAGTACTCCTAACGCATAAATAGTAAAAAATAATTCAATTTTCAAAAATATTTACCTGAATATTCTTTTTCAACGTTGTGAAATGAGAGAACATGCGATAGGATCTGGTGCAGGTGTAGTTATCTCGGCTATTATAAATTATTACACTTAAAAATTTAGAAAACAGTACATTATGTTTATGTATATTGATTTTAGAAGATAAATAATATCTAAGCGAATGGAAGTTTTGAAAAATTCCACAATTCTTAGTAAATCCGTCTATATGAAATATCACGTTAGCAAGTTCAACTAATTACGCGGCAAGTTAATTCTAATAAATTTACAGCGATATCCGATATAAACAATAAATAGACACCTTGATACAAACACACACACACACACACACACACACACACACACACACACACACACACACACACACACACACACACACACACACACATGGCCATCCATTCGAAAATAGTCAGAATAGCTTCCTAGGACATCAAATCGACGAGATCTAATGAAAACTCGATTTTTGAAAATCGGACCGAAACTCATGACTTCTTATTTTTTGAAAATTTTATATTTTTATAGCAAAAAGTTAAAAGAAAAAACGTCATTTCTAGCAGCCAGAATGGAAGATATATTTCTGTAAAGAAGTTTGAAAAATTTTGAACTCAAAGTTGCGAACTAATTAACCGATTGAGATGGTTCTTGCGGCAACCGGTGCGTATTTATTTCAAGTTCTATAGCTGATTTGACTTTAAAAGTGGCCGATAAAGTTGTTTCAGAGATAATTGAAAGCAACCGTATTTTACCGTTTCTTGACAAGTAAAGATCTAACTTTAATTCGTCTCATAAAATCAAAGTGACAAGAGTCTTGAACAGCAGAAAATACATCGGGGACTAAACCTGTGGAAAATAGCGTGTTCGGAACTGAAAGTTAACGGATGAAGGGGACCTTTTTTAGGGTGTGGAGGCGAGGTTACGTTTCCCCATTTTGTCCTGATGCAACCTGTTCATCAGTACAGGAAACTGGTGACACAGGGGGCCTCTCCAAGTCCACTTCAACCAGAGTCTCCTTATTCCCTGAGATGGTAGGAGTGTATGGCCTGCAGAGGGATGAATTCGTGGTGACTGTAGTTAGATACCACGCGCAATGGGGGTTTTTTGTTGTACCTCCGGTTAATGTCCACCCTTAATCACTCGATTATATTTTTCGATTAAGTGTCGTCTGGGGCGAAAATTGAACCATCAAGCGAGGCCTGATCTGACAAAAAAAAATTAGAAAAACGGTTCACCTTAATGGCCATCCCTGCAACTTCCCGCTAATTCCATTCCTGGGCGCTTAAAATTGTACTTATGACATTTTTGAGCTTAAAATATAATTTGTGTGATATTTTGAGCTCGCTGAGTTCAAAGAAATAATATTTCTATGCATTTGAGCTCTCCCAGCTCGAAAGTCTGATAGAAGTTTCATAGAACACTATTTTTAGAATTTTCAAACCGCAATAACTTTTGAATGGATCAACCAATTTTCACGCGGTTGGCGCGATTCGACGCAGTTTTATCATCCTCATGAGTAATTTTGCAATTTTAATTGATCGAACCACAAATTTCGGAGTAATTCCGAAAAAACACTTTTTCGGGTTTCTTTCGTTCACGATATCTCTCGAACGAATCAACCGCTTTTGACCAGCTTGGTGGCGATCGACGTGGTTTTTCAAGCTCAAAGGCGGATTAGTTTTTGAAGTTAATCGATAAATCCGGTTAAAAGTTATTCCAAAAAAACCACTTTCAAAAAAAATTTTTATCTTATTTTTTTTGAGATTTTTCAAAATTTCTCAAAATCTATCGGTCCGAATCGGTTTAAATTTACAGGAAATCTAATTTTGAGGGAAATATTTAGAACGCCGTTTAGTAGATTCCGATCGGTTTAGTCGTTCAAAAGTTATAAGCGAGTCACACACACACACATACATACAGACATAGTGACAATATCACGGAGGTAGTCAGGGAAGCTTCCTATGACCTTAAAACGTCAAGATCTGATGAAAACTCGATTTTCGCAAAACGGGGTAAAACCAATAACTTCCCGAATTGTTTAAAATTTTTAATTTTTCTTAGCTGCACGCATTTAACTTTATCGACGAATTTTTGTTATTTCGGCTTGCGGAAATCGTCAGATTATATATTTTTCATTATTCTTGAATTATTTCCTTCAAAATAAAAAAAAATTTAGCTACGCTCGAGAATGTCGAGATGACGTTTTTTTTTTACAACTTTGTTGCCCTCCCCTTTTTTTACGTCACTCTCAAATTGTCAGATTAGTGGAATATACACTTTTTAGGATGTAATTAACTCACCCTACCTTAATCTGACGCGCTCGAGAATTTCTGATGGTCAATTTTTTTTTACTAATCTGATCCTGTATCCTTCACGGGCGGCCTTATATATGGGCCTCATATTTTGTGGAGGTACTTAACCGGGTACAAGGTATCCCCCTGTATATTAATCTGCCGCGCTTTAGTAAATCCCGAAATCCCCGCTTGGGCTCCCCTACTACTGAGGCCTTTCTTGATCCAGCGTCCAATCGTGTCCCGTGATACCCTGGTGTGTGGTTTTTGGAAAGATATCAGAAGAATGTCTTCTTTTCCTCTTAGGTTTTTGGTTTTGTATAGATAATGTCTTACAGCACTTGCTATGCATAGACCCGGTTTTTCTTTGAAGAACGGTAGTTTCAGTAGAGGCTGTACGGCTCCCGGTCTAGATGTTTTAATGTGCTCTGGAATTTTTTATTTCCAAGCCTCTATGAGTTTCCACTATGTTGCTTATTTTTATTTCAGATAGCGTTTGAATCCGGTGAGCCGTACCTAGAGCCAGAAGCAGGGCCAGCTTCTTAGTTAGGTCTTTCAAACTTAGGGATTCGAGCGGGTATAACTCCGCGAGCTTGTCTAGAACTGGGTCTACGTCCCAGATGGCATCGTACCTAAGGTTACTAGGCCTTTTCTTGTATATGCCTCGCATGAATCTATTAATGACCTTGGAGTTTGAAATCTCTTCTTGTGAGATTAGAGATAAGGCTGCTTTCCCAGTATTTATTGTTCCATGACTAGCTCCATCTTGAAATCTTTTTGTTAAAAAAGTTAAAAATTTTGACGGTGAGACGATAAAAGGGTCGGTATGGAGCTCCTGATTAAATTTCCTCCACAATTTGTACGTGGATTCATACTGTTTCAAGGTTGAGTCTTCTAATGATGCAATTATGATTTCAGTTGATTCTTCTGGCGATTTCTTGTTTAGTAGTGCCTGCTGGATAATCTCGCGGCCATCAGGGTAAGGTTTTGACTCAGTGGATGTATTTTGGAGCTGGAAGAAAACAGAAGATTAGTGTCTGGCTGCAAAGTAATCCAACTATTTATTATTAACTTTTTGAAGGCTGGGAACCAGTTCTGACTAGGCCATAGAGGAACTATCAGGATTCCTTCCGCTTTATCTGCCTTTATTTTTTAGATTACTTTGACAATTACTGCGAACGGTGGAAAAGCGTAGAAAAACCACGGTCTCCAACTAATGGTGAAAGCGACTAGCGCGAAAGCCTTCGGATCTCTGTCCCATGCGCAGTAGTTTATGCATTTCTTATTAAGCTCTGACGCGAAGAGGTCTATTTCCGGGGTACCAAATATTTTAATTATCTTTTTGTATGCATAATCAGCTAGTTGCCATTCTGTATCACGATTTGACAAGCGTGACGAGTCCGCTTCCAAATTGTCTTTGGATGCGATGTAGGATGCGTGAACCCAGAGATCTCGACTTTCACACCAGTTCCATAGATCTCTCGCTGAGTCGTGTAGACCTTCTGATCTCGTGCCACCTAGCTTATTGATGTAAGCTAGGGTGGTTGTATTATCTACTCTTAGCAGTATTTCCGCTGAGTGTAAGTTTTTTGCAAATAATTTTAGAGCTATAAAAGCTGCTTTTAATTCTAAATAATTGATGTGTAAAGATTTTTCAGTTTGCGACCATTCATATTTTTGCGATGTTCATATTTTTGTCATAGTCTGATCCACTAAGGTCGAGAGCCTCTAGTTTAGCCTTCTCTAACAACTTGCAGTGTAATATGCCATAATCTACACCTGGGCAGCTAGCTACTAACATGCCTACCACCTGCGCAAACCTTCTTATTTTGCACGACTTTTTGTTTTTTATGGACTTTACATGAATAATGAGAGAATTTCTCTTTTCATCCGGAAGTTCAACTATCATCCTCCGAGAGTTTAATATGAAGTCTAGGTATTTACACCGTTGATTAGGAGATAAGTTTGATTTTACTCTATTTACTATAAATCCTAGCTTTTCTAGCAGTTCAATTGTAATTTGCAAGGATTTATGACATTCCTCTGTGGAATTTTCTAGACATAAAATGTCATCAAGGTAGATTACCGATAAAAACCCCCTCGACCTCAGGTTAGTCATAACTGGTTTCATAAGTTTCGTAAATACATGTGGGCTCTCACAGAGCCTAAAAGGTAAGCACATAAATTCATATAACTGTCCCTGGAATCTAAATCTTAAATATTTTTTATTACTTTTATGTATTGGTATCGCGAAATACGCGTCTTTGATGTCGACCGAACCCATGAACATAAATTGTTCTAGCAACCTGCAGGCAGACCTGAGGTCTTCAAGTTTGAAATGCTCCGTATTAACGAAGAGGTTGAGCTCCTGTAAATTTAATATAAATCTTTTGGAGCCATCTGGTTTTTCTCTCAGGAAATAGCTAGAGAGGAACTGATCGACTGTGTCAGAGCACTTTTCGATCGCTCCAATCGTCAAGAGTCTGTCCAGCTCTTTCTGAATGTCTGAGGCTTCTTGGGAAGACCGGATTTTTCCCCCCGGAGGATGAGTTTTGGTCTCCTCCTCTCGATCTTCACTGTGGGAGCGCTTCTTGTGTTTTCCCATGTTTAATTAAGTTAAAGCAAACTTAAAAACACCTAAAATTTTTAATTTATACGAGAGCGTTTTTTCGAACGTATAATTCTCTTGGCACACAAATAACTAATGATGAAAGTGAACACCTGGTGGTGCAAGGAGCGACCAGGCGGGATTTAAGAAATTTAAAGATTCCGAACGTGTGATTTGAAGGCATGAAGTAGCTGTACTACATCTGTAATCTCGAAGGGTGAGACATGAAGTATAATAGGGGTTACGTAGCGTACATACCCAAAAGGGAGAAGAAACACTCTACCGTAAAACAGAGATCAACTTCGGTCCCATTACACTAATTTTTAGGTAATTTTTTCTAAGTCTTCACTATTGTATTTGTCTTCATAGATGAGTTTTCAAAAAATTTGCCATAACCTATCATTATCAGTCGAGTGGGTTCCAAAAATACCACTCGTTAAAAAACTTAAATATGTATGTATGTATACATAAAAAGAGACGCTTTTTTTAGTACGCATATAAAAAAATCAACGACCACTCATTACCTACTGATCACGTTTGTGGAAGAAGATAAACCTAGATATCCCCACTAGAATAGGGAAAAAGTTGAAGAAGCTTATTTTTGCAACTTAGTCTTTTAATAACTTCTGATCGATAAGGCATAAATCAATTCCTTGAAATTCATATAATGTAATTTATAAAATAAGTATTAATTATACTACTGTTTCGCATTTTTTAATGAGTAGTTCATTTTGTGAGAAGTTTGACTGATTGTTTTATTTAAATAAGAAATCTACCTTTCCATTCTGGGTAAAGACAGATGGGTCTTTTTAGGTAGATTTTTCTAAAATCGACCTTATGTATTTGTCCTTATGATCGGTTTTCTATCATAATCGGTCGAGTAAATTCCAAAAATACTACTCTTCAAGAAATTTATACATGCATGTAAGGATATTAGGGTGATTTTTTTCTCGACTATTTTTTCTTTATTGGTCCCCATCCATGAGATAAATTTACAAAATTTTATGAAATTTCATTCAATTTCGGAAATTGCCAGAACTTCAATTTTGTAAAATTTCATTAAAATTTATAACGTCATAAAATTTCTTAAAAATAGAAAAAATTTGAAAAAAATTCATGAAGTTTTACATAACTGTTATAAAGATCCCAAGGAGTTATTGGTATAAAATTTTATAAATTTTCCGAAATTTTTAAAATTTTCCAATTTTTGTGAAATTCCAAGAAATTATATAAAATTTCATACAAATTTCAAAAAATTTTCATATTTTTTCCGCGATTCAAAGGAATTATTGGTATAAATTTTGCAATAATTTTATTATTTCATGAAATTGTATAAAAATATATAAAATTTCACACCACTAAGTTCTTGGTATCTTCATAACAACTACGTAGAATTTTATACATTTTATTAAAATTTAAAATAATTTAATAAAAAGTATAAAACTAATGGTAAAAGTCCAAAAAACAACATTGAAAGTTTAAAATTCGACAGTTTTAAAAATTCATAGCTCCAAAACCAGGTCAAAACCAAAGTTAGAATTTTCAAGGCTGTTCGGGAATAGAACGATGTGTAATCTTTGAAATTTTGAAAAATTTCGAATTAATAGAAAAAAGGTGTGGGTATCTATAAACAGCAATTTTTAAGAAATCAATCGGCTTTATGAAGCTGCATGTCAAAGACATAGCAGCAATTAGCAAAAAATATGGTAGAAATCAATAGAGCATACTTCAACGGAAAATTTAAGCTCTTGATCATTTCTCTACTCAAAAAATTGTAAATTTGAGAGAACTTTGAAAATTAGAAAAAAATTGATTTGAACAGTCGCTCAGTTAGCCCATAGCTAAGCCAGAATTAAGTTCAGATCAGTGAGTTATTTTTTTCTTGAAAATATAATGTTAAGAGAGGAAAATGTCATCTCGATCGAAGATTTAAGTTATATAGGAGCTGAGGTATAAATTTTGAAAATGACTGAAAAATCAACTTTTTTCAAATTTCAACAAATTCTCCAGTGGCTGGATTTCATCGCATCGAAAAGGAATGGATCTGCATATACACATATATATGTATATATATATATATATATATATATATATATATATATATATATATATTATATATGGTGGTTCGGCTTCACTCCGCGAACTATATAATATTTTAAAGACCCTTAAAAAATAAAAACGCACCCGGACCAGAGTTAGTGGAGAATGAGGTCATAAAAAAGCAGCGATAATTTTGTCAGGGGAGTTCTTAGAATTATATAATAGATGTTAAGAGTTAGGAATTTCCCAACGACATGGAAAGAGGGTGGGATTATCATGCTCCTTAAGAGCAGTGACAAAGACGCGAGTGACCCAAAATCATATAGGCAAATATGTTTACTTTCGGTAATCGGGAAGGTATTTTAAAGACGAATCAAGTCGAGCCTCACCTCCACAGTCTTAGCTGGGGATAAAATTTCCAGTCAACAATTTGGTTTCATGGCCAAAGGGTCGACTGAAGATGCAATTATTGAGATGCGTCGCTTGCTAGATTCGACAACAAAGAATCTGGCAATCGGACTTCTCTTCGATATTTCTGTCACCTTTGACAACGTGTGGTGGCCGCAAGTACTCGAGGGTTTAAAGAAACGGGAGTGCCCCAAAAATGTTTACAGGGTGGTTCAGAGTTACTCTGAGGATAGAACAGTCTCACTGTCAGGAGGATTCGGGAAAGAGAACAAAAACCTAGCAAGGGGATGTCCACAGGGATCAGTTTTAGGGCCTTTATTTTGGAACATTATGTTCGACGATTTACTTAAAGGATTAGAGACAACAGAACACAGGAGTAAATTTATAGCCTATGCTGACGACCTCCTCGTCATCATAGAAGGCACCTCACGTGCCGACATTGAGAGAAAAGGACAAGGGACGGTAGACTCGATACTGAAATGATGCCGTTCCGTGAAACTTACATTGAAGGAGTCCCAGACCGAGGCAATATTCCTTAAGATAGAGTACACCCAACGCGGTCCACGCAAGGACAAAGGTCCGTACCCCTATGATGCAAAGAGACAGAAAAAGCCCAAGTATGATTCAAAGCCACCAAAAATCGTAATAGATAAAACAAAAATAGTATTCAAATAGAGCGTTAGACACTTAGAGGCATACTTTGACCAGGACTTCAAGCCAACAACACCCATAAAAACAAGGCGCGCGAAATTAGATCAAACTTTTGGTCGTCTGCGCCGTCTCACACGGACTGAATGGGAACTGCGCTTTCCGGCTATGTCCACTATCTACAGGGGCTACTTTGTGCCTGTTGTCACTTATGCGGCAGCAGGTTGGAGTGACCTATGTGGGGTAGAGGATTGGAAGGCTCTTAGGGCCCTGCAAAGGCGATCCCTGATTACGATGACGTATCATACAAGACGGCATCGTATGAGGGACTTTGTGTACTTGCGGGGGCAGTGCTCATTCAGCTAGTGATTGACGAACATTGCGCCCGTTAAAATCTTCACACTGGCAAACAGGCAACCCTTGGAATCGTGACCGTGCAGCCAGATGACGAAGAAGGCCTTGTCTCCCTCAGAAAAGAAACCATTCGCAGATGGCAAGAACAGTGATCCACAGCGGACAAAGGACGAATGACATTCAACTTCTTTCCCGACGTTACTGAACGTCTAGCGAGCAAACACATCAGCCCTAATTATTTATTTTCAGCACTTACTGCTAAAATGCACCGAGTTCGAGCATCAGCGTGAGGTGCTCCAGAGCATAGAAGGGTGGATCGCGGAGTAGTCACAAGTCGGTCGGGTTTTTGCCTCATCCCTAAATTCCTTTGAAATTTTTAAAGGTTTCAGCAAAGATATTCTCCACCACAAGTTTAGCAGCCAATTCCAACACCGAGAGGCAGGAGGAGAAGACTACTAGATCGTGGTTCTACTGTGACCCACCCAGTTGTTGTCGGAACATCTGGGCATGGGTGTGCAGAACACGATTTGTGACGATTCTGTGCATCCCGGGTTTTAATCGGGAGTTAGGTGTGTGTGAGAATGTGTTGAAGTATGGACGGATGAATGTTAACAAAACTGGGTGTCTTCTCAGCAACGCAGGGGAAAAAACCACGTCCCCTCTTGACCAAAGTGGTATGTCGACCAAAACATGAAATTGGTACTATGGACAAATCCATCCAAGCCGGCTAAGGGAAACCGAAGCTAGGATTTTATGGGAACGGACTCGTAGTGGCTGTTGGTTTGGCACCCACACGCAAAGGATCTCTGCTCCTAAGGGTTATAACATCCGCCAATATTGAGCTTGCTCAATGTTTCACTTTATAATATTATGGTGGAAAAGAAAGAATTACGCAGCGCGAGTATGCCCAAAAGGGTGTCGAATCGGCTTTCGGTCGGCGGAGGTGGACTCAGGTCCCGTTACATTAATTAATAAATTGTATATATATTAGGGTGGCGCAAAAAACCGACTATTTTTTTTTATTCGATCTCGCATGAAAATTTGTTGGCTTACAATATTTAAAGAAGTCTCTCCAAAAATCAGCTCGATAAAAAATTTTCAAGAGGTCGCTCACGAATTTTGAAAATGATTAAAATTCGGATTTTTTATTTTTTAATTTTTTCTTTCTCGTGGCAGCAATAGTTTATATTTGTAAAATCGTGACTATGCTGAAAATTTCAGCCAAAAATTTAAATATTTGAACGGCGGTCCGGAATTTCGAATACTAGCTGATAATATGTAACTAATAGTTTGAATTAGTTTTTTTTGTATTTTTTTATAACTCAATTATTCTTATTTCAGTACAATATAACTTTTGCATAACCAAAAATACACAGGACAGTCTTAAACAATAAAATTTGATAAGTTTTAAATAAGCGAAAATACCTACTAATAGAATTAAAAAATGAAAAAGTATGTAAATAACTTATTATTTCTATTTCTCGGGTTATATTTTTATTAATTGTGACACAAATTGATGGTGAAAAAATCGAGAAGCTTTATTATTAACATTCAAAGCTTGCTCGAAAACGTCGAAAAGACAGCACTCGGAAACATTCAAAATTCTTGAGCGAGGTTTAACTATTTGAATTTTGGGCTTAAATTTTCAGCGTAGTCATGATTTCACAAATGTAAACTATTACTGCTACGAAAAAGAAATGAATTTGAAATAAAAACGTCGAATTTCGAGCATTTTTGATATTGTTAAAATTCGTGAGTGACCTCTTTAAAATTTTTTATCGAGCTGATTTTTGGAGAGACTTCTTAAAATATTGTAAGCCAACAAATTTTCATGCGAGCTTGAAAAAAAAAAATCGTCGATTTTTTACGCCACCCTAATATCTAATATATAAAATTCTCGTGTCGCGGTGTTTGTAGTTAAACTCCTCCGAAACAGCTTGACCGATTCTCATGAAATTTTGTGTGCATATTGGGTATGTCTGAGAATCGGACAACATCTATTTTTTATCCCCCTAAATGTTAAGGGTAGTCCACCCCTAAATTATTTTTTTTTAATTTTCAGATAAAGTTTATTTTTTATTTTTTTATGATACAGCATTATAAAATACATACAACCCTAAATTTTCAACCCTCTACGATCAACCCCTATTTTCCATCGCGATTTTTATTTTTAATAATTTTTGGTCTTTTGATCTTCCGCCTTCGCCGGTCGATAACTGATTAACTATCAATCGATTAGTTATCCCCGCTAGATGTACGATGGACGGTGTGGCTCAATAAGTTATAGATCAAATTGAATGGAATATAGTATAGTGCCGGATAGCTCAACTGGTAGAGCACTCGGCGCGATACCGACATGGTCTGGGTTCGATTCCCAGTTCGGGCTATCTATATTTTTCTCAATTTATCTATAAATTGTCTTATTAAGAAGGTTTGCATGTTTTAGGTTTCCACTATATAAATTGGTGTATTACCGTACGATGGACGGTGTGGCTCAATAAGTTATAGATCAAATTGAATGGAAAATGGTAATTTTTAAATATAGTAGAAACCTCAATAAGACAATTTATTTAGGTTACTGAAGTCGTTTTGACTCAACTTCAACCTTGGATAACTTTCGAAGGAGTGAATTAAGCAAAAAATATTAAGAGACTTTTTTTGTAGAGCATTAAATTTCCTTTAAGAATATGTATCGTGACTGAAAAAAATTTTAATATTTCTAGTAGTTACAAAAATCCAAAATTCAAAAGTTATTTGAGATTGAAGTCGAATTCATATTAAATTTTGATAACTTTTTACTTTTCCGGCGAAACTATCAGAGCTATTACAAAAATACCATGGAACCTCTTTTGTAGACAATTTTATTCCCTAGAAGTTATTTTAATAAAGTTTTTTCGAATTCCACATTGTTTTTTAGTTATTTGTATTTTAACGTCAAGCTCATAAAAAAAATAGTCTTTTGATCGATTTTAAGACAACGAAAAATGAAGTTCACTTGTCGTTGACATTTAAGTTCAAAAAACAAATATTTTTTAAACTACATTTTTCAATGACATTTAAAGCCCTGTAACTTTTTTAATTAAATTTTAATTAAATTTTTAATTAAATTTCTTACAAGACTATGCTCGTCAAAATTCGAAAAAAAAAATTTTTTGATAGAATAAAAATAAAAAATAATAAAAATAAATTTAACAGTAAGGAAACTAAATTTTTGTCGATCTTTAAAGTTCCGTAATTATTACGCAGTTCGTTTGTCGTACATAATGCATCAGCACTTTTTTGTAGAAAATTTAATTTCCTACAAAATTATACTAGGTGGAATTTAGAAAAAAATTTTTTTTATAGTCTTAATAACGAAAAACTAAAATGAAAAATTTTTATGTGTATTTTAAATGGGAAAGGGGACCCCCTTTTGTGATAGCTCAATTCTAAAGATATCTGGCTGAAATTTGGTGAGGATTTTCTTTATAATATGAACTAACTTTTGAGCCCATAACAGGTTAAAAGAAGAATATTTTTTTTTTTTTGGGACACCCTAATATATATATATATATATTTCCCGAGTGGAACTATCACCGCCATTTTGTGCTTTAAAACATCATGGTGCTTGCAAAAGCTCGGAGATAAGAGAACACTAGGTGATGGATAAGGGAAAGTGTGTATAATGGCTTGTGTGAAATCTTAATGATTATAAGTGGAGGAAATCCGCATGGGTATGGAAAGAACTTGCACCCTATCACTAATCCTACGCAATCATGTCAACCAGAACTGGTCTATGGGGGGCTTTTCCAAGCCCTCTGTAACCAGAGTCTCTTTATTTCCTGAGATGGGACCAGTGTTTGGCCTAAAAGAGGTTGGACTCGTGGTGGCTGTGGTTAGATACCACGCGCAATGAGGATTTTTGATTATACCTTCAGTTAATGTCCACTCTTGGTCGATTTTCGACTAGGAGTGTCGTCTGGGTGGTAAATGGGGACACCCCGCAATGCGTGTATGCCCAAAAGGCCAAAAAAACGGCCGGTTGGTGGAGGTGGACTTAGGTCCCGTTACATTAATTATATATATACATATATATGTGGTGGTTCGGCTTCACTCCACGAGATGGCATTTACAATTCGCGCCTCTCGCAGTACCTCGTCCTTATGCCTGTTTCAATATATAACAATTTCCAACATGTAACTTCAAACACGGCGTCTTAGGTGGGGTATACGATAGACACACCTAACTGAGGAGTCTCAGCTATCGTATACCTAGACGAAACGCCTCTCACTCCACAAATACATTTTTTCATCTCTCCTTTTCTCATCATCTCTCATAATGTTACACTCTTTGGTAGTTGGCGTCTTAGGCAGTGATTATTGCAATCTGAAACTAAAGTATTGTCACTAAATATATATATATATATATATATATATATATATATATATATATATATATATATCGACGTTCTAATTAGCAAATTGTCTAACTCCATTTCAGAAAATCTTCCATTTATGCGAAAAAAAAGAAGTTAAAAATTTTTTTTCATCTAAAAATCAATTCCATATCTATTATATGTATAGTATTTATGTCAAGATTACTCAAATGATATTTTCTTTGACTATTAGTATCTGAAAATTGCACAGAATCACCTACGAAAAATAATCTGTTAGACGATTTGCTAATTAGAACGTCGATATATATATATATTGTGACAGGTTATTTGGTCGCCTGGGATCCTACAGGCGATCTATCACTACTCAAAGTATTAATTTGGGTTAATTTGTTGCTTTCTGCTTACTGGGCACCTGGTCAGTTTACTCACCGATTATCGAAGTCGTCGTCGGCAGCTCAGGGTGGTGGATCGGGAACCCTGATAAAAAATACTCATTGAAAACGATTGAAAATTTTTTCAATTCTTTTCAATCCATACGGAGATTTTGAAAAGTATTGAATGGAATTGAAATTTCGATTATTTGAACACTTTGTAATTCTTAAAATGGAAATCAAAAGTATTGAAAAGAATTCAATCTTTCCTCATTTCAATACCTTCCAATTCTAAAGTGAAATTGATAAGTATTGAAAAGAATTTAATCTCTCATTATTCCAATACCTTTTAATTCCAAAGTGGAATTCGAAAGTTGTACCGTCGAGAACGGAAACCCTACAATTGTCATCATATTAATGCAAAGAATTCAAATATTTAATAGAGTCACCATCTGGCGGTGCTTCAATTAAATTGATCGCCAACTCGGGTCGCACCGTAAACGCACGCGCTCATTATAGCGTCGATTTCGCTGTGCATCTTCGTTACACTTACGCCTTCAGCATATCTCTGTCACTCGGGTGTCTAAAGTTTCCGTTCCATCGAAACGACGATCCGGCGTCACGGCGTCTTTTTCGTCAGTTGACCACGAGTCTTACTACTGAGCGCACACGCTGTGAGCAATCCTTACGCATATAATTAAATTCAGAATTTAATATTCACTTAATTAAGGAAAATTAATTAATATCTATCGTAATCTTGATTCATCGGGTAAAGATAAGTATTGAGTAATACAGTTATATCGATTTTATCAATTATTTCCTGAATTTAAATCAATCTTTCTTGCTTTGAAAATATAACCGGGTATTGCATCACAATTAACCGGTCAGAACTTGTCGCGCGTGGGTCCGACCACGCCGGGTGTTCATTCGTGTTTGCATTAAATATTTGATGTAATTGTGTTTGAGATCGAATTTTAATAATTCATGTTAATATTAAATAATAATAACATCAATTATATTTTATGTTCAATGTTTAGACAGATTTCTTGAGATTTATTCAATTCAACAACTTATTCATTTCTAATTAAACTCTTGGTTTAATTATATTAAATATTTCATATTGAGAATTCATATCAACATTTAACGAAAATAGTACAAATAATATCGGGTACTTCAGATTTGTTCGCGTTTCTTGACATTAATTTACATCGAATCAATCGCATAGATCAATTTGACTTCATTAACAGCAACGGCCTAGTCGCCAGCAATCTATCAAATTAACTGATTAGATTGAAATTCAATTTACGTTCAAATCAACGACTAGTCGTATCGTATTATCTTGTGAAGCAAACAAGATCTAACATAATTTAATCGAATCTCACGATATCAATATCTCGACGATTCACATCGTCATCTACCTGAACGATCGGGAAAAATTCGCTTCTACGCATTTAACAACAACCTAGCTATCCACAAGTGGATAGTTAGAGTTCGTTCTATTCATATACAGACGTGTGTACCATCTCGCAATAAGCACCAGTTATCACTATCAAATTCTATGTCTATCGAATAATTATTCGGCTACTCGTACGAATTCTGGCCTAGCTACGCACCAAGAGAAAGTTAGCGTCTCCCTTTCATCTCATATACAGACGTGAATATCATTTGTAATCGCAGTATACAGACGTGTATATTCTTTTACAACATTTTAATTCAGTCTCGAGCAAGTACGACAATCCAGCATCGCGTATTTATAACTTTATACATTCACACGTATAGCTACAATTTTACACATCCACACATACACCCATACAGTCAATATCTTGTGTCAATTGTTTAACAAGTTACTGTCATTATCGTTCTTTCAATATTATTACATTTTCTCATTGTAATTGTCTTCAAAGGGTTTTATGCCGTAGTGCTTTCCCTATTTTTTTTTTAGGTCAAATATATTCTTCATTTTTGTTATACCCAAACCACGACTTTCATTGCATTATACCTATTTTATCTCCTCCATCCTCATAATCACTTAATTTAACTTAGATAATTAATTCAATTTAATTTACAGGTAAATTTAGAGAATTAAAATACAAAATATACAATAACAAACAAATCTAACAATTTCAAGCTAACAAAAGTATTGAATGGGATTAAATTTTTTATCAGTTGAATTCTTTTCAATTTTGATGTGGAATTCAAAAGTATTGAATTAGTCCTTCGGCTGAAGCAGAGAGCTCGCCCTGATTTAAAAAAATGATTGTGAATAATGCAAAACAATTTGAAATTATTTAAAACAATTTGACTTGACTAATATATAGATATACACTTAACATGGAGCAAATCATTTTTCTTAATCAGAGCGTATACATTTTCTTGGCCAACACTGGACCAAACTTTTTCTTACGTATTTTGGGCCAAGGATCACGAAAATTGAGTCCATTTTGTTTAAAAGTAGTGCAAACAATTGTTAATAACAATTTAATTGTTTGAAACAAAATAACTCCTGAACCGCTGGTTTGCTGGAGCAGTTTATTAGAATCAAAATGTTCAAAATGAATAAATACACAAAAAAGGCATCATAGTGTTTTTTTGTATTTCGAATTCTTCGCGAGATATGCCATAAAAATGAGCAGGTGCTCGGACCTCTCCCTCTCGAACGAGCAACTGCCTATCGCGCGCGCTCTCTCTCGGCAAAATCGCGTCAGATGCGTGATAGGCCGGAATTTTTTCAAGTTTTTCACATTAAAAACGAAAGAAAAAAAAAGAAGGACAAAATGTCGACACCACTAATCGACGGCATTGTTCCTTGAAAAGAATTTCTGTCGTATCGTGCAGAGACGATTTTTTTTTTGTTGACTAATGTTATAAACAAATAGATTTTTTCAAAGTCCAGTTTGGATAAAAAAAATCGAAAAAATGTCGATACCACCGATCGCCAGAATTTTTTTCGAAACGAATTTCTATCGTATCGTTCAGACATTTTTTTTTTTTTTTTTTTTGTTAAGAAAAGTTATAAACAAATGGATTTTCTCAAAGTCTGGTTTGGATCGGAAAAATTGATAAAATGCCGACGTACAGAAAAAATACATTAGTTTATAACTTTAGTTAACAAAAAAAATTTATGTATCCGTTCCCATTTAATAATCTAAGCATAGAACAGTTATCTTTTCTTTGATTTTTCATCTTAAAACTATAGACCACCTAACTCGTGTGCACCTGCATGTGATTCTTGAAAATTAAAGAAAGCTAATGGAAACCACCAAATTTATGGTTTCCTCGTCGGCAGAGTGGCACCAGTTCATCGGCCCACTTAATAGTCGAAATCTAATTACGAGAGATCACATGTGTGCATGGGCCTAGAACTTTCGGGCGAGTCCGAGTCTTCTCGTATGGGAAACAAGTTACCACCACTTTTCATATGTGATGACCTTATGAAAAGAGCATGGACTTTAGCTCATCAGTTCTTTTGAGAATTAAACTCTGAACCATACCGAACTCCGGACACTTGACGGTGTTCGTGGCTAGAGGATTGATATCTCGATTGAGCATTCGGTCAACAGAAGCTGGGCATACGAACCGGACCTTGATCGTAGTAAGTCGTGAATTAATATCAATCGGAAGCACCGGTAGCGTTGATTATCTTCATCTTATTTTTTTCCATTTAATTTCATTTTATTTTAATATTGAATTATACCACGAGAAACGTGAAGAATCAAAGAATATTTTACCGCGATAAATGCAAAGATTTGAATAAATATTTTACCGCGAAAATACGCGAAGATTTTAAAGAATAATATTTTTCCGTGAAAAAGCGAAGAATTTGAATATTTTGAAACTATTTTACCGTGAAAATACGCGAAGGTTTTATAAACAAATTTACACTTTATTTTACCGTGAAAACGCGAAGAATTTGAACGCATTGGAATTATTTTACCGCGAGAAGCGCAAAGACTTTCATTTTATTTTAATCTACGAAAATTCGAAAACGCATAAACATTTAAATTGATACAACAAAGCATACTAACTAAATAAATAAATCGATAAATCAGAATCATATTAATTAACCGCGAGAACGCGTTGTGAATAAGTGTTCTGTGTTACTGCTGACAGTCCTGACACCTCACCAAAAACCTGTTTAGGGTAAGTTTTAAACATTGTAACCATTATCTGGTATTTTCTAAATTTACCTTGAAATATTTGTAAAACATATGCATGAAACATTTACTATTTTAAATATTGCCATTTGTAAACCTTTTGTATTTTGAGAATATTTAGTCCTCAATAAATAAATACTCGCTAACATAAAAGAATTGAAAAGCATTATTTCTCAGACAATTTTACTTTAACAACAAGATACTAGCTTCACGAGGCTTTTCGGCAGCCCACCTTCCTTTATCCCTTATTTTTCTACCTGTCTAGCCGCTCAGACCGATAGTTCACAGTTGGGGGTACACAATCTCACGTTTACCGCTCGACGTTTGATTGTGAAAAATAAACAGTCACATCATAAATTGGAAATCATTTTGGGTTATTATCAATATTGTCTTCAACAATATTGTGTAGGCGCAATTTAAATATAGAATAGAATAAACTCAGCATTTGGTTAACGGTAGCCGGGCATATGAACTGGACCTTGATCAATGTAAGTACCCTTTTATTCAATACTTTTATACGAAATCTCGTACCTACGCCCATCACGATCTCCAATCGTGACACCCGCTTCGGGATATCTGGTATTTCAACCAAGAATACCCGATAACGAAATAAACGATTTCAAAGTTTTACGTAAAACTACGTGTTGATCGCAACCAGGTTCGATCCAGAATTGCGTCCTTTTCGTTTTTTTTCTTCAATCTCTCCCTCAGTTTCGAGATCTTACACTCGGTGGCGCCTCGAGCATCCCAACTGGGGACTTAGCTGTAGCCGACTTTTGTTTTCATCTTATTCAAATAACATAAGTTGGTTTGAATATAATATATGACGTATAAATATTTACTGTCGTTGAAGATGGCTATTGATGCTGGTTGTTCGGTTGTTTTGCCTCACTTAAATACAAGTCGCTGGATGATGTTAAATGTGGAAATTTCCGCTGGTGGTTAAATGACCAAAAGTTGTCATCGGTTTGTTGAACTTTTGGACGGTGGGTACTCAATTAGGATTATCTGGGTGTCGAATGACGGGATGATTTTCTTGGGCTCGGCTAATCAGCAAGCGAGTACCTGAATCTTATAACTAGAGATACCAACTTAAACTAACTCAATTCCTTTTTAAACTTTTTATTAGTATTATTATTATTATTTTATGTCGAGCCCTGAATTCTTCCCGTACCAGGCTACCAAACTGACAGAATACAAAAATTGCGGGGAAGGTCTATTCTCAAAATATAAAAATGATCGGAAAAGACGGTAAGTTTTCCTATTCGGTAACTGGAAGATGTCAAAATAAGAGTAACCTTCCATTATTTGAAATAATGTAAGTGTAAAATGAGCGAATGCACAAAAGGAGTCCGGTGTTGGTGTGGTTGATTCAATAATTAAAATACACAAAATTACCGATGATAAATTAGCTATCATTAACAATGTGTACACTGAAAAACTGTGAGAAAAAATATAATTAATAGAGAATGCGACTTTGTATCATACGCGATAGCGAATGCAACTATACAAAATTCAAGTATAAAAACTCGACACGTGGTCAGTAGTGGATCAGAACGCGTTAATTAATTTATAAGTAATTAGACGTGAGCAACGAGTCGATATATACTCAATAATTAGTGGCCTTGATATACTAGCTAATTATTGAGAATATTTTAGCGTAAGTTAAGCGGAATAATATCACAAGAATAATTTAGACAAAGTAAAGTGGTTTGAGAATACGTGACAGCATGTAAGACTCCTCAAAGTAGGATGGAAAGCCCGAGGTGCAGTGGTTGAACACCAGAAGTGAAAAGATATGGAATGGCGGCGTCTTCTTCCTTCGTTGCCACTCGGCGATGACGTGTACAGCATAGCTGCACGAGCGAATTTTCCCATCAGCTTAAAAGCGCGCCAACAGGCTGTAGTTAGCCACCGATTTTCCTGATTGGTCGGCTGGTAGTGGAGCTCTCATGCCGACTTGACACGGCCATGAGCTAGAAATTGTATGTGCCGGCAGCTCCCGAACGCAGCAAAAGTACACGAAGCTTTTCAAAATGATTAAGCTTGTGACTGAACAGTAAGGATTAAATTAATTAACTGACCACATGTCAGAGTCAAATTTAGATTAACTAAATTTAAAATTCAGGTATAATTATTCAATATATAATTCAGACAATTCTTTACGAGCTACCTGGCTGGTGAGCAACTGTGATGGAGGAAACTTAGTACCTGCTGGTGCTGAACGTTGATAAGCGTCATTTCTAATTTTTAAACCAGCATTTGGACCACAGGCAGTAGCTGGTTGAGATGCCAATAATGAAATTACTAATATATCCAGGATTGATCGTCGTGGTCTGAGTACTAGTTTTGTGCTTCACTGGTCCCATTCCCATACTCACGAATTTCTCGGCTATTTGCGCTGGACTGAGCGATTTTATGTTAGCGACCTGTTGCTGAGCGTCTTGGATTTGCTCACTAGTTTGCTGGAGTAAAACCGTGAGGTTAGTCACAGAAATAGGTTCTGAGGCAACTGGACGCTGCTTTAAAGTCTCCAATTGCTTTTTTAGTTCACTGATTTGCTCAGTGTTTGTCTGAATTGTCATTTGAATGTTTTCCAGCTTTTCATCCACGCGCCCCATCTACTGCATATCTAGCCGTGAGGTTGATGCTGGAGTAGATATTAGTTGACCACTGGTAGCACGATCCATTCGTGCATACAATTTACCAAATTCCTCTCTCATTTGTTTCATGACCTTTTGAATATTTCAGGACGTTGCCGCTGCTGTTAAATTAGTAGCAGGGACCGTTTGTCTTTGATACAAAGCTGAAGACGGACAACCAAAGTCAAGAGTGGGTAGAGTCCACCGTGTGATTGCAAGATCTTGCCAAGCTGGAGTCGTAGATGTTGTTGTTGAAGTCGTTACCGATGCAGTCGGTAATGATGCAGATGTTAGGGAATCAGTTACAGTATTTTCGGGTACTGATAGCATTAATGGTGTTGATAGTGATTGTGATGTGATGGGACACGAGCTTGATGAGATGAAGACGACTCAGAATCAGATACTTCGTCCCCAGACTCGGCTAAATTAGCGTCATCATACTTGCTCTCCGTATCCGATTCCAAATCAGCTGATGTCTTGATCTTCATGATAATGATTTATTCGAAGCGATCTGCAATATATTGAAAATAATTAGTTACATCTTTGAGACCGTCTTGGAATTTTCAAGTCGTTATAATAATATGTGCCAATATCGTTACCGGCAGAATCAGATAATTGGACTACTCAAGGACTGAAGATTTTAGAGACTGTAGCAGGACCAGAATATTTTGGTGCTAATTTTGCACTGTACCCATCTACTTTTTTACTTAACTTTTTATTCAGATAATAAACTAAGTTGCCAACTTTTAAATTAATTGGGATATTTGAATTTTTTTTTTATGAGGTTTACGAGTACGTTCCCGGGCTTTGAGCGTTTTTTGTTCAATCAAGTGTCTTAATTCGACCATACGGTCCATACGGGATTGCCAAGCGGATACGTCATATAAATCAGAATTTTTTACAGGATTGATATTATTAATTGATCTCGCGTCACGCCCGTGGTTTAAATAAAATGATAATACACCTAGAGCAGTGTGTACCGAGGTATTATATGCAAATTTTAAATCGTGTAGATGTTCGTCCCAGTTTTTTTGATTTTGACTAGTATATGCAACAATCATGGGTTTGATGGTACGGTTCCAACGTTCGACAGGATTCGCACACGGGTCACCGACAGGTGTGGAAGTGAATTTAATATTAAATTGACTGATTAAGTTATTTATGTCTTTGTTAATGAACTCTTTGCTATTATCCGAGATAATTTGGCATGGAGGCCCTCAATGATTAAATACCGCTGTCAGGTGATTTTTTATAAGTTTTCCGGATTGTTGTTTCAGTAGGAAAACTTCAAGGTAACGTGTGTTAAAGTCTTTGACAACCAATGCATACTGATTTTCTGAGGTGGATCGCGTATATGGGCCGATCGAATCGATTGAAATAATAGACCAGGGTTGTGTTGGTGTTTGCGTACCGATATAACCTTGTGGCTTGGTTTGATCACTCTGAGTCAGCATACAAGTCTCACATGATCCAACATGTGATGCGACATCTCTGAACATTCCCGGCCCGTAATCAATTTCCCGTACTTGCTGATAAGTCTTGTCAATACCCAAATAACCGAATTGTGTATCACAATGAGCTTTTTCAATGCTCGGATGAATTTCCAGTTCAGGAAGAACAATTTTCCATGGATTTAACTCACCAAGGATCTCTTTAACAGGAGGTGGACGATAAAAATACAATCGATCATCTTCATATTTCCATTCTCGATAATTTTCTGGAAATTTCGAGACTACCCGGACTTTTTCATCTTACCAAGTAGTGTTCTGAGCAGTTACATTGCACAGTACTGAATTTAGTTCGGTGTTCAATTGTTCAGGATCGTCTGGGTGTTCGTAACAACGAGAACGAGCATCAGGTGCTTCATTTTGTGTGCCTCTATAGTGAACAATTTCCAAACCATAAGCGGAGATGTCAATTGCCCATCTGGCTAGTCGGCCTGCTGGAACTTTCAAAGAATGAAGCCATTTTAAAGCAGAGTGATCCATGTATACCGTTACCCGTGAACCTTCAACTTACCCTCGTAATTTCCGTAAGGACCACACGACAGTAAGAAATTCTTTTTCAGTTGTTGTATTGTTTATTTCAGCCTTGTTTAATAGTCTACTTAAACAAATAATAAAATTTTCTCGGTCCAGTTCTGAGTCATATTGAGTTAGGATCTATTCTAATCTGCCCAGAACCTAGACCAGTATTACTAGCATCGGTGTATAGACGATATCGTATATCTGGTCGCGGTAACGCCAATGTTGCTGCTTTTAATAGAGCTTCTTTAGTCTCTATAAAAGCTTTCTCTTCTACTTCTGTTCAGTTCCATGGGACTCGAGTGCTGGTGAATGTGTTCAAAGGACCTTGAACTTGGGCAACTTTCTAAGGTGTTTATGATACCAGTTCACCCATTAAATCTGTGCAACTCCTTACGGTTCGTGGGACGCTTGTATTCGGCAATCGGTTCCAACCGAGCAGGATCAGGTTTCATACTCTCTTCATTAATTATGAAACCAAGAAAACGGACTTTAGTACATCCAAAATATTACTTTTCTCCTCGTTTATTTTAATACCAGCATTTCTGAACCCTTCAAGCACCGCCTGAAGAAGAAATTTATGTTCTTTTGAAGTGTTACTGATAATTATCCAGTCATAAAGATATGCGAAAAATTTTTTCTCAGATTCTATTTGAACAGAACGAGTTTTCAATGATTTGATAATTTCACGTCGTACAGTATCTGAAATTTCTTGGTACGTACTGGGAGCATTCGTTAGACTAAATGGCATACGGATCCATTCAAACAAACCACGATCATCGACACAAAATGCTGTATATTGACGACTATTTTCTTCAACCAGAACATGATGAAAAGCATCGCTGACATCCTGTACAGAAATTACCTTTTCACTCTGAAGACTTGATAAAATATGGTGCATAATCGGTAACGGATAAGCAGACTGTTTGGTTTTCTTATTCAGTCTATAATCAATACACATTCTCCAAGTGTTATTTTTCTTGGGCACCAGAACAGGTGAGCTAGCCCAAGAACTTTTAGATGGTTGGATATAGCCTTTAGAAAGCAGCTAATCCACTCTTCCATGAATAGCTTGCATTACTGGAGGACTTCGCCGATTAGGTTTTGAACGAGCTGGTGTGTCATCAGTTAGTTTTATTTTATGTTGGACAAGATGAGTCCGGCCCAAATCGGCTGATTTATTTTTTTTTCAAATTCTGCTGCCAAAAACTGTTCAAGATCTGTCCATTTTCCATCAGATAAAACATTCAAAGGCGTTGGATTTATTTGAGAAGTACGTGAGTAAAAAAGAATGAGTGACATTACTGGTATTCAGCTTTCATACACAATCTTTGGAAATTACTCGGATATCGGCTGCTTGCCAAAAATTAAGACCAAGGATCACTGGAGTAGACAAGTCTGGTAATGCACTTAGTCAAGTGATTATCTCGTGACCGTCTAATTTTATCCTGAATGGTATCAATTTTCCAATACTGTTAGTGGACTTAATTTTACTGTGACGAATTTAATTTTTAAAATTACCCGTCTGAGTTTTTATCATTTTACTTTTTACTTTCAATGTTTTGGTGACATTATTACTTTTCACTTTTTATCAGCTCTGCATATGTTAAAATCGGCTTGTCTAAAAATTTTTGTAAAAACCAAAAATTAAAGCGCGAGATTATTATTCGAATCTGCTTCGCTTGTGGTAACGGTTCCTCCAACTGTAAAAAGCTCCTTGCATACGATTAACAAAGGAAACCCGAGTTCCATCATCACCCTGTTTAGATGCATATATTTCTTGTAGTAACGCCATATCAGATTTCCGCGTCTGCCAAATTTTGAAATGCATTTTAAAAGCCGCCAAATCGCAAAGTAAATTCTCATTCTGATAATACCACTGAAGTACATCGCCGTTAAGTGTATTCAATACGACTGTATGGAAATTTTCGGTGGGAATGTCATTGCTCGACATTCGTTGCTCGATAGTTTCGATGTGCGGTCTGGCATCGAGCAAAGTGGAATTATCACTAGGAAACGAAATATTTTAAGATTTGAACAAACGTCTCATCTCGTAAGAGCGTCATAAATTTAGGCCGCTTGCATTTGAATTACTAGATGGGACAGTATAAGTATTATACATAGTGTCTAGTTGTACGGATGAGTGTGACGGTGCGGCAAACGTTGATATAGTCACGCCTGTATGTGGCTGAGTATAAATTGGCATGGCGTGAATGTGTGCGGGATGTGTATGTGTGTATTGAGGCAACGCGTGAGTCGATGGTGGGACCATTGGGTGCGCGTACGGTTCCCGCGCAGATGTGATAGGCATGGTGGGCGGTGGTTTGTTAGGCTGTGTTTGCTGCACTTGTACGTACGAATAGGGTAGGGGATGATCAGCCGTAAGAGTATTTTTTTGCGTTGTTACTGCAGACAATAATTCTCGCTGCATCTATATGCTTGAACCACCGTCAATTACTGGATGCGATTGATTTCCCGGTGGATTCAACACTGGTGGTAGCGAACCCGATGGTCGAAAAATCCAACTGGTCAACGGAGGCAATTGTCGACGCTATGCAAGAACCGCCTCATTTTTACATTGAAGACACATTATGACATTCTGTAGGACCGCTGCTGAAGTCGCGTGTGGGTGAGCTTCGGGTAAAGGGAGAACTCCGCTAATTTTATTATTGTGTGGAGGTGTTGCGACATCACCGGATGCGCTAGTACCCGTGACATTATTATTATTATTATTATTATTATGAGCGGTACTGTTAAGCATACTACTCGAATTTTGTTCAAGGTTAAGTAGGTCCTCGATATGACTTGTAACCAGCACAGTAACACTAGGTGATGAGTGAGGCGAAAATTGCAATAAATTATTAGGAGAATTGTTGTTATAATTGTTATTTTTGTTCGTTTGGGATTGATAATTTGCTGGCGTTTTTGGCAACATGATGACTTATTAATTATGACAACGATTAACATATTTTATTTTAATTATACTTTTAATCCTTGAGAAAATAATTTATCTGAAATTAACGGATTATTTTGAGTAATCTAAAATATTCGATAAACAAGTAATAACGATAAATTTCAAAAAGTAAAATTTAATTTTACATATAAGTTATTTGCTTTATTGTGGTGAATTATCAACTGTAAAGAATGAAGTGTAGTAATGAATAATTTAAGACTCAGAATTTGTAATTTTGTTAAAAGTTGCTGTATAAAATGATAAATTAAATAATTGATCTAAAAAACTTGACAAATGTGCATTTTCAAAAATAAAATAAAATATTGAAAAACATAATTCTTTCTTTTTAAACTAAATATTTCAGCTCTGCGCTACTCGCAACATCGCCCGTATACCTACTATAATGACCGTTTCGGGTCTGGGGCCATAAAAGTTGATCCTTTCGGTACACAGCACGAGCCTTTTGCCCGCGTACGCAGCTCTTCTACGCGAACATTTGGTCGCCAGATTTCATTCCGTTTCTTGAGACATGTAATTTTTTTTTATACATAATTTTACAGGAGTTTCTCACGTTCTTGGGAAAGTAGAAAACTCGAGAAACTTCCAAACCAGTTTTCGAACTTTTTTTTTCACATACTGGCGGTCTGCATCAACTCGTTACGGTTGTCTCCAGTCAGTCATTCTATGACCTCTTGCACCGAGCACATAGAGTGTTTCCGAACTTGTCAATTCTCTTGACCAGCCTCACACAAATTAACAAATATCAGTTCAATTAATTCTTTTCTTAAATACGGTTGAAGTAGCAACAGTTTAGTTCTGATTAATCTCAGTTTTTCAAGCATTCTGTTACTATCAACGACCATCAAGAATCAAGTACGCAGCATCCAGAGCAAGCAACAGCTTGTGATCATCTACAATCTGCATTGAGCCATCCCGCACTGGTGTGATCATGATATCCAGCCTTAGACTACCAGCACTCAATCATAAAACTCAGCTCTAAGTAAATTAAAACCCGGGTTAGATTTGGTATGTACACAGATTCAATGAATAGTCTCTCTCGCATCTTGTCAATACTCTGACACTCTAACTGGGTTGTGCTATAATGACTGACCTATAACTGTTCGTCACAAGGTCTTTCTGAGTCTGGTCCCGGTTCACCTGCGACCGGAGCACCACCTTGTGATTCGTCAGTTGTTACAGCGCACCATATCTACTGTGGAGAATCCGTATGGGTATTCTCTCCTTACCGATCGCACCATAATGGCCGACCTACCCCAGTTTTCACCAAGGCCTTACCCAGAACGGTCCCCGGTTCACTTGCAACCGGAACACCACCTTGTGATCCGTCAGATGCTCTAGCAAACAGCATCAGCTCCTGCTCTTATTCGATCGCATCATGATCCATCTGGTCAAGACATATATCTCGAGATACTCTTGCAATCATGTACCTGTCTACTTTATCTTCAACCTGATAATATTCGGCTTGAGCTTCTCGTAACACTAATTCATGGTTCGTGAAAACTCTACTATCACGTTTTGACTTCTAAGCTCACCTGTCGCTATTTTTATAATATCCAAGTAAGATACAAACACCGCATTATTCCCAGCAGCTGCTGACTAGTCACTGCGAACGAGCTAGTACGAGTTGGAACGAGCACGCACGAGATTTGAAGGAGCTTGTACGAGACCACAAACCATCGCTTGCATGAAAGATCGAGATCCAAAGGCTGCACCAGTGGATTGACCACTGTCTCCAGACAGAGCTGCTCCATCATCAAGACCATCGCTCTAGATCACCAGACTACTGATTATTCACCAATACCAGAATCATCAACTACAGTCCACTACTTTATATCCATCTGTTCGAAAGTAAGTCATCAACTTTACGCGGACCATCGAGAGATACCGTGACTTATTAACTTCGCACGGACCATGGAGACAGTCCGCTTGCTCTCAGTACACCAAAGCATTGCAGATGCAGAATTTACCCCCTCCAGCCTCAATCCAGACTTTTCACTGGCCAAACTACTCGCTAAGACACTAAGACTACTCGCCTAAAGCAACGGTTCTTCTCAGGACCCTCATCGAAACCATCTCACAGTCATCTCCAGCTGGAACGTATAAAAAATCAACGGTTTTTTTCAAGACCAAACCAGCCTTTTTCAAGGCTACCGAATATATATAACGTAAAGATTCACTTTAGTACAAAGCTATACTACCGACAGGCTCCTCATTGAACACCATCTGAGTCCAATCTTCACTTACAATAATTTACCTACTATATAATTTGTTTTAAAGATAAATAAACTTGTTATATAATTAATTTTAGTTCTTGCTCGAACAAGTTTTGCTTTGAATAAAGACTTAAACAAAACCCTACGAAGCCGGAAACGTAATCGCTAAATTATCTCTAGCGTATTGTACAACAATTTTTATTATTTGTGACTAGACTTCATTTTAGAATATTTATTGGGAAAAGTTTGTAGCAACAGGAATTTACTTGTAAAATTTTATTGACGATTTTATTTTTAAAATAGTATTGAGAATATTATACCAAGTGAGGTAAATATTTGGGGGTCGGGTACCAAAGTGCGTTGTATGTATACACTCAAGGTCAGAAATTCAAGACAAGGAAATATGACAATTACGACCCGGCACACAATATTATAATGACTTATTTATAAGAATTATTAATATTTTAAATAATAAATATCGAGCACAAAATAAAATTTTATAAGTTCATGAATTATGAAATGAATAATGGAATGACATAGATGAATGCCTGTATTTTGCCAATTGAAATTATAAATTTAATTCAAATCAATTGTTAAGAAATTTTAATTATTCATTTGCCGTAAAGAATTTTATACAATTTTACCGATTGTCTGATTAAAATAAATTTGCGAGGTCCCTGTTCGAGCGCCATTTGAGACAAATCGCTTTTTATACCCGCAATTTTTCCAGCAGCCACCAAAGTTCGCGGGTTGAACCCTGGCTTACCCGCATGGAAATATATATATGCGGAAAATATATAGTAACATATATGTATTATATATCTTACTTATATAAAATATATATTCCAACATTTTTTTTTTGGCGCCAAAATTTATTTTAAATTATATAAAAAAATATATATTTTGATAATTGTAAAATATATACCTACGTATATGCATAAGTATACTTAGCCATTTATATAAGAATATGAAAGCCATATATGCATACATATAAGTACATATGCATGCAGAGATAGGTGTGTACATATATGTCGACATATATGTCTACACATATACAGCCATATATTGAGACAAATCGCTTTTTAGGTTCGCGATTTTTACCAGCAGCCACCAGAATTCGCGAGTTGAACCCTGGCTTAGGCTGGCCTCTAATAAAATTTTATTATTACCTGGACAGAGCAGTGGGTTGGGGTCCTTGCAAAGCAAAGACCCGCACTTATCCAAACACGGCACCTTATGTTAAAAACTTACTAACTTACTTCACGGCTGATTTACTTATAAATTATTTTCTTATTGTTCATTGAATTATTGTTTATGACTTGATTAATCTTTATTCTAACTTATTTAATAATCTTACCAGTAGATTAGGATATAAACAGGATGAAAAATAGTATATAGAGTAAAGGAAATGATTGGAGAAGTAAAAGTTTCATTGCCAATTATAATAAAATTCAGTTACTTACAATAAACGTTTCCGGAAGATACAATATCAGAATCGTCCTGGTATACACTGAATATACAATATCTCTCCACGTGGAATAACGCAGTTGCTGCACTGAATTTATTATTTGATTTTAACAATTATTTAGATCGCGACTATATCGCCGGTAACGTACAGTATTGTTTTTAATTTGTTCAAACTTCATTTATAATAATGAAAACTAAACAATTGTTACGTTCTGGCTCTAATTAAATTTAATTAAAAATTTTAGAAAAATTTTTTTTTTAAGTCTCGAATTATTTGTTCGCCACGGTGGATGAATAAACGGTTCGACACTTCTTAGAATCATAAATAAATAATAAATTAATAAATCGTTACTTTGTTGGCAATATTATTTCTATTCACCGCCAACAATGTAACGGAAATCTCTTGCGATAAGAGAATCGCCGTGGCTCGCAGATAGTCTAAACAGATGACGACGCATGAGACCCGGGCCACGACGATTCTCTCATAGGAAACCTGAGATGCAACGTTAACACTTTGATAAATGTACTTAGTCGAAGAGCAGCAGGATCAGTGCAGTTGATCGCGAGATCTCAAAGAGCACGAAACTCTGTACGATTGACTGACTGATTCTTCTGTCTCCACCGGTTTAGAGGAATAATACCTAAAATTTAACCTTTATATAAATCTTTTCTCTAAGAACCTTAAAGGGGCGAGCGCTTACTAGCTGTTTACCCTTCCTTTGCTCAGAGCGCTAACCAGCAGTTCGGGCTCCTTCACCACCTATCATATCACCTTTTATGCTTCGAGGCCGATGAAGCAGGAGGTCAGGATGGGCAGTACAACTCGGTCGCGGGATTTAAGGTCATCGCGGACCTCACCAAAGTTCGTTGGAGAATTAAGTTCTTGTTGAGCCGTCGAGCTCATGTGTTGTTGAGCTCCCGAGTTCGTGTGTTGTTGAGCTTTCGAGCTCGTGTGTCGTTGAGCCGTCGAGCTCCTGTGTTTGATCGACCAATTGGAATTACTTTCTTCTACGAAGGAACCGAGTCTTCGGGGTTCTTCTTATTCGCGCTTACAGGAGGCATCAAAGGGATTATTTCGACCGAGTTATGGGGCTAATCGTCACCATGGTAAGTCATCAAAACTTTTTTTGCATAAAATAAAAGAAGGTCAACAGCTGACGCACCTGGGGTCTATTGACACCCTAACGGCGTCAACCTGGCCAAATTAAAAATGTTCTGTCTGATTAATAGATAAGCCAGAATGTAACACAATAAAATATTATCGCAAGATAATTGCCAGTAATGTACCGAATATCGCAAGTAAAATTGCCAGATTCATAACAGCAAATATCGCAATTAATTGCCGGAATTTATAATGAATACACAAGTAAATTTTCTGAATTAATACAGAGTAATTATTGCAAATTGATAATAGAAAAATACGTCTATACGCTAGTTGATCCAGGATCGAAGTGCTGGCTCCTTAATAGAGGGCTTGGGACTTGCTTCTGAACTCTGTCCCCACTTCACCCTTACGGACATGCTTCAACGTAAAAATAAGTTATGTGACCACGGCACTATGACGTACAATCTCAGACGGCAACGAGACGGAGAAAAACGGGAACCGCAAGGCAGAGAACGACGAAGACAATTCACATTGTTTAAATATGTCTACATATATGCACGCATATATGCATATAAAATAAAAATTTCAAAAATAATTTTTTAGTCGAGAAGAATCGGATTTTTTTTTTTTTTGTGTATGGGAATTGGTACAGGAAATAGTTTGGGAATTGTAATCAGAAAAAGATTTTTCAGTGTAGGGCTTATTAATAATTAAAGAAAAATAATTTGGTTTGCCCGAGCTCGGAATTGAACCCAGACCAATTCGTTCTCACTCTAGTACTCTGCAGTTGAGCCACCAGACCTTGTGCCGAACAGAGTTCAATTTGTTTATATCTATTGTCACGCCATCTATCACCCAGCGACATTTGTGTAACGGTTTATATATTCTTTTTATCAGACATACATTTGTCATATATTTGTATACGTATAGTAGAATTTTCTTAAAAATTTTTCCTCAATTCATAATTAAATTTATCCCGGTCGTGTCTCGCGCCAAGCACACGTTCAAATGCATATGAATACATATGTGTGAACGTGGCGGCGCGAGTCGACCGTGTCTCTATACCAGTGTCATATGTCTGTTTAACCTCTCTCGTATTTAAATTTATTAATAATAGATAAATATAAATTATATCCGTTATTTACCTATTTCTTTATTAATCTTCTATCATTCTCTACCAATTCCATCAGAAATCTTTGAGCTCAATATTCGAGTTTTCATTTTTAAATTTCTAAATTTTTGCTTGCGCCGTTATTGATAATTTTAATAAATTTATAAATCTCTAATTTTTGATGAATTGTGTATACTTTGTTCATTATATATTTTAGTATGTATGTATATTTTCGATTCAAAGCACATGAGTATACACAATAAATTGTGTATATTTTCATCAATATATATTTTAGAATATGTATAATATTTTCGTTCTTAGCATTTAAGTATACACAAATGTTAAGCAGACTTTATTAAGGACCAGTTTTTCAAACTGGGTTCGTTTTAATTCGAGTTTAAATTAAAGTGCTGGTATTAATAATATATAGACCAGCAATAATAATCTAAACCCAGATTAATAATAAACTCGGTTTGAAAAACTGACCCTAAATGTAATTTCAGTGATTAGGTCTATACATATAATCACGTATACTCAAAGGTAGTTTCTCAATACGAAATTTTATTAATACGTGATTAGATTATTATTGCTCATACATCTATATGAAAGTATACAAGTATACTTGCAATAATTAGGTCGCAGATTAAGAATCTTGGATTGAAAAGCTGGCCTTAAAAAATTGGCGTTTACCCTATAAGAATAAACAGGGGCCGCCTTCGTTTTAAACTAGGTGCCAGCTAGCGAAAAATTGAGACAGTGGTAAAAATTGTGCGCCACTTATAATTAAAAAATTGACGTCGCATACACCTATGTATGCAATGTCTACTATAATGCATATTTATATTTACATGATACAGTGAATAACCTCAAACTCGATGTTAAACTTGACTAAGTAAAGTGTTGTGTAATTAAATATAATAGTAACTATATAATTAAATTAATTTTACATAAATTTAATGATGCTATAAATAATTTATTATTGCAATGAATTATTGGTGTAATCAATAGTTTATTAATTATAAATAGTAAACATAAGTAAAACATAAGTAAAAAAGAATGGCTTTTATTTAAATTAAAACCTATTGAAAATGTTTCAAATATTTTATTACTTTTATTAAAAATTGTTTATATTATATTAAAAAATAATTAATTGACTTTAAAACTTTTTAGTGCGATTATGTTTGTTTATTGAATTTATTTATTAAATAAATTTTTATCGATTTCTTGAACTTATCTTTATTAATCTCTAGGATATATTTATGTCAATTTTATTATTTCATTATCATAAGTTTGATTTTATATATAATTATAGTTACACTGAGAAAAGAATTTATCAAATATTAATAAAATATCAATATTTGATAAACGGTTTACTTAGATCGTTCCCAAGTCGGTCATTATCAAATATTAATACACATTTTATTGAATATTAATAAACGGCTCATTAAATATTAGTAAAACTGTTTATTAAATATCAATAAACACTTTATCAATTATTGATCGGTGGTTTATCAAATATTAATGAAAAAACGGACTGAGCTATAGTTTACGATTCTACATATATTATATACTATCGTAATATGTAAGCAGTTTGTTTGGTTAATATAGGTTATGTGAAATTTAGAAAGTCCCATTTTTTAAATAATTTTTCCAAAACACTTTATTTTTTTTTTAATTATTTCAACAACCATAAAAAAAAATTAGTTACTTATGACGCATATATAAGGCAATATGTTAGGTTAGAGGGTTCAACGCCACCACACTCATTAATACTATGTACAAATGTCACATATCAATAGTTGATAAAAGTTTATAAAATATTAATAAGCTTCTACTAAATATTGATCAGCGACCTATTAAATGTGAATATCAATTTATTAATATTTAGTCGATGGAAAGATCGATATTTGATATGTGTGGGATAATATTTAATAAATACAGTCGAATATTTGATATATATAATTTATCAAATATCGATAAATCAATTTATCAAATATTAGTTAATTTTTCTCTCAGTGTATTATTTTCAATATTCTTACGTATAACCTAAATTTTTTTAATTGTTAAAATTGTTCCAGTAAGAGAATGTATCTTGGCTCTTACCTCTTCTCTCATAAATTTTGACGTCAAGTTAGCTGCAAAGAGTTTAAGTTAAAGCTCGGCCGCACCTAACGAAATCTCAAATTTAAGAATTCTAATTATTTATTAAATAATTATCAACAAACCAATTTTTTAAGCTTCCGACAAAAAGCAGAAGACAAACTTCCTCGAAAGATTGTCATCATTTGAGTCCCATAAATATTTAAAGCGTAATTAGAAATCTGAAAATCGGGAATTTGTTGTAAACGGCCAATGTACGGCTAAGTCTTTAATCATGCCAATTTTGCTTCAACTTTCATGGCCAGTTTTCAAATCTGCGATTTTTAAATCAAGGATTAAGGCCAGTCTTTCAAACCGGGATTATTTTCAATTCAGGTTTAAACTACTATTGCTGGTATATCTATGTATATTATTAATGTATATTAGATATACTAGTGGAATTAATTAACACACGGATAAAAATAAAGTTGGTTAGAAAAACTGTCCCTAAATTATTATTGCCAGTATGGATATATTTTTTAAATATATAGATATATTGACAATGATTATTTAATTTTAGATTTAAAAAAATTTTTGATCGAGAAAGTGACATTCAGATAAATTAATATTAACGTGTTTTTAGCTACATACTTTCAGACGACACTTTTTCTGTCAACTTGTCTTTAAAAAGTGGACGTCGATTTATTCTGATGACTTGTAGTTCAACTTGGGCTTGTACTGGAATTAAAAGTTGAAATGTTTCATATTTGACAACAATTTGTCGTCAAGTAAAAGAAATTTTTGCTCAGCCAATGTTTGCTTAGCAAACTTGGCTATCTGGAATTATTAAGCTTTTTATGCTAAGTTTCAGGCCTTAATTCAATACTTATATATGTAGAGCTTAAAAATAATTGAAATCGACAAGTTATGAAAAGTAACAATAATAATAACACTTCGATTTATGATAAACATTTGTTCTTGTTATTTGAAATGAGAGTACGGTCTAACTACAAGTTTACATCAAGATATCGATTTTTAGTATTGACGGCTTTCCTATTATCCCTAATAGCCACGTTAGCTTAAAATTGACAGTAATTTGATGTTGAAATTATCTGAAATCTGCTGCCCGAATTTGCCGAAAATTTTACAGCAAAAGTGGAAAATAAAAATTTACAGTTACTTTTTCTTCAATTTAAAAGTAACTTTTTACGAAAAAAAAATTTGGTAATGTTCATTCTTACCATTGCAGAAGGTAAAAAATTGATACATAAAATTGTCGACAATTTGACGGTAAAAATAGATTTAATAATTTTTCAAGTCAAATTAACAATAATTTGACATAAAATTTGCCTGAAAATCAACGACAACTTTTTTCTGGTCAACTTTTGATGAGAATTTGCATTCTAGTTCAGGCAGTAAACTTACGTCAAATTAAATACCAAGTTGCATACAAATTGTCGTAAAAAATGAAAAAGTCCGAAGTTGACGAAAATTTGACGAAATATTTAACGAAACTTTTGTAAGTAAATTTTTGCTCAAGCAAACTGTGCTATTAGGGTATATGTCTGTTTCTGCAATTAAACGTTTGCATTGACGTTTTTTTACCACGGTATTCCTATACCTATAAGTTACAAATTCTGTATTTAGCATGACGGTATAGATATGTATATATGGCATATCAAATGCTATAGAGCGTGGCGCTTCCAGTGCTCAAGACGAATTCAGCAATTTGTACATAATTACTAGCCATATAGTTATTTGGGTTACAAATAAGTTTCCGCCGTTTTTTAACACAAATTAAATATTTATTATAGAAGAACGGTAATATAAATTTATTTAAAATATTGCCCATCACTTGCAACCACTTTTTCCCATCTCTCAGGCAGCATTCGAATCCCACGTCTGAAGAACTCCTTGTCTTTTGAGGCTATCCACGAATCAGCCCAATTTTTGGTATCCTCATAAGATGTGAACCGCTGCGCCGTCAGAGCATGTGCCATGGACCGGAACAGGTGATAATCGGACGGTGCAATGTCTGGTAAATACGGCGGGTGAGGTAACACTTCCCAATCAAGTGTTTCCAAGTACTTTTTCACGGGAGCCGCAACATGTGGACGAGCATTGTCATGCAGAAGAATAATTTTTTCGTGTCTAGAATAGTATTGAGGGCGTTTTTCCTTCAGAGCTCGGCTCAATCTCATCAATTGTGTTCGATAGAGGGCTCCAGTAATTGTTTCTCTCGGATAAAGCAACTCATAATACACTACACCTAGCTGATTCCACCAAATACACAGCATAAGTTTTTTTCCGTGAATATTCGGTTTTGCTGTTGATGTTGACGCGTGGCCAGGTAATCCCCATGATTTTCTTCGTTTTGGATTGTCATAATGTATCCACTTCTCATCACCAGTTATGATACGATGTAAAAAACCCTTTTTTTATGTCTAGCTAGCAGCATTTCACTTAAGCATAATCGGCGTTCAATATCTCTCGGCTTTAATTCGTACGGAACCCAATTTCCTTGTTTATGAATCATTCCTAATGATTTTAAACGATGTGGACTGCTTGCTGAGTGACTTCTAATGTTAGAGCAAGTTCTTTTTGTGTTTGAGATGAATCTTCCTCCAATAATTCCTCCAATTCTGCATCCTCGTAAATTTTTGGCCTTCCACTGGGATCTTTGTCTTCTACGTCGAAATCACCGTTTTTAAACTTTTGAAACCGCTCTCGACACGTTCTCTCACTCAAAGCACCCTCACCATATGCTTCTACGAGCAATTGATGCGCCTCAGCAGCAGATTTCTTTAAATTAAAGAAGTAAACTAATATTTCCCGCAAATGACGCTTACTTGGCTCAAATTTTGACATTTTTAACTTATAAAAATTATATTTTACCAATATAAAATCAATAATATTAATAGGTTATGTTGTTCTTGAATGTCCAAACTATTTTTTAAGCCGGTTATCATCTGCGAAAGCTAACCGAAACTCCGTGCCGCGCCATCTACAATGAAACGGTGGAAACTTATTTGTACTCCTAATATTTTGTAATGGGTCAACTTGCTCAATTAATTAGGTTGTAGCCTTAATTAAACAAGGGTCCATACATATGTGAAACTTAAGGTGTTTTACAACCTTTTGCTCAGCTACTCAGCCTCAGAACAGGGTTTCCCCGTACTTTGCCAGGCAGTATAAAATTTTGAAGAGAGAAATTATTACCTACTTATACTTATAGGGAAAATATAAATAGGAAAGTTTATTAAGTAATTAAGTTGAGTTAAATATGGAACTATGGCATTTATTTAGACGAAGTCGCCTTACAAATAAATAAGATGACCATGAACAATGTATAAAGATGGCTGATGAAATATGACTCGACTATTAAAAATATTCAACACGACTCGACTGACAAAATTAATTACTGACTACTTATTAAATGAATTATTATGACTCTACTGATTTTATAAATTACAATTTTATATAAATCACCAATGACTCGACAAATTTACAATTAATATTTAGCAAAGATTTTAATCAACAAAGACAACTCCACTCACTTCAAACTTTACAATTTCTTACAAAACTCCAACCTCCTAGCAATCCAACGTCCTCCAGATCCTCCAATCCTCCAATTCTCCGACAGTTGTCCAACCAATCCAACCTCCAATCAAATCCACAACAATCCTCTAATATTCCAATTTATTTTATATTAAAACTGACTAAATAAGCTTCCCCACAATGAGGGCTTATGAGCTCTTGGTTAATTATATGGTGTATTTTAATGTACTCAGTGTAGTAGTAGTAGTAGTAGTAGTAGTAGATGTAAGTAGCGTGGTCAGGAAAACGTCCGCACACGGTGACCGCCAATAGCCAAAAGACCGATCACTTGCAACCTCGGAGCCTTCATACCTTCACTCGCAGGCTAGACAACTTCTAAAACCTAACACTGGTTGAAACTCGACAACAGTGACCCCAATAATAAGAAGATTGTTACTAGGTCGACCGTTGTTGTAGGAGGAGGTCGCTGTAGCCTTTGGCGTGAGTCGATTTTAAATTTGAATTTTTCTTACAAGAATTCTACCCCTTTACAATTTAACCAGTTACTTACTTAGGTTTTTATTATATAATTGGTTATCGCTCCCAAAAACAGATTCTCTGTATAAAGTTGCGCTAACTACACGTTCAATGCACGTACATTGATATCAGACTGCATTGAAATTAATATTTTCACAAAAAAGTCTGAAATCACAAGAACACCAAAAAACAGATTTTTAAAAATATAAAAAAAAATACTTGAACGTACTTGGTGAGCGTTGTTAGAGTCAATTTGAAATAATATTTAATTGGAGACATTCAAGAGATATGTGACAATACGGAATAATTAATTATTTGCATAACGCATTCCAAGTGCTCTTGGAATTATGTGAAAAATAAGTTGATTATAATTGCAAATAATACAAAAAAGTGTTAAAAAACTAAAGATAAAATAGTTCTTGTATAAAAAAATAAAAAATACAAGCGTTTGATGCATTAAATTTGTTTATTCAATTATTTCTGTGATGTTTAGTTAAGTGAAGTTAGAAATATTTGATACACGTGTTAAAGAAAATGTTGAAAGGTAACAAAGGGCCTTATCAATGTTACAATTGTAAACAGCAGAACCTTAAAACGCCTTTTTCATGTTCAAATTGTAATAATGTATTTCATAAATGTTGTTTAAATGGAAAAACCCATAAAATTATTATTGACGGTGAGGTTAAATTATGTTCTGATAATTTAACTGATATGACGGTAGATATTCATTATGATGATATCTCTTCGAATGATGGTGTACGTAGAATCAAGAGAAAGAGAGATGATAAGGATGGAGTTGATATGGATATGGATATGGAGCAGAGAGTGGATAACATTTTAAAACGAATAACTAAACTTGACGAGGATAATGAAGATCGAGTTATTGATTTAAAAACGTTTATTATCGATGAAATGAAAAGTTTTAAACAAGAAATAATGACTATGGTGAAAGAAATAATAAGAAAAGAAATTACAACAGACAATTCGACACTTGAAAGATCATCAAATCTAAATAACAAGAGGACTGTTAATAGTGAATTGTATGCACAAAAAGTAAAAAATTCAAGAATGGAGAGTATAATCATTGAACCCAAGGAAAAACAAGATAGCAATGAAACGTTTAAACAAGTTAAAAGTAAAATAGATGTAGGTAAGTTAAGTTTTGGTGTTGATAAAATAAAAAAAACGCAGAGTGGCAAACTAGTTATTGGATGTGTTAAAAAAAGCACTACTGATGTTCTTGCCGAAGAGTTGAGAAATAAAATAGGTCAAGACTATAACATCAAAGTTCCTGATAAGAAATTACCAAAGCTTAAAATCGTGGATGTTGATGAGGAAGTGTTAGAAGTTGAAAGTGACAGGAGTATAATTGAAATGATAGTTAAACAAAATGATATTCAGTTAGGTGATAATATTAAAATAGAAGTTAAGAAATGGATTAAGAGAGTAAATAATAGTGGCATTTTAACTGTAGAAGTTGATCCTTAAATACATAAACAATTATTAGATAAACAGAGAATCAAGTTAGGGTGGAATAAGTGCAGATTGTTTGATTGCGTTAATGTTTTGAGATGCTATAAGTGCTGTGGATATTATCATATTGCTATCAATATGATAGCAATTATCACAGTCCTGTCAAAACGAGACAAAATGTAAGAAATGCGCCGGAAATTATCTTGAGAAAGACTGCAATAATACGATAAAAAAGTGTGTAAATTGTATGAGAATGGCAACAGAATTCAAACTACAGGAAATTCAAACAGACCATTGTGCAAATGATGTGTCATGTGAATGTTATCAAAGAGTTATTAATAGAGCACAAAAAAATATAAAATACTACACTGACTAGCAAAGACAGACAGAATATGATAAACAACAAGATTCACAAGTATTATTGATAAACATTCAAGGTTTACTATGGCATAAAGATGAGCTAGTGGCATTAATTAATGATAAAAAACCGGAGATAGTGTGTTTAACTGAAACACACATAACAGATGAGATTAAAGAGCAGGAGATACATATTGATAATTATGTGAATGTGAAAATGTGTACTGGTAATAATAGAACGGGAGGGGTAATCATTTATATAAAAGAGGATATAAAATTTAATGAAATAAACAAAGTCATGGATTACGGTAATGATGAAAATAACATGTGGATGTGTAATGTAAAGTTAAATAACAAATTCAAAGACCTCATCATTAGTTGTGTATATCATTCACCAAACAAAAGTCACTGCCAATTTGTAGATAGGTTAAACGATGAGCTTGGAAACTTTATAGATAAAAGAACAGTATTATTAGTTGGTGATTTTAATATAAATATGGCAGTAGAATCTCATTATGCAAAAAAATTGTTGAGGATGATGAGTAGTATGGGATTTAAACAACAGGTTAAAACTTTTACACGTTTTGACGAGGCAATCAAAAACAATGATAGATTTAGCGTTTTCTACTAGTAATTGCCGATGTATAATAGTAATTTTAATAATAATGATAGTCGAAATAATAAAACAATTAATATTAATGATAAAAGTGTAGTTATAAAAAGAGATTTTAGTAAGTTTAATGATTTAATATTGTTGGAACTTGTAGATGAAAAATATAGAGAATGGTGTAAAAATCTGAATCAAAACAATAAAGTAAATATAAATAATCATGCTGAAAGTTTAATGAATATTATTGCAGATAGTTTTGACATATGTGCACCCATAAAGAGAAAAATTATACCTATAAAATTGCAAAATAAGTTATGGTTTAATTACAGTATTAAAAATTTAATGAAGCAAAGGGATAACATATATCAAGAGGCAAAAGAGACAGGTGATAATAAAATATGGAATAAATATAAAATGCTTAGAAATATGGTTGTAAAAGAAATCCGTAAAGCTAAACGGAAATTTTATGAACAAAAATTTGAGGAGTGTAAAGGAGAGTCGAAAAAAATGTTGGACAGTTTGAAAGATATTATAGGTCATAAGAAAAATAAAATAAAGCAACAGGAAATTATTTTTGATAACTCATGTTACGAGGACGAAGCTATTATAGCTAATAAGTATAACGAATACTTCATTTCAAGTATTACCTATATTGTAAATGAGATTGATAAAATTGAAGATGATGAAAATGACCTTGTTTTTAATGTCACTGGAACAATACTATATGATCTAGAAGAAGCAGAAGAAGACGAATTAAATATGACTATAAGGAAATTAAATCAAAATATAGGTAAAAGTAATATTATTTCAACAGAAATGCTAGTCAAAATGTGGAATGTACATAAAGATCTGATAAAAGAATTAATAAATTACAGTTTAAAAGAATCTAAAGTACCGGAGGTTTGGAAAAATTCGATAATTTATCCAATACCTAAAGTTGTAGGGACTACTAAAGCTGAAGAATAGACCTGTTAATACGCTACACAATATAGAAAAAGTGTTAGAACGAATTGTGAAAAATAGGCTCGAAGAACATTTAAAGAAGAATAAGATATTAAACGAGGAACAATCACGGTTCCGAGAAAAACATTCTTGCGAAACAACGCTCCAAAAAACTATGTGTGAGTGGCGTCAGGAAACGGATAATGGAAATATGATTGGAATTGTTTTCATTGATTTTAAACGCGCGTTTGAAACAATATGTAGGCAAAGACTGATAAGGAAACTTCAAATGTATGGAGTGAGAGGTAATGCAATTAAATCGTTTCAATCATATTTAGAGGGTAGAACACAGCAAGTGAAATTTGGTTGTACGTTATCAAAGAAAAGAGAAACAGAATTCGGAGTTCCACAAGGATCGGTCTTAGGGCCTTTATTGCTCAATATATACTTAAATGACATTGTAAAAGTTACTAATAAATTCGGATGTAAATGCAAATTATTTGCAGACGATACAATCTTGTATTTTAGTGGAAAAGAGAAAACGGTAATCGAATATGCTATAAATAATACACTTGAATGTCTTGAAAATTGGTTAAACATGAATTCTTTAAAAGTTAATTATAAAAAAACAGTTTGTATGTTAGTGCACGATCAGAGAAAAAAAAATAATAGATAATTTTGATATAATATTTGCTGGTGAGAAAGTAGAACAAGTTAAAGAGACTAAATACTTAGGAATTATTTTAGACCAGAATCTGAGTTTTGTTAGTCATACTTATTTTATAGCAAAAAAAGTGAGTAAAAAATAAGTTTTCTGTATAGAATAAGTGATCAGGTTAGTGACTACACGAAAGTACTAATATACAAATCTATGATTGCCCCGCACTATGATTACTGTTTATCTTTATTAATAAAAAATGTATGGGGTTGCTGCAAAAAACACAAAATCGTGCAATGCGAGTAATACTGAAAGTTAACGAATACACACCTATTGTGGAAATGTTAGACGCGCTATGTTTTATGTCGGTAGAAGAGAGGGTAAAATTTAATACTTGCGTATTCATATATAAAATTATTAATAATCTTACTCCAGAGTATTTGACTACAATAATGAAAAGACAGGGCCATAAGTACAGCACCAGAAATAAAGATAAGTTATTATTATTATTATTATTATTATTATTATTATTATTATTATTATTATTATTATTATTATTATTATTATTATTATTATTATTATTATTATTATTATTATTATTATTATTATTATTATTATTATTATTATTATTATTATTATTTTCTGCTTATATTTTCAGTATTATTCACAGAATCTGCTTTTTAAAGCAGTTACTATTTTCTTTACTCTAAGTTACATTATACAGTTAATAAATAAAAATTTATTTATTTTATTAGAACGTTAATTTTATTACGATGAACCCTATTAATTCAAATTTTTTAATTATAAAAGAAGGTTTACAATTAAATGATGATCATATCGACTATTTCGCAAATTTATTACATGAAAATTTTGGGTACGCTTTTCTGGAATCTTGAAAAATTCAATGGTTAGACCTTATTAAACCTTTGAATCCTAAAAAAAATCACATTCAAATACTACATAGTCGAGATGAAAAGTATACTCATACCAAGAATGATCAATTTTCTACCGATCATTGGGTTTGTTCTTATTATGATACACGAAATATTTATATTTTTGATTCAATAAGAAAAAATAGACTGCACAAAAATTATGAAATGTTCCTTCGCCAATGTTATCCGAGCTTTTCGTTTAATTCGAATAACATCAAATTTCCTGACCCTAGCGAATTTGATCATACCGAAATTTTGGGTATATTTTGAGTGTGTTTTGGGCATAGTATACATTTGATAACATTTGGGTACGTTTTACGAATAATGCCCTAATCATACCGAAATAATACCGAAGTTAACGTAAATGTTGGGTATGTTTGTGAACTTTTCATACCCAAACTATACTGGAAAAAATCATTATTTGTGAAATATAGTATAGATGGCGTTTAAAAGTGAAATGTCATTTTACTGTTCAGCTTGAATACTGTTGTACCAACTATACAAATACACTATTATGTATTTCTCTAAAGCCAGCTCATACACTCACATTTTTGAGTGGAAACATATAATTACATTTAATAAAAACTTTATATTCTAAATTGTTTTACTGGCGCTGTAATTGTAAGTTATAATTTATAAATAATCGATTCAACTAATAAAAAATAATGGAAGTGAATATGCTCTATAAAAAACAATATTTTTGAAGCTTACGAAGAAACATAACCCTAAACATAATATCTATCAATGGGTCACAGATTTTCTTAAAAACGATCGATTTGCTCGAAAAAAACTGAACGAGAAGACTGTAATATTTCCCAACAGGCAGCGAAGAGCGAACTTTATTTAAAAATAATTGGAAATTATTTTTATGTTTTCTATTCATAAAATCAAAAACCTTTTCATTTTTATTGTTCTAAAAAAAATTTATTAAAATAACGAATTTATAATTTAATAAAAATTTCCAAATTTGAATAAACATGTATTTTTATTTCTCTTCTATCGATTTCTTACTTCTATTAATAAATTGATTTCATTGGTTAATAGATTAAAATTTAACTTTGCTAAATTTAATAATTTAGAAAAAAAATGAGAGTACTTTTTAGGTATATAACGTTCACAAACATACCAAAAATAGAGGCATTATTTAGGTATACTTTGGGTAGTTTTTTGGTATATTACCGAAAAATGACCGAAACTGGGCTCAAATTCAGTGGATATTTTCAGTATTTTTTAAGTATGACCGAATTCGCTAGGGGAAGTTCAGGTGCAGCCAAATGGTACAGATTGTGGTGTGTATGCGATTGCTTTCGCCACATCTCTTGCACTTGGAGATTGGCCAGTGGAAAAATCATTTCGTTATGATCACAATAAAATGAGACCACACTTAATGCAAATATTTCAAAGCAATGCCATTTCAAAATTTCCACAAATATTAGATAATCATTTAACTCATCAACCAAATTTCAAACAGCAAATTAATTAAATTATTAAAATATACTGATCAACAAAGTAATCTCAAAATTAATCGAAAAAATAAGATGAATAAATTAATAGCAAATGGTAATCAGAAATGAACATCAACTCAAAAAATTGATAACAGTATGTATTCAACAATAAATAAATCGAAATACACAGAAAAACAGTGTAGCAATGAAACTAGTTAATCAAAAATTCTTGATGAAAACTTAATTTTGAATAATAAAGCTAATACGAGTATCGAAATGAAAAAGTTTAAAACTTTGAATACAATTAATCTATCACAAGAAATAGTTAGTAATTCACCATATCTACCAAAGAAAAAACAGCGAACTAATGACAAGTCAATATCAAAACCTGTTGAAGAGTCAGTAAGTAATTTTAAAACCAAAGGAAAAAATGAAAATAATGCATCAAAAAAAAACTTACAATCCAAAAATAACTATGACTAATGAAATTCATAACATTACGTCCACCATAGTCGATAAATCCAAAAATGGTCAGAAACTTAATTTGATTAAGGCAAATGAATTGACAAAAGATTCCAATTTGGATTCGGTTTCAACTGAAGAAGTAAATAATACTTCGAATGTTAAAGTTGATGAAACTATAAACAATAGTCATCAGAATTCGGCAACTAAAAATAATCACCCTGAATCGAATTCGAAGTTACAATCTTTAGATGAAAATCAACTATCTATCATTACTTGCCATCAAATGTTACTAGACAGCCATATTGATTATTTTACTTATTTATTACATTATAATTTTAATTTTGCTTTTCAAGAATCTTGGAAAGTTCAACATCCAGAACTTGTCAAGATTTTAGATCCCAAAAAACTCACATACAAATACTGCCCAGTCATGATAAAGAGTTCATGCATAACAAAGATGGTAAATTTTCAACTTATCATTGGATATGTTGCTATTATATTTATATTTAACTGTTCAAACTATAACCATCGTGATACTTTATATTTAGAAAGACTTGGTAATATTGAACCTGTACCACAACTAGAGAAACATATACAAATACTTTTCAGTAGAGACAGACATTGGGTATGTTCTTTTTATGACACCAAAAAAATATATGTGTATGATTCTTTGAATATAGGGTCGTTGAATGAGGATGAAAATATTTCCTTACAGCGTCTATACCCTTATTTAAAAGTAAATTCAAACTCTACAGTTTTTTCACGAGTTCAGAATCAGCCCAATGATAACGACTGTGGAGTTTTTGCCATAGCCTTTGCAGTATCTCTTTTATTTAGACAAAAACCTGATAACATAATATATGATCATAGTTTGATGCGTTCTCATTTATTAAAAATTTTTCAAACTCATACAATTACTCATTTCCCAGTTTTTGATAAAAGTCACCCACTAAATTTTCTAAATTTGGAAAAAATGAACAGTATGCTTTCTATGATCGAGTGAAAAGAGGTCGACAGACATCTAAACTTGATTGTTTAAATTATAACGTTAACAATAATACATTCAACACTGGATCACAAATAATTTTCGAAGATAATTATGGCATTAACAATTCAACAAATGAACAGAAGTTCTTCATACAAAAAATAAATTTCACACACAAAAAAGTTAATTCTGATAAAGATAAAATTGAAAACAAATTACAGAAGCAACATAAAATATCAGTAGCAAAGAAAATAATTGCTAAGTACAAACGAGAAAATAATAATAAGAACATTATCAAAATGAAATCTTCTGCAGAAGATTATATTAAAAAATTAATTGGAGTAATAAAAAAAAATAGCTTGAGTGAAAGAAGACTCGAATCTAAAAGAATTATTAAATGGTGTTTATGTCAAAGAAAAAGTTACGTAAATATTTTGAATAATACATTAAGCAGATTGAAAGGTACGGCTGAGTTTCATCTTTCAAATCTAGATGACTGTAAAAACCATAGAACAATTCAGAGATGTATGTGGTAAGTCACTTCACAATTCCTTCACAGAAACTTATTTTCACACTGAAAAAAAAAATTTGTTATCTTAACAAAAGTCAAGATTACCCAGTTATTTGTTAAGATAACGAATCCATCTTGGTCAACTGTTACGTTCTGGCTCTAATTAAATTTAAATAAAAATTTTAGAAAAATTTTTTTTTTGGAGTCTCGAATTATTTATTCGCCGCGGTGGGCGAATAAACGGTTCGACACTTCTTAGAATCATAAATAAATAATAAATTAATGAATCGCTCCTTTGTTGGCGATATTATTTTTATTCACCGCCAACAATGTAACAGAAATCTCTTGCGATAAGAGAATCGCCGTGGCTCGCGGATAGTCTAAACAGATGACGACGCATGAGACCCGGGCCACGAAGATTCTCTAATAGGAAACCTGAGATGCAACGTTAACACTTTGATAAATGTACTTAGTCGAAGAGCAGCAGGATCAGTGCAGTTGATCGCGAGATCTCAAAGAGCACTAAACTCTGTACAATTGACTGACTGATTCTTCTGTCTCCACCGGTTTAAAGGAATAATACCTAAAATTTAACCTTTATAAAAATCTTTTGTCTAAGAACCTTAAAGGGGCGAGCGCTTACTAGCTGTTCACCCTTCCTTTGCTCAGAGCGCTAATCAGCAGCTCGGGCTCCTTCACCACCTATCATAACAACCTTTATGCCTCGAGGCCGACGAAGCAGGAGATCAGGACTTGCTGTACAGCTCGGTCGCGTAATTCAAGGCGTTATCGCGGACCTTACCCAAAGTCGTCCGAGAATTAAATCCGAGGAAGTTCTTATCGAGCCGGTAACGCTAGTCATACCGCGATTGCTCGTCCACGATTCGATCAATATATCAAAATCGTGTGTTGTTGAGCTTCCGAGCTCATGTGTTGTTGAGCCGTCGAGCTCATGTGTTGTTGAGCCGTCGAGCTCAGGTGTTGTTGAGCCATCAGGCTCTGGTGGTTTGATCGACCAGCTACAATCACTTGTCCTCACGGAGGAGTCAAATCTTGGCAGTTGGTTTCTGTGGACGTTCGATCCGTCCATCCACTCAGTGGAAGCATCCCATTCCACGACCCACGTTACGGGTACTATTCTGGGGCCTATTTCACGGCCACCGGCAGAGACGCATACGCACTGGCGGAGGAGAGGTAGTTACTCAAGAAAGGGATTATTTGGGCCGACTTATGGGGCCCATAATCTCCACCATGGTAAGTGACTAAACTTTTTGCATAAAATAGAGGAAGGTCAACAGCTGACGCACCTGAGGTCAATCGACACCCTAACGACGTCGACCTGGTCAAATAAAAAAAAATATTCTGTCTGATAAATACATAAGCCAGAATGTAACACTAATATATATATACATATATACATATATATATATATATATATATATATATATATATATATATATATATATATATATTAATATATGAATAACGTGGTTAAATTATGATGCATGCGCACTACACTCGTCCATTCTACTCGAATGTTAACTTCCCCCACTCTTTAAAATATATAAGGCTTGCTATACAAGCAATTTCCCTTCTCGCCTATTCTAAACTTTCACTCAATGTTTCTCCTCTGGCGCTACCTCCCCTTTTCCGCCTCAAATCGTTCAATTTTAGCCTCCGTAAAGAAGTTTCACTTCAAAAATATTTGTTTTTTTTTGGGACACTCTAATATATATGTATGTAGAAGAGGGAAGTCACCGGTGCTATAAGCAGCAGCGGAAGTAGTTCGGTGCTCGCCACGAGATCGCGTCCACCACTTGTAGCGTCCCTGGTAAGAAACTTAGTTCAGAACTGTTAATTTCTAAACTTGACACTACTCTGGTCCGGATACTCCTCCGTTATTTGACAGAGTGATAAGTACTTTTTTTGATGGTAATATAGTTTATCCTATATTACATAATGACACAAATATTTAGGATCAATGTTTCCATGAATAATTTTTCTTGGAAATTAAACTTGTACTTTCAAAAAAAAAAATTAGTTAAATAAAAAGTACAGTCTCTACTGTACAAAAATTCACAATTTATTCTATTGATTGCATAGAAATTTAATTATATATAGTTACACATAATTATATATAGTTACGTATAATTATATATAGTTATATATAATTATATATAGTTACACATAATTATATATAGTTATATATAATTATATAGGGCCATTTTTCATATATAATTATGCATAATTATATGTAATTATATATAATTTTTTTAGCCGGGATAGTAAAATTATTTTCATATTTTTTAGTAAAATTTACTACATTTTTTTCTCCATGTATATTCACTGTGAATTTACTGTAAATTTACTGTGAATTTACCGTAAGTTCACTGTTAATTCACTGTTAATTTACCGTAAGTTCACTGTAAATTCACTGTGAATTTACTTTGAATTTACTGTAACTTCACTGTAAATTCATTGTGAATTCGCTGTGAAACCACTATCGAATCACTGTGAGATTACCATAAAACTACAGTGACCGAATGGCACAAAATCATGGTGATTTCACCGTAATTTCATCATGGTCTCACAATGTTTTTACTATAATCTCACTGTGATTTTACAGTGATTCCAGGTCCTCGAGGGTATACAGCAATTCGAAATAATTTGATTTTTTATTGAATCAATTGCAAAGAGAGTTTCTACGGACCTAAAAAAATATTACTTTCAACACTAAAATTCATTCCATATAACTTATGCTTGTCCCATTATAATCCAGTTTCGTCAGTTGTATTTCATTGTGCACAAAATAACCTGTAAATTTCACTGCTATTTTATATATTAAAAGTATTTCTTTTATTACTTATGGTGTATCAAACGTAGCTCTACTCCCAATGATTATCACTTGTCTTGTCAGTACGATAGCACCCACAGTTCTTATCGGATCTTGATGATATTTTTTACACTTATTCTATAGGCGATTACCTTGATCAGGTTCGAAGATGGGCTGAACCCCTCGAATAGTTTTGAAATTATGGCTGTTTGAAATTTTCATGATTTTTCGTAAAAATCAGTTTTTAATCAACGCTAAAGCTCATATAACTTCAAAACTAATATTCATGCACAAATTCCGTAAAAAGTATCTAAAAACTTGACTAATAATCTCGCATTAATGACCTTAAGCTTTATGTTTAGACTATTTCTTCCAATAATTTGATACCCTTGAACTTTTTAATGAAATCAAAAATGTTGAAAATATGGTTTTCATTCCACATAACTTATGAATTTCCCATTATAATACAATTTTGTCACGTGTATTTTATTGGTAACAAAATAACCTGTTAATTTCACAGCTATTTTATATTTTGAAAGAATTATTTTTATTTTAACTGGGCTTGTCATGGTAACAGCGATTACAATTATGATCTCATACTAATTAAATTTTCAATACTTTATTTATGTGAAGGTTAGTTTGGTACATTACCTGTATAATGTTATGTCAAATCAACTATCTGAAGTTCTCTATCAATAATAATCGTTGTCTTTTTTTACCCTCACTCCTAGAAAACGAGTCCAATTTCATATCATGACTATACGCTAACAAGATATGTATGTATAAAACTATTTTTTTATATCAATTAATTGAAAAATCTACCTTCCATTTCGGCTGCCGAATGGCCTTTTTTTACAGTGCCATCATGAAATAAAAAAAAATCACTTAACTTTAATTTACGCCAAGCGAAGCGTGCGGGTAATGGCTAGTATATATATATATATATATATAAAAATGGGTCATTTCATGCCAAATCACCTGGTTTTAAAAATCATATTTTTTGATCCGGTTGAATTTTTTATGTTTTTGTACATATAAAAAGACACCTAATCCTAGTTTTCGAAAATCTTGGAGATATTAATTTTTTCAAGTCACGAAAAGTAACAATGAGGTTGCGAATTTTTGAAGGGAAACTTCTTTACGGAGGCTAAAATTGAACGATTTGAGGCGGAAAAGGGGAGGTAGCGCCAGAGGAGAAACATTGAGTGAAAGTTTAGAATAGGCGAGAAGGGGAATTGCTTGTACAGCAACCCTTATATATTTTAAAGAGTGGGGGGAGCTGAGAACAGTCGAGTATAATGGACAAGTGTAGTGCGCATGCGTCGTAATTTAACCACGTTATTCATATATAAATTGTAATATATAAATAAATATATATATGTATATATATACAATATTGGCCATTAGATCTTGTCGGGTAGTATAGCTTCGGGAAAAAAAATCTCTGGAAATCAAAATATGTATAACTAGTTTTCTACTAAATGTAAAAATATATGTATACTAATTGAATGTAAAATTATAAATATGTATTGTAAAATAAGTCACGAAAAAAAATATGGTCGGTATTTAAAAATTAGTAAAGAATTCTTATGTGTACTTGAAAATATCTATAATTAAAAAGAACTAAATTAAATAGTTAATAAAAAGTAATTTCTATAAATAAAGACACACCTCCATATAAATTACTGTATAAAATTTAATTTCTATAAATAAAGGTACACCTCCATATAAATTACCGTATAAAATTTAATTTCAATAAATAAAAACACAAAAAATTAAAAATAACTGTAATTATAAAGGTATAAAATCATTTAAATATATTTAAAATATTTTCTTTAATTGAATAAATGAATGAACGAAAGTATGTAATTTCAAAGAGAACTAAAAAAAAATTACTATAAAAAAACAAATTCTAAAAACAAACATTCGCATTACTAAACATGTATAGAAGAAAATTAAGTAAAAATGAACATCTTAATAAATAAAATATCTATAAAAAATTAATTGCTTTTTAACATCTCTATAAAATATAATATCAAATTGAATTTGATTATAGATATCATATTTTATACAGATGTTCAAAAACAGTTAATTTTTTATAGATATTTTATTTATAGAGATGTTCATTTCACATAATTTTTTTATATCCATGTTCAGTTATGCAAATGTTTGTTTTTAGAATTTTTTTTATTCATAGTAATTTTTTTTTTGTTCTCTCTAAAATTACATACTTTAATTTATTCATTTATTCAATTAAAGAAAATATTTTAAATATATTTAAATGATTTTATACTTTTATAATTACAGTTTTTCAAAATTATTTATGTTTTTTTTCATTGAAATTAAATTTTATGAAATAATTTTTATGGAGGTATATCTTTATTTATAGTAATTACTTTTTATCAACTTTTTAATTTACTTCTTTTTAATTATAAATATTTTCAAATATACAAAAAAATTATTTACAAATTTTTAGATAGTGACCATGTTTTTTTTAGTGGTTTACAAATTTAGAGATTTTTTTTATGGGGGCTTTTTTTTATTCCGTCATTTTACAATTTATATTTATAATTTTACATTTAATTAACATAAATATATTGTGAAATATTGAATTTTCTTCTTACAATTTATTATTTTTTTAATTTTTACATTTAGTAGAAAACTAGTTATACATAGTGTTATTTTCAGAGATTTTTTTTTTTCCCAATGCGATACTATCCGACAAGATCTAATGGCCAATATTATATATATATTTATATTTATATTAATTGATTTATTTATTTAGACCGACTTAATTATTAAAAAAGTTTCACTTCTATTGTGACATTATGTCTGTGAGGCTCACTCGTTTTTTTTTTTTTAATTAAAAAATGAACAAATTTTTATTGCAACATATCAATAAATATTTTCAATTTATATAATTGGCACAGTAGGAAAATATTATTTGTTTATATTTACATTGAAATTTCGGTGAAAAATTAAAAAATCTTCAAAAAACTCGAATTTTTGATTAAAAAATGCCAAAAAATTGCTTAAAAAATCGGAGATATTCGGATCCTACTAAAAACAGATTCTTTGTATAAAATCGCGCCAAGTACACGTTTAAAATTTTTTACAATTAAAAAAAGATTCCTTACAAAAAAAAATAAATCAAATCGAAAAAATACCAAGTACCTAATATAATTCGAAATCATGGAAAACATTTTCATAGAATTGAAAAAAAAAATTTCAATGTTCTTGATGTGCGTTACTAAGTTTATTCAAGCAAAACTAATTTCTAGAATTCATTTCGCATATAAATTATTTTCTTATAAAATTGAATGATATTCTTTTTTTTTTCAGTTCAAAGGCACACCAAGTACATTGAAATTTTTTTTTTCAATTCTATGAAAATGTTTTCCATGATTTCGAATTATATTAGGTACTTGGTATTTTTTCGATTTGATTTATTTTTTTTTGTAAGAAGAATTTTTTTTTAATTGTAAAAAATTTTAAACGTGTACTTGGCGCGATTTTATACAGAGAATCTGTTTTTGGTAGGATTTGTCTTTTTTTGTCGTGTTGATTATTAATGATTTTAATATACATTATTAAAGATCGATTTACAATTGAAGACAAGTGAGCCTATATTGTTTATAGTATTATATTGTAGAAACAATAAAATTGTTTGTCAACAATTGTAGTAATTTTTTACTGCTAAATATCATAACTTGATTAAGTAATTTTTATAAGACAAAGAGCTACAGTCGTTTAACAACAGTTCCCTTTAAAGTTAACTTCAAATACATCTGTCAACTTTGGATTTTTCTGTTAGTAATTTAAAACATCAAATGGCTTAGTAGTTTGACCTCCCAGCACCTTTCACCTATTACAACTAGCATATGGGACTAAGTACTTACTCTCTGACCCAATGGAATGCTTTTTTTCAGAATTTCAATGGATTATATATATACCCAGACAGGAAAGTACGACGGACCCAGGCTTGGCTCAGGCTTGGTTCAACTATGTTGAACTCTGGGCCAAGTTTGTACGCCAGCCTCCTTCCAGCCTTGGTAGAAGTCTGGAATGATAACATCGTGCCAAGCCTGGTTGCCAGCCCTGACCCATGCTTGCTTGCCAGATCTGGCCCATGCATCGAAAAAATAAATAAATTTAATTAAAAAAAAAAATTTTATTATTATTTAAGTACTAGAGTTTGTTATCATGAACGTTTGAACTATATAAGTGAGGTAAATGACGTGAAAAAAACTCGGTGGAAATTCTGCTGGGCTCTGGGCGCGAACTGTCGTCCTTCTGATTGCTGGGTCTGAACGCTGGCTACTCGACGAACCTACTAATGTTAAATTGAAACTTTTATATGTTCTACTCATTCATTTTACTACAACCCCTCGGTTTTATGAAATATAAAGAGCAATTTAATTAATATTTTCGATTAAGAAAAAAATAAATAATAGTTTCAGATTATTGATATTATAATTACATAATTTTTAAAAATAAATTTTATTAAATTTAATTGATTATTTATCAAGAACCCAGCTAAATTATTTTACTCTACCACCATTATTAAAAATAACATTTACTATAAAAATTCATGAGTTATTTCTTAATTAAATTAATTTTTATAAGGAAAATTATAAAATTACGGTTGTTGATTGCAAATAATAACGAACTAAAAAATGTATTAATTATTAACTGTAAATAATTTTAATCAGAATGTTAAAATATTTATTCATTAAAACTTATTTTAATTCAAAAATAAATAATAATTAATTTAAAAATCCGTAATAATAAGATGATTGAATAATTAATAAAAAACCTAGATTAGCCAATTCTGGCTCAAGGATGGGAAACTATAGGTATACCCGAACTGGGTTGCCATTGAATGGTCAAGGCAGATGAACCTAGTCTTGGCTTAAACTCGGGTAATTATTTGGTCGGCCAATGCTAGAGTACCTAGTCCTGGCCCAAGTGTGGGTTTCCATTGGATGGCCAAGATAGGAAAACCCGGTCTTGGCCCAAACCCGGGTAATTATTATAACGGCCAAGGCTAGGTTACCCAGTCCTGGTCCAAGCCTGGGTCACCACTGAATGGCCAAAATAGGAGAACCCAGTCCTGGCCCAGATTCGGGTAATGATTGGAATGGCCAGGATTGAGTAACCTTTCTTGACCCAAGCATGGGCCAATATAGACGTGCCAAAGCTAGGTTCCCCAGTGCTGAGCTAAGGATGGTCCCTTTGTTCAACTCTGGCAGATCTTGCATGGGTATTAGACTGGGCCAAAAAATCGACTACTTTTTTTTTCTTTCGATACTGTGAAAATATTATTCCTGGTGAGCAAAAAAAAATTATTGTGCGAGTTTGAGCCCTTAATATTGATATTAACAGGTGTATCGTTACGACTAAGTTTTTTGAGAGAAATTTCATTTCTTACCCAAAACTCGTAAATTATCTATCTGAAAAATTTGAGCAATGTATATTTTAAAGAAAATTAAATCCCCTACAAAAAAACTCTCGTAGTAAATTGACGTCAAACGAGCCGTTTCCACGTCACCGTGCCTTAAACATTGATTTGTTTTTTAAATTCTTTGTTTCTATTTTGGATTTTTGTAACTACTAGAAATATTAAAATTTTTTTAGTCAAGATATATATTCTTGAAGTAAATTTAATGCTCTACAAAAAAGGTCTCTTAACATTTTTTGCTAATCTCATTCCTTCGAAAGTTATCCAAGGTTGAAATTGAGTCAAAACGACTTCAATCCCGACTAGAAATTTTTAGGTGCACCCACTTGGGAACCAATTGGGTTGCCCAATGGGGACCCTAAATTGGGATGTAACGCAGAAACGTACTTGGGTCCCAATCGAGCAATCAGAATGGGTTCCCAAATGGGTAAGACCAACGTATTCCCAAACGTACGATCCCTATTAAAAAAAATATTAAATTTCGAAAAAAAAATAAAATAATTTTAACTAGATCTGAAATGTAATGTATTGTATTAGAAACGTTACTTAGAGGCATTATACATGATTTTGATTGATGAAAAAGTCCCGATTACTATTGGGCTCGAACCTGCCTCCTTCAGATCCAAAGTCTTTGACGCTATTCACTGCGCTGACCTACGTATACGACCGCGAGAGTGTAAATAGTATATTTATCATAATACCAAAGAATAACTTAAAGAAATTAAAAATCCGTGATGCAATAATCTACGAACTCTTTGTATAAATATATTATTATTTTGTACTTTGTATAATTTTTAGCCAATAAACAAAATATTAACAAAAAGGCTTACCAAATTTTACGGTCAAATAGATTACCAAATTAAAATCTCAGGGTACTTCAAGTAAATCAAGTAAAATTAATTTAATCAAAATTGTAGTCAATCAAAATCATTCTAGAAAAAATAGAAAACAGAGGAGGGAGGGACGCAAAACAGAATATCCTGTTCAGAAGAAGTGAAAAATAATTTGATTTAAAAATTAAATAAATTTAATAAAATGAAATTGTTTAGAATATCGTATAATCCACAAAAATGTCGCGGCAACAGTTGAATCAGCAAAAACCTACTTAGAGAATAAAACAGCGAGCACTAAGATAGTACTCATATCGCATTAATAATAAAAAAAAGTATGTTCGATTCGTGCGGTTTTGCCGATTACCCACACGAGCAAATGAGCAATCGACAACTTACCGCACTAGTTGTACAATATACTATTCCGAATACAATATAATGATTTATTTATCTATTTAATCCAACTTTCTTATAATTTAAATAGATAATTGAAAAAGTATGTAATACATTGATTTATTATTTGAGTTATCAAATAATTATTGATAAGATGCAATAAATGTTGTAAGATCTCAATATGTAAATTTCAAATGGAAGTTAAATGCGTGCCTATTTATGTTTTTTAAGTTCAGTAATTAATTAACAGGTAGCGGCACTTGAGGCCACTGAGGACATAACATGAGAAAACTTCCCTAATAGCACAGTTTGCTTTGACAAAAGTTTACTTACAAAATTGTCCTTGAATTTTTCGTCAAATGTCCGTCAACTTCGGACTTTTCCGTTTTTGACGACAACTTATATACAACCTGCCATACAATTTGACGTAAATTTACTTCCCGAATTAGAATGCAAATTCACTTCAGAAGTCAACGAGAAAAAATTTTCCGTCATTTTTCAGGCAAATTTTACATCAATTTATTGTTGACTTGAAAAATTGTAAACTATTTTACCGTCATGTAGACGTTTTTATGTATAAATTTGCTTATTTTCAGCAAAAATTTTTTCTAGTTAACTTTTGAAGTGAATTTGCATTCTAATTCGGGTGGTAAATTTACGTCACATTGTTTAGCAAGTTGTATGCAAATTGTCATCAAAAACAGAGAAGTCCGAAGTTGACGGATATTTGAAGAAAAATTCAAAGAAATTTTTGTAAGTAAACTTTTGCTAAAGCAAACTGTGCTATTAGGGTAGTTCGGCCAAAGACAGCCAATGACAACATCTGTATCTGTCATCGCGGTAAATATTATATGATTATGATACCACCTAGTGGATATAACTAGATAGAACTTAAGAAAATAAAAAAAAAATTTTTTAGCAACCCACAAATAATATTTCTGTGGTATATAGGGGGGGGGGGGAAAGGGGGTACCTATGGAAATACTAAGTTTTCGATGACTAAAATACGCCGAATATTTTTGTTTTTAATGACATTCAAGGTAAATAGACAAAATTTTTAGCTGCCGTTATAAAATAAAATTTTTATTTTTGGCGGGCAAAATGGGGTACCCTTAAAAAAAGTTGAAAAAAAAAAATTCTGAAAATTGGTCAAATTTCATTAAATTAAATTTTTTTTTATGTAAAATACATAAAGAAAAATTACATTTTACAACATTGGTGGATACGAATGCAGGAAAAAATTTTTTTGTGGGGCAGAGAGGCCCCCCTCCAAAAAATGATAATTTTTTTTTTTTTTTTTTTTTAATTGAATTGTTATCAATTAAAAAATAAAATATCATTTCCGAATATTTTAAGTGGCCCAACTTGCCCCAACTATAGAAAATCAGTCGAAAAATGAATTAAACATATTAATTTTTTTTAATTTGACGGTAAAAATTTGAAAGAATCATTTTTTCGATTTTTCGGCTGGCCCATTTTGCCCCAGGTGTCATGCGTAGGGCTTAAAATGCGCAAATACATCGGATATACAGTAATTAGACGAAAAAAAAAAAAATTTTTTTTCACCAAATTTTGGGGGTACCCCGTTTTGCCTACCCTACCCCCTTTTGCCCCCCTCAACCCTATATGTATATATATATATATGCGAAATCAGGAAACATTAAAAAAATACAAGTAAAATTTGAATGCGAAATGAATAAAAAAAATTCATTATAAACATTAACAAGGATTTATTTATATCATTGGAATCTAAAACGTTCTTACATTCTATTGATCGTCATCTCCTGATATGATATCGATAATTTAACTACGGATTGTTTGAATTTTACATCAGAATTTCCATTTAACTCAATGAAACTATAGTAAAGAATACAGACTGAAGCACCGCTGGTGGCGCAAAAATGAATCATTGCTATAAAAAAATTTCAATCTTTTACTGAATCATGGCATTTCTTATAACTTTTTATTCTATGGCAGTGCCCTTTTCGCATGAAAAAATTTATAAAAGTGTCTAAATTGGGGGTGCTATAGTATATGCTGGCCTAATTTCATTATTTGAATTAGTTCTCATAACTAAAATGAATAAATTTTTATAATTTTAGAATTTTTATAATTTTAGATAAAAATTGTCAATATCTAATGATAATTAATATAAATTTAAAAATCATATTTTTGTTTACATAATTGTACTTTTTAATTAGCAACACAAAATCATTTTTAGATTCAAATTAAGTAAAAATTACGGTTTTAAAATAAAAATTATCAAAGTTGTGAGAGATTTTTTAATTTTTTAAGTAATGATCTTTACGAAGGATTGTAATTATTATGATAAATGAAAATTACGATCTAGATAGTAATAATTGAAATCAAAAATTAATTTTCTATAAATCATCGTAATTTTTTTTATGGATTGTAATTTTTCATTTGAGATAGCAAATTTTTAGTCATGGTTGTAATTACTATTTAATTTTCAGCGGCATTTTTCTCCGTGTAGACATATATGTCTGCACATATGCCGAGAAATATATATGTCGACATATATTTCTCGATATACGTCGGCATACATGTCTCCACATATGTCTACATATATGTTTACTTATATAGTCACATATATACCTCCATTTATATAGCATTTATTTATAATATATGTATTATATATTTTTAATTTTATGTAAGCATTTATGTTTTCATCTATGCATCCATTTATCTGAAAATTTAGTTGACATATTTTTTTTTTTGCGTACATATATGTTATATGTGTGACATATATGTTGCATATAATTTTCTCATATATATTTTTCCATGCGGGATGATCTATCAATGTGAGCCTTAGTCTCAGGAACCGTAATTTTTAAAATATTACTACCATGATTTCTAAAATCATCAACCGTCATGTTACAGAATTCTTGACCTCTGCATGCCCCAAGTACTCCAAGAATCGCAACCACCTAAATTCAATAAAATGAGTATTCAATCGAATATAATATAAAATAAATTTTTTTTAATTATTATTTAAGATAAACGTATGATTTCTAACCTTTGTTGCTAAGTATCGATCATCTGGAGTTTCTTTCAGAAACTTGTCAATCTCACTGGACGAAAAAACCTTTGACTTTTTGCTTCGGAATCCTGTCCTTTTTTTTCAAGAAGGCTTGAAGACGAGGATACCCACCGATATCAACATTATGCTTAGCATTTATTGCTTGGTCAACGAAATAGCTTAAAACTACATCTTCTGACCATGATTTCGCTCCTTGAATTTTTTCCAATCGGCAAATGCATCGTGCAACTAAGATACCGGTCTTTCGATTTATCTGGCAATAAATCAAGCGAAGCAGTTTTTGCTTTTTCTAAAAGATGATGTGGTGTAACTTCGCACATATCATCATCACTTTCAAAATCTTTTCATTATTTTCACTAATTTTTAATTATTTTATTTATTTATTAATAAACTTATTTATTGATTAACTTATTCTATTCCATTCATTAAAGCTGTCACTTAAAAAATGAAATAAGTAAACTGAATAAGTGACAAAAGCAAACAAATGAGAGTAGTAAGACTGCAAATAAACATTAAATATAACTAGCACAGGGCAGAAACAATTGTGTTTCTTCCCAAGGGAAGAAACACGCATGTTTCTGCCCGCTGTAAAGGGATTTGTGAATTACGAATTTGCTAGTAGTTGTTTGCAGCATTGGCCTGAAATTAGCTTGTTTCAACTGACTGTAGAGACACTGAAACTTCAAGTTTTGATGCTGGTATCATGAAAATATTATTTTTGAATATTTTTAGTGGCCAAATTTGCCCCAGCTATAGAAAATCAGCTGAAAAATGGATTAATATATTAAATTTTTTTTAATTTGACGATAAAAATTTGAAAGAATCATTTTTTCAGAATTTTTGGCTGGTCCACTTTGCCCCAGGTGTCATTCGTAGGGCTAAAAATGCGCAAATATATCGGATTTATAGTAATTAGACAAAAAAAAATACTTCTTTTTTATAAAATTTTGGGGGTACCCCGTTTGGCCTACCCTACCCCCTTTTGCCCCCCCCCCTCTGCCCCTATATATATAGATATACATTTATTTTTAAATTAAAAATAGTTGTTGAGTAATTTTCAACTACAGATCTTAGGATTGGACGATGTACGAGTTTTGAGCTAATAACACCGAACGGTGTGAAAGATAACACTCATATTAAGTTAAAAGTACACCTCTTGATGATTCACACCGAAAAACTTTAATAATGTCAATTCATACGGAGGACGCCGTCCTCGAAGACCATTTTCACACCAAAAATTTTTTACAGCGTGTATTATTTTATGGAATTTTAAGTTTTTACCTGGCTATTTCCGGTATAAAATTTTATAAAATTTCATGAAATTTTATGAAATTTTTTCAAATCATTTTTCATGAGCTTGATTTTAATGTACCCGGATGAATAATCTTTCTTTACAATACAGAACATTATTCATAACAAAGTATACTGGATAATTATAAAGTCTATATAAATTTTGTATAACATTTAAAATTAGTTTTAATTTTACAATCAACTCATCAATATAGTAAAATGTAATTTTTAGCGTTAATAAAAATAAAAAAAAAAAAAAAAAGAAATGAAAAACATGTGAACCTATAAATCACAATAGTAAATGTTGGACCTGAAAAATTTTTATATTAAGAAGGTCATGCTTAGTAATAAGAGACTGTTGTAACAACGAATATATTTAAGTTTATCCACCTAAGACAAAAAAAAAAACGGTGAGAATTGTAAATTATGACACCGTATATAATAAACTAGTCAACAAATGTATATTAACTTATAAAAAAAAAACAAAAATTTAATGTATAAGAATAGGAAAAAAATAAATTATTCAAGCTAAACTTATAAATCGTAAAAAAAAAAAAAAAATCACAATAAAATGATGCTTTTGAGTTTATTGCATATTTTACTTGATTACGGTACTTTACGGACAATACCTGATGCCATAAACAGTTTGAAAGAAATGAGCGAAAAGGTACTAAGCAATTCTACATAAATAAATATCAATGTTGTTTTATTCATTCACTTATATATATGTATTTATATATATATATATATATATATATATATATATATATATATATTTTTTTTTTTTTTTTTTTTTTTTTTTTTTCGAGTATATTTTAGTGTGTCATAAAAGTTGAAAAAAATAATACTAGGGTGTACTTGAAATTCCGAAAGTGGGATGAAAAATCTTAACCCATATTTCGAAAGAATTCAAGCAATTGTTAAAATAGAAATTCAACGCAGCTGTTTCCAAAAAATAGTCACCAAGTGAGTGTAATAAAAAAAAATCATACAGAAAGAAAAAATGTTTTGTTTCTATTTGTCTTTTTTTCTCAATTCTTGTTCGCGTACTTGAGGGGAAAGAAACCTGTAATTTTGTGCATAATAGTATAATATCCATTGGTACTTGAAATATATAAAAATAAAATAAGAAAAGCGATAAAGAAATGTGAAAAAATCTATGGGAGAGATTGTACTCATTTCGGCATTTTTTTTTTCTTTTTTTTTTACATACATATTAAGAAACAAAAAATAAGAATTAATCAGAGAATAAATAAAAATTTCAAATAATAGAAGTTTTGTGGTAAAAATTCTTCAGGATCTTAGAAATTGCCTTAACGGTACTTTTCAACCTGATGCGTTAGTTAGGTCCTCTTAAACATAATTATTTTACTTTCGATTTCGTCTATTTTTTTACATCTTTATTACTATATCTGTATAGTATATGTATATATCTAACATATTATTCTATAGTCGAGTTCTTGATGAACCCAAATAAAATAAGATAATTATTTTTCATATTATACCCGAAAAATGGAAGCTGTAATTTTATTCAAAGAAATAAATTTGTTATTTTTCAATAACGGCTTAAAATTTGAAGTATAAATAATTTTAGATTAGTTATGTGTAAGAATAATAAATTATGAATTATATATAATACTTTTCCTCTGTTTATTAAACCACCTGTAATCAGATAAAAAGATCACTTTGAACCCTATTAATTTAAAATGCATGTTAAAGAAACCCCAACAAAAACAGGTAGCATCAATTACCATACAGTACTTCACCCTCCAGAACTTATCCCCATCAATACTATAAAAAAGGGCCAAATACCTTCACCTGTACTGTAGGGCGTACCGATGCAAATACGCGCACCTGATAAATGAATAAAAAAGGGTTCTAATAGTTGCGTGCAAGGGGCTGTATTCATATTAGCAACCCTCCGATTACATGTTTTATTTGAATAGTGACATACCTCTTTGGTCTTTCAGATTACGGACAAGTGTTTCACCCCCTTTCGAGTGAAAAGTTGAATTATGTCTAAAAGGGGTTGACTTTTATATCATTCTTATTACTAGTTAATTTTTTCTAACAAATATTCAATTAAATTTATCATATGATACTAGTCATGTTTTATATTTAAAACAAATCATTTTTATTGTATCTGAGAAAACAATTTATATCAATCAAGTAAATATTTTTATTTGAAACTATTTAGAAGTATTTATTTGAGATTAATAACCTTGATTTGGTTGGAATAAATATTAATTTGAATCAAATACTTTCGTCATTTTGACTGAGCGAAATCATTTATTGCATTCAAATATACAATTGGTTATAGTTTACAAATCTTGTTTGAAAAAAGTAACACTGCGGCTTTCGACTCTACGATCACCACCATCCAAACAAAATATTTTTTTATTGTAAACATATCTTCATTCCATCACTAGGAATGCTTTAAAGAAAACCATATCTTTGCCTCAATTAAATATTGATTGGGCCCATTTAAATATGGGATTTATTTGCATGAAACAAATTTTATTTGGATTAAATAACTTGTTTTCTTGGTGTTTGCAGGATATATGTATGTATACATACATATATATATATATATATATATATATATATATATATATGCATTGAAAATTATAGATCAGCAAGGATGTAGTGACGAGGTAGATATTATTCGCGCCTTCATCTCCCGTGCAGCCCGTGTTGCATGTATATAGAGTGGGAGTGCGTCATTAAAATCAATACGCGTCCAGGCCATTTCTCGTTCTCATTCTTGTATACTTTAATATTGCATTTTCTGTCCTAGTTTATCTCGGACAAGTAAACCAGTAAACGAGCCAGGGGGTACCCTACTACTATTTCTTCATACAAACTTCAGCGTGGGAGTTAGTCACAGAGTAGGGGTTAAACTTGGCATCTAAGAGGGATGAAAGCTTGCTCGTAGACCAAGCCAAGATGAGAGGGAGAGTAGTAGCAGTAACTATGTAGGAAAAGGTGAAGGGAGATCGAGAAAGAGTGTATGTATGAAAAAGAAAAAAGTTAACAAAATAAAAAAAATATGTATATAAATATAGAGAATGCTAGGTTAGGTACATACACGCAATATCAGTGTAGAAAACTTGTTGTTGTCGTAGTAGTAGGGATATGCGCGCTGTTTCTATGGCCAATAAAAACCACTTTAAAATACTTTTTTTTTTTTCGTTTTATGTACTGTGGAACTGCGCATGTCGGATTCAAATCTCAATACTGTATAAAGAGTAGATGCGGAGGAGTAAGCGAGGTTGTTATGGAAATATGATAGTGCGATAAGGTGAGAAGGAAATTGGAAAAAGACGTAGCATATATATAGACATATATATATATATATGTGTATAATTTTCTTGACTCTGGGTCATGTTGAGTATGTTGTAGAAAAGGAGGGTGTTTGAAATTTCACTCGACCAATAAGAACCGTTTTAAAATATATTTTTACTCTCCTGCGCATGCGAGATTCAAGTATTATTTGAAATATTCATATATGATACATGAAAATATTAGAGTAAATAGATAAAAAAAAAGGATTGTGATGATTGAAATTGTTTTTTTTTTAAATTATACTTAAAATCGGTGATTTATAAAACATACATTTTAATCGGTCATATATTGCATGAGCTTATTAACCACCTAATTTTGAGTCCAGCTGCTATATAACTCTAATAAAGGTTATGGGGACAGGTGCCCACTGATTAGATGTCTCTTGGAAGCGAAAAATAATTAGCAAACCAGACTACAAGACACTATTGATATATTGTAGATGATAACATAGATCGGATTATACGCATCAATGACACTTTATCGTAATTAAATTATCTTAAAAAAACTTGAAAGAAAAAAAAAATTAATGGACATATAATTGTATTACATATTCGGATACAAACCTTCTGAGCATTGTTCTTCATAATATTGGAGTATATATGTATAAATATACATGGTTTTTCACGAGCAGATTGATGATGTATGTGCATCCCAGATGCTCCACCTACTACAGCAATTTCTCAAACTTTATCTGAATTAATGAGACACGTTGTAGTTGAAAGTGAGTAATACAATATAGCAGGTTGGATTAGCTGAGAATTTAATATATATATATATGTATATATATATATATATATATATATGTATGTATATACAGAAGTAGGAGCGGGAGTTAGTGGGTAACGATTGGCCAAAGCCATATCAGTGATATGCAAATCAGAACGACACTGCTCGGTTCTCTAGTTTAGTCTAAGCTCTATCGTTCATAAAGTCCACGAGAAAAAAGCAGCGCGTGTGACTCGCGGTCGCGAAACGTTCGCCGTAGGCGTGACCAACTCCGTCCGCGGATCGTTCCGATTGGTGGTTATTTTCCCCACCGACGCATGTTCAAGTCCCCTCTTTAGTGGACCTGCCAGGATTTTATACCAGACGTAGTATAGCATAATCGTAGCACCAGCAGGGAATACCTATATTCTCAATTCTCTTTTTTTTCTTTTTCCAACCAGCAATCTAACGACTCCCCCACTTCAGACTTACTGGACGCCCGATGATCGTCTGTGTGCCGGCGGCAGCCTGGACCCTAGTGTAGCTGCACACATGCACGCGACAGCATCTATTCACCACCGCTGCTGCCGCCTCCTGTATCACCATCCTCGATTCTAGGCGCTTACTTACTTACTTCCGTTTCGTTAATAACGGACCGCCTGCAAGTTTTGCTTGAGTAAGTGATTATTATTACCTTCTACGTATTCAACTTTGACTAGATACTGTGTTGTCTTGCTATCGTACCGGACGATTAATACCAAATATTAACTATCAACATTCGTGATTAAATATCATCTTTAAAAACACCTGACACCAAAGGATTTAAAAACTTTGATAACGGTGATAATTCACGGTGAGCATAAAATAGTGGAAGAATAAAAGAAAAAGCGTTAAGTATTGTCATCAGCGCGCGTGCGAGCAACATTTTATTGGCTGGCAGCCAAAGCTTGGTCAAATTGATGGTAGCAGTGTGTCATTTCGGAAGCAGCTCTTGAGCTACACCTGTGAAACCGCGTACCGCGTGGATTGTGATGGGACGTTGACAGAAATGTGCTTTAATGACAAGTGGTAGTAGTCACGTTGTGAATGTCTTGTCTAGACAGTCGATAATACCTACTTCTTATTATTATAGTTATTATTTTAAACATGTGGTTATTGATTTAGTGTGTTAGTGAATATAACTTTGAGAAATTGTGAATGAATTCAAAGGAAGTGGAGGCTATTAAGTGACTTTGATTATTGATAAGATTATAATTAGCTAGTTGACATTATTGTTTACGTGATGTTGTGTACTTATTTGCTAACAATCAAGGATGACAGTGCGTGGAAAATCGTGCACGTTTCAGTTTATCTTGAAACATGAGTGACGTAAATTTTTTGTTTTTTTTTTAGTGTTAGGGTATTGAAACTTAAAAATTATAGTGATTATCATCATTGTTTATAAAGTCAATATTGATTAATTTGAGAGGAAACTTGAAATATTAAGTGAATAAATGAAATGTACTTCGAAAATTTTTAATTGGGAGAGTAATCAAGACACAGTGAATTTTTTTAACAGTGACTACTAGCGGCTACGTTTTGGACTCCAAGGTCGCGGTGGCGGGCACCGGGGTCCTTACTTTTTCCGGTCTGATAACCGAGAAGAGTTTATCACCAGGTGGACAGTCAAAGAATAAGTCTGCAGGGCTGGCGGGACTCGACAGTGAAACGGTGCGCCGGTGGGTCGCGGAAGCTGCCCGATCCGTCCGCCAAATACCTCCGACTGTTCTTGTTCCTTCAAGTTCTCAGCATCAGCTTTTTCAGCTTCATCAGAGCTCACAACAACAGCAACAGCAACAACAACAACAACAACAACAACAACAACAACAACAACAACAACAACAACAACAACAACCTCCAAGGCGTAAATCTTACGACGCTAGTCCGTCGTCAGTAGTTCCACCATTTGTTTTGCCCACGTCGATGACACAAACACCCAGCATGCACTTGTTGGAGAACAACAACCTGATGGAAATTGCAATGGCTCAGCAGCATCAGGCACAACAACAAGCATCCCAACAAAAACAAAAGCAAACAAGTAGTCCAACAAATAATAATACCATTGAAGCTTGGAGATTTATACAAGGTGGTCATCACTGGTGGAGTCCGCCAAACAGCGTTCATCAAGATCAAGAAATGTCTCCTATACCCCAAGTTAGTCAGGTTCAAAGCATTATTTCTGGGTCACTTAACCAAGTGCAAAGGCTTCAAACCCAACAACAACAGCAACAATCCCAAACGTTACAACAACAATCACAACAGCAACAACCTGTTCAATCTGATGTTGATCAGCCCCTTGACTTTTCTGTTGGTTCTCTTCAACAACAGAGGCTACATTCGCGTGCTAAAACTATTCATGAGAGACTTCAAAGCAGAATGCTCGATAATAATAATAGCATGGGAAATGCACAGAAGATTGTGGATAAGGACAACAGTGGAAGAAGTAACAGCCCCAGTGAGGCTAGCACCAGCGCCAGTGAAGATGAGGGAGTGTCTACGGGTGGTAGCCCTTCTGGTCCTTTACGGGGTGCTGAAAATGGTGAGTCTTTTATTCATTCATCTTATTCACATTCATCAAACTTACTTTTAATGGAGACAATAACAATAATTCGGATAATTGCTAGCAAATTCTTAATATTTTTTTTTTTTACTCTTAAAACTGAATATGTTCTATTAGTTAAATATTTAATAAACATTCCTGTCAACTAAGTCAATAAAGTTTTCAAATTCAATTAAATTAATTAATTAATTATGACTGAGTGAAGCTCCATTTGTATTTGATTATTATCATTGACACCTTAAGTAACTTTAATGAAAAGTGATTTTAATGACTTCCATTAAATGATAAAAAATAATTGTTATTTTAATTTTAAGTATTTATATTATGCTATTGAGCAATACACCATAAGTTCAATGTAGGTGATAAAATTATAATATCAATTTATTTTCATTCTATAATCTAATTTAATTCTATAATATATAAATCAGTTAGTATATTAATTCTATACTATAATAAATTGGGACTCAATTCAGAGTGAGCATAGCTTTGATTTAAATCTGAATTCACTCCGTCATTTGGAGTTTTTTAAAGAATCACGCTACATAGTGAGTGAACAGGAAACTTTGTTTTTTCACTAGTGAATGTTGATTTGTTTTTAATCTGCATTCATTCCAACCCGGAGTTTTAAATATTATAATGAACTTCCCTTTGGAGTAAATTTATCTCCGAAGGGATTAAGTAAATAAAAAATTATCTACTCCAAATTAACCACAAATTTTTTTACAGTTAATTATATTCAAGATCTTCATTTTCATATCTGAACAATTCCGCGCATCAATTAGCTCATAGGAGTTATATTATAATATACTACTCATTACCTGCAAAAAAAAAAAAAATATATTTATATATATATTATTGAACTAACGACATATATATTTCATAATTGTATGAATGAGGCGTGACTTATATAGCCTTAGAGTATATCATTATTAATCATGATTTCAATCATTTATTCTTATAAATTACTAATATAAATATAACTGATAATAAGTTTTCACGCTTGACAAAAGACACGCGCTGCTATCAGGCAGATAATATCCAAGTATAAAAAAAGAAAAAAAAGAAAAATCTCTCATAAAAGCAAATATGATTAAGCAAACAGTCAAGTGTTGATAGTCATTTCTACTAAGTAAATAAATAATAAGTGTTAGTAACAATCGATGTTTATTCCAATAATATATGTGGATTTTAATTTCATTTAAAATTATAATCACATTTATGAATATATATTTTTCAATCATACACATATACTTATATGATAAATAAATATATTTTTATTTAAAAAAAAGAAACAGTGCATGGGAAAAAAAAATTTTTTAAATTGCTGCAAATACTGATACGATATCTAGACACTGTATTAAGTGAATTCTATACATGTATATAAAGTAATCATTTAGATAATATAATAATGATATCATTATTGAAACATCAAGTTATATATATATATATATATATATATATATATATATATAAACGTCATTATTTAAAAAGTTATATTTTTAGTAATGATTTTTTTCGTGTCAATTTTGATTTACAAAAAAAAAAGTGAAATACTCTGTAAACTTCCGGTTATTGTTTCACAGATTGTTAATATTGTGACGAAAACATATAAGCATTAACCATTCACTTTTTAGTCTTTGTAACGGACGTCATTTAAAATATTATTTTTTTTTATTTATTAACCAAAAGTTTATGTCTTTTTTCATGCGGCCTCGTTACAGTGTAAAGCGATACATTTTAAACTAAAGTTTAAGTATGTACAGTTAGAAGACTAATAAATGATGTTTATCATGTAATTAAGTTTGTTTGAGTTGTGTCTTATTTTAAACGACTTCAAGATGATCTTAATTCTAAATATGAAATTCTATTGTTTTATAGTTATTTTATAAATATCTTATATGATATAATTGATAAATATTTATACATATTTCTTAGTTTTTAATAACTTCACACAACTTATTGTGACGTAGGTGACTGGTACAATCGGCTATTCAAATTATTACACTATTATTTTAATACCGTAGATATTATGGTACAAGATAATGAACATAATTACTAATATATGTACATTATAGACATACATACATAAAAGAAGGTAATAACCATTTGGTATAATCATAATTGTTGCTTAGTCATCTTATTTTCACGTATTGTATAAATGATTTTAACACACTCTTAAGAGTCTATGATGATTTTGCAAATGCAACTAAATTAAAATTCTAATTTTAGATTTAAAAAAAAAACTAAAATACAAAAGAAAAAAAAGTACAAAGATTTAATAAATTTGATGAAACAATGTAAAATAAAAGAAGGTCATAAAAACATTATTCAATGGTTTAATCTTAATTAAAACATCTTAATTCTTGATTTCACAGTTTTCGTGTTTTTTTTTTTCTTTTTAGACATTTTTTTTTTTTTTTTCTTATTTGATCATCATTTCTTTTACACTCAAGACGTTATTGACCTGCGCGGCTCTAAGTTTCACGTCCACGTCACTCGAAAAACCAAGGCTTGGCTATGTCGGAGATAACACGTTAACACATTCGAGCATGAGATTCGACCGGAAGTCTTTGAACATCACGCACACATATATATATATATATATATATATATATATATATATATATATACATTTATATGTATATATATATATACGTCTATATTTTACAAAAGAAAGATAGGGCCGTCGGTCTGGTCGGTTCATAAGAAACGATATTCGGTAAAAATAAAAAGAATAAAGATGACTTGTCGACTATATTTAAAAATGCCTTCTAGACTAGAACTTACTTTTTGGGTTGATAGATCATAGATCATCTACCATCGTACCAGGTAATTAAGCTAACCTGTAATCAGACTGCGCCGACCTACTTATATATTCCCGTTGGTTATATACATAAACTATATAATATAACTACAACAGTCAATTTTTTTTATTCCGGAAGCTCTTGGTCAAATCTTCAAATTGACGAATGCCAGCGGCATTAATTTTAAGTTTCTTGGTATCTTGAAATTTCTAAGTTCATCCTCGTATATAAATATATACAATCTACCAGCAAAATCAATGTAATGGTTGTTCTATTATATGAAGAGCACCTGAAGGTTATTTTAAGAGTTCTTGTGTAACTTTTAGCGTGCTCCTGATTTTGCAAATTTCAATTATCTAACCTATATTATATGAGACAGCATGAAACTAAAAGGACTTTAAAAAACTGGAAAAAAATATTTATTTCAGATTATAACACAATGAATCGGATTGAAGAATCATGAATAAATAAATATGTTGGTACGTGTGATAGCGATGGGGATGAAAAAAGGGGGAGCTAAAAATACAGAAGATAAGATTTGTGTGTAGGTGTTTAAGGTGAACGTGTAGACACAGTAACATGTTGGTATAACACAGGTAACCCCGATGGATAAATCTCACCTTGGATAGGTCAGGTTGAGCAAGGATTCCAACAAAGAACGAATAGGGTCACGAAACGTGCGGTGACGAGACAGTAAATAGTCTCTGCCATTGCCCGGAGGATTATTTTATACAAATATACATTTTAAATATAATTTGTTTTAGACAATATATTAAGAAGTTCCTTACTATCGACATAAATATTCTTAGCAGGATTCAGATCCCTGTCAAAAAATTTCTTGGATTAAGGACAATGAACACCGCGAGTCTCTGGGTTGTAAACGAGTTTAGTGAATATTTCGTTCGCTTGCAGACAATGAGTACAAGTCTGTGAACTCCTACATTTGCCGGCCGATTCAATTCTAAACCAATGTTTTTCTTGGATCATTTGGATCAGCGAATTGAGAGAATATTTTCTTCCAAAGACTTATAGGGGAGAGGGGGGCAAAAGGGGGGTAGGGTAGGCAAAACGGGGTACCCCCAAAATTTGGTGGAAAAAAAAATTTTTTTTTCTTCGTCTAATTACTGTATATTCGATGTATTTGCGCATTTTAAGCCCTACGCATGACACCTGGGGCAAAATGGGCCAGCCGAAAAATCGAAAAAATGATTCTTTCAAATTTTTACCGTCAAATTAAAAAAAAATTAATATGTTAATTCATTTTTCGACTGATTTTCTATAGTTGGAGCAAGTTGGGCCACTAAAATATTCGGAAATAATATTTTATTTTTTAATTGATAACATTTCAATAAAAAAAAAAAAAAAAAAAAAATATCATTTTTTGGAGGGGGGCCTCTCTGCCCCACAAAAAAATTTTTTTCTGCCTTCGTATCCACCAATGTTGTAAAATGTAATTTTTCTTTATGTATTTTACATAAAAAAAAATTTAATTTAATGAGATTTGATCAATTTTCAGAATTTTTTTTTTTCAACTTTTTTTAAGGGTACCTCATTTTGCCCGCCAAAAATAAAAATTTTATTTTATAATGGCAGCTAAAAATTTTGTCTATTTACCTTGAATGTCATTAAAAACAAAAAGATTCGGCGTATTTTAGTCATCGAAAACTTAATATTTCCATAGGTACCCACTTTTGCCCCCCCCCCCCCCCCAACCCTACTACATTGCATATTCTGAATCCATCACCATATTATATTGCAATGATTTGTCGTTTTCTTATTTTCTTATTCTTTATTGGATGGTATTCATTTAGTTTATGAAATTAATATTGACGCCTATCATGATTTTTGTCAATAAATGAATTTTTATTACTTTTTTCAGTTTGTTTATTTCCAACTTTGTTTTGCTCAGCTCTTTTGACATTGGATTTATCGATGTGACGTTGATAATGTTTTGTCATTTTATTCTTTATTGATACATGCAAAGTTTTTGCAGGTAATAAGTGAATTTAACATCCCTTGCAGAAAAAAAAATATTGACTACGGAGCCGTTCTTGGCACAATACTGGGCTACCTAGGCTCAGCCTCCAAAGGTTAATCTGAGATCTGACCAACGTTCAAGTGACGAGCCTTGGTTCGCCAGTCTTGCGCTGAGATTCAGCCACTACTCAAGTAACAAGCATTGGTTTGTCAGTCTTGGGGCAAGGTTCAGCCAATACTCAAGTGACAAGCTTTGGTTTGACAGTCTTGGGGCAAGATTAAGCCAACATTCAATTGACGAGCGTTGGCTTGCCAGTCTTGGACCAATATTCAATAGACATTTAATTGACAAGTCTTGGTTTGCCAGTCTTTAGTCGAGGTTCACCCAATACTCAAGTAACAAGCTCTGGTTTACCAGTTTAAATAACAAATGGTACCTAAAAACCTTTGGCTTCTATGTATAGTGTAACAGCCTAGTGGATTTCAAGCTTCCCCCAGAGTTGATAAATCTTTCGCCAAGCCTCGGTCAAGCTTGGGTCTATCGTTTTTTCCTATAAGGGATGTACTCATTATTTTTTTTTATGTTTTGGATGATATTTGTTGTCATTACAATACAAGTATTCAATAACAAGCTCTCCAGCTATCGATGAAAATATAAACTTGCCAAATTTTTAACGTGTTCAGCTACTATGATTATCAAAAATAATTTGCATTTGGTCAAACCTATACTTGGTGTATTGTTCAATGTTCTCGGCGATGAGTGAAAATTTGTATCATTTACATCTCGCCTTGTATTTTTAGAATTCTCAATCTCGTCTTTTTCCATTAACTGTTTTTTGACGGTATCGCTAACAGATTTCATTTTTATTCGGTATCTGTGCCATTCTCGTGAATAATACCGGTGAAATTTTCTCAGCAAGTTGGTAAATTTTTCTTTTCCGTATTTGGATTGTTTATAAAAAGCCAATGTTTTGGCCAATCCCCTGACAACACTAGATTTTATTACTTTTTAACTTCCCGCTAAGAAAATTATTAATTTTCAAAAATTCGGGAAGTTATTGGTTTCACCCCGATTTTCGAAAATCGAGTTTTCATCAGAAGTCGACGTTTCGAGGTCCTAGGAAGCTATTTTGACTATTTTCAGAAGGATGTCCGAGTGTGTGTGTGTGTGTGTGTGTGTGTGTGTGTGTGTGTATGGGTGTAAACCCTTAATATCTTTTTAATGAACTGACCGATTAAAATGTTTGAGGTGGCAATCAAAAGTTTGTTGGCTGTCAACTTTTCTGAAAATTTCAAATCGATCGATCAAATAGACTAAGATATGGAAGAAAAACAAAAAAAAAATTTTTTTTTTATTTTTTTCCAAATTTTTCAGAAATCGCTCGATCGATCAATTCCAAAATCTAATCAGCACAAGAATTCAATAAAACGCGTCGATTGCCGCCTCAACCATCTCAATCGGTTTATTCGTTCGAGAGAAATCGATCGAGAAAGAAATAGTGAAAAACGGTTTTCTTCGATTATCTTCGAAGCAGCTCATCCAATCAATTCCAAAATTTGATCAGCTGGGAGAAAGAAATGCTAAAAAACGGGTTTTTCCGAAAACAATGGCATACAATAGTATTTTCGAGCTCGAAGAACTCGAAAATGTATTCACAGCAATGTTTTCGAGCTCAGAGAGCTCGAAAACAGCGGGAAGTTTTAGGGCTGGCCCGCAGGGTCAACCGATGGACAGATTTTTTTTCTAGCAGTATCCTTTTCTAGTTCCTTTTTTATTGTTATTGGTATTTTAATTTTTTTGTATTTCATAATAGATACTAAATACCCGTCGATTACCATAATCAGACCATACTCTTGGATCCGGAGTACTATACATGTTATCTGGTGATATGAATCAGATGAAGAAATTAAATGTTTTTGTTTATTTCCAGAATTATTTTCTGATTAACATTAAATAAATATATATTTCCGTTTCTCTCGTTTATATATAATTATTGTAGACTTTTTCATTTTATAAAAATATTTTAAATTTATTACCATCACTGAACCACACTACTGGATATACACTACTGCATGACAATTAACTTTAACGAATAATTTTTATTTTGTAACATGATAATTTTTTAACAAAAATAAGACAGTGAATTTGGTTATTCAAAAGAAATAAATATTAATATTAAAAAAATCTCAATACCACAAAGAACGACGTGCTCACCGCGTGGTACTGAAATTTATTTTTCAACTACTCGACTTACAATATTGTCACTAATCTGTAAATAAGAAAACATTATGAATTTAATTAAATCCAAAATTAAAATAAAATGAATATTATAAAGTTCATTATTTACGTTTTCTAAAATAAATTTTATAGATAAACAATTATTGTTGTAGCAGTAAATTAATGACGCTTGGTGAAAGAGCACATGGGTTTATCCACAATAATTTTTTAGCAATCCAAATCATCGAGTAGTTACACGTGAAATTTAATTAATTTTTAATATTACAAAAATTACAAAGAGTAATAATTGAATGACAATTCATTATCAATCTGAACAAACTAATAATGATTTCCAATAATTAATTGGATTAATACAGCTTTGTTAAGAAAATGTCACATCTAATGTGACGTGTCATGGCAAAAGATTACGTGGCAACCTCTTATCTCTTTCTCACTTTCAATATAGTTTTTTCTACTTACTCTCGTTCACTTTTACCTACAGTATCTTGCAACAGCTCCTTATCAACCTTACTTTTCTTCCATTCCCAGTATAGTATATCAGAGCTCTTGTATACTGGCTGTATGTTATTGTCTACTTGGCGGTAGCATCGCCAGTTCCAGGTATACGCTAACCCTTCTCATCCCTATCGTCATGCAGCACCTTTCCTGAGTCTTCATGTGGCCCACACAAAGCCTTCAAATCACTGCGACACGCGACTGACTTTTTTTCTCTTTCTTTAAACATTCAGGATGTACGACTTGACAATACTACCGCCGGATCGCCACGTGCCCGATTCCATCAAAACACTATCATCCTACATAAATATATAATGTTCCCTATTCGCATGTATTATTTATTTAATATGATATTATGATACATATTTTATGAGATAATTTTATTTAATACGTTCGCATACTTTGTTTCAAATCCGAATCAACTCCAAATTAGAAATTAAAATATTTATAACACTTAATGAGTATCAATAGATTATTTAAATTGAAAAATAGAATTATAATTTCCTGATATAGAATTACTAGATTTTATTAAGCGTATAGAGTGCTAGTAGGGCTTCGTTAGGTCCACCGAAAGATCTTAAATTATAAGGAAAAAACGAAATTAAAATTAAAAGGACTATTGTCGGAGTTGGGGATAGCTCATATAAAAAGAACACTTAGGTTTTAATCAGGAACTTAAGAATTTATCCTACCAAATAAGAATAAATAGTTTTTATAGGTTCTGAAAAAAGTTAAATTTTAATTTTTTAGAATTCATAAGAGCTAATAAGAGTATAAAGTATAAAAAATACTTATTTAGGTCCGCTGAAGAATGTTAAGTACTTGAATAGAACTATCCAAGTATGAGTACTTTAAGCAAATTTAAATTTTGACTCGGGTATAGATATGATACAGTAGGACCTCGTTATAAGACTAGCTCGAGGCTGTAGGGGGAAAAATTTTTAGAATTGAGGTACCCCCACTATTGTGCTTAACAGCGTTTGCGCCTAAACCTCGCTGTAAGACTATCGCCGTTTTGCGTTTTATATATGTATTCGGTTCAACTCTACTCTATTATACAGTGAATTCATTTTATATACAATCATAAATAAACAGAATTTTATCGCTCTTTTCTGTTAATTAATTATGTCATACCACGAAATTTGAAGTATTTTTTATGAAAATAAAATATTTAATCTACAATCTTTATGTATGTACATTTTATCTCGATTTTAGTCGAAGTGGTCGTTAGTCTTAAAGCTGCTCTTATGTCATCGCTGATACAAACTATAGAGTAATGTTACCATTACTATGCTGCATAGGCATATTGACGACATTTTTCTCCGCATATATATATATATATATATATATATATATATATATATATATATATATATGTATTTGTATATATTAGGGTGGTTCTTAGTAGGGATGTTTTCAAATTTCTTCGCTGCCAAGGGCACAAATAGTTCCGAATTAATAAGAAAAAATTCCCTAAAAATTTGAGCTCCTAATATTAACTCTAAAATAATCCGCATTTCAACAAAAGTGTCTTATGGAAATAACATTGGAAAAATTTCTTTCGTTCTTTAGAATTTTATAACTCGGGGACAGCTAATTCTAAATAATGAGACATACATAGTTTATAGAAAATTGAATGCTCTACAAAAAAAGTCTCTTATGATTTTCGGCTAAGTCTATTGATTCAAAAGTTATTCGAGCTTAAAGTGTAATTCTTACATAATTGTCAATATTATCGAGTATATTTATAAAAGAAACGTTTGTGTTATGGAGTTCGTTTATATTTTTAATTTCTAAGCGTTCCAATTTTCCGAACCTTTGTCAGAACTATTCAACGTTATCCCATCTGAAAGAAATCAAAAATACAAGCGACTTACATAACTTGAATATGGTCTTATTCATATCGTCAAGGTCACTCCAGTTTTTGAAACGGTTTGGAATAAGTAAAGATTTTTTGAGCCTACATCAGTCTGGATGGTGCAGGAATGAAGATTTTAAGAAGAATTTACTATTGGTGAGAAGTTTGAAAGCTGTTGATGACATAGTCAAGCGTGCAGTCAAACTAATTGAAGATTACAATGGTATACTAAGTAAGAATCCAGAGCAGCAGCAATTTATAGTTCAGTTTTTTCTATAATATAAGCAATATTATGCTGATACTCAAAAAAAATCAATCGTTGAAAATATGAAAGTTGATTAATATTAAGTATTCAAATGAAATCAAATTTCATCTGTACCTTAATTTAGTATTCTTAAATATTGAGAAACTTTCAGTTTTTTAATCGGTGAAACATGGGTATTGATAACTATTACAAAAAAAATTATATTTACATGAATTGATCATAAATAACTTACAAAAACAATGTCATAAATTTTATCACCCAAGTACATATCTTATAAAAATACTAACACTGTAAAAATTCGCGGAGTGAATGCGGATTAAATCCGGAGTGAATGAATTTTTAATTATTCACTCCCCTCGGAGTGAAATTCACTCCGGAGAGAAGTTTTTAAAATAATATTAATAAAATATAACTCCACTAAATAGAATCAAAGTAAAAACTTGCGATTACATTATCACGGAAAAAAATGATGCTTAAAATTTTAATAGTTTGTAGTTTATTTTCGACTAAAAATTAGTATATTCGATACTAATATCAAACCAGGATTATTATATATATGATAAAATGGCTATTATTTATATTAAAATTTGATACACATAGAAGAGCAAAATTTGTAATATCGTATATTCAACTTAATATGAAAAAAAATCGGTAAATTGGTATCTACAGTTATTACTATTCAAATAAACAGAAAAATTTAAAAAATGAGCAACCGAAAAATTATTAAACGTACATATTAATATATAAAGATCTAGTATACAAACTTTTCATTTTATCATTTACCACTTATTCGATATATGTATATAATAAATCAATTTATAATAACGAATAAATAACATTTTATATTAATTATTAGTCAATGGGATGGAATTTATAAAATAAGAGTTAAAAATTTCCGGTATTTTTATGAGCAAAAAATCAGTATCTAGTATACTAATTTTTTATTTTATTATTTACCACTTATTCAATTTATGTATATTGTAAATTAATTAATAATGATAAATAAATGGTATTTTAAGCTAATAATTGATCAGTGATATCGAATTTATAAAATAAAAATTAGTGACTTTTGCAATTTTCGGCTGGAAAAATCAGTATCTAAGATACCAATTCTTAATTTGACCAATCATTACTTTTTAATAGATTATGCCATAAATTAATTAACTTTTACTAATAAGTCACGTATTATACCTAAAAGTAATAATATTTACTTACTTTTTGAAATAATTGATAGTTGTTTTTAGGAATCTACAATAATTAGTAAACTAATTTGCATTAAGAACATATTAGTTAGTAACTATTGAAAACAGATTCCACTTTTTACTATTATTTATTAATTTTCAATATTCTGTTTTTTCCGTGACTGATCAGCTGATGCGCACACACACGCACACACATATTCGCACACATGTTCGCACACATACCCGCACATATTTACACACCCGACACACACACTGTTTAGCAGTTTAATATAAATTAATTAAATTTATTCAAGTATTAAAACTCCGGACCGGAGTGAATTGGGAGTGAAATAAAATCCGCGTCACTTCGAGATCACTCCGCCAAAAAAAAACTCCCAATTAACTCCTCATGCGGAGTGATTTTTTTTTAAACTCCGGAATTCCGAGTGGCGGAGTGAATTCGGATTGAAATTAAATCCAGATTCACTCCCGATTTTTTACAGTGTAATAATATTGACAATTGTATAAAAATTAAACTTTGAGCTTGAATAATTTCTGAATCAATAGACTTAGCGAAAAATCATAAAAGACCTTTTGTATAGAGCGTTAAATAATCTGTGAAAATATGTATGTCTCATTATTTAAGAATTAGCTATCCTCGAGTTATAAAATTTTAAAGAAAACGAAAGAAATTTTTCCTATGTTATTTCCATAAGACACTGGTTGGAATGTGGACTATCTTAGAGTTAATATTAAGAGCTCAAATTTTCAGAGAATTATTTTTATCAATTTGGAATCATTTGAGCCCTTAGGAGCAAAGAAATTCGAAAACATCCTTGCTAAGGGCTGCCCTACTATATATAGAAAGGAAATTATTTGCTCAACAGGAAAATTAATAATTCTAATTTGTTCCATTATGAATGTACATTTTTAGTATTTAAACTCATATATTCGTTCAAGTTGTCGTGTTTTATAATTGTTTGTATAATTGTAATGCATATATACATTAGTAGTTATGATTAGTATGTATATAATTGTATATTGGTATGCATGATATAAAAAGTGCGGTGAATATCATTTCAAGGACCACAAGAAGGAATATTTTTCTATATATATATATAAAGAGAGAGAGAGAGAGAGAGAGAGAGAGAGAGAGAGAGAGAGAGAGAGAGAGAGAGAGAGAGAGAGAAGCTTGAGCATTTGCGAACAGGATAAATGATGAAAATTACCATATTCATTGCATTGTTGGTTCTCCCCGTGACTGCAGGTGAGCCAACGATCCGTATTTGGATATCGCATGCTAATCCTATAAACGGGGG